>OW386294.2:55825797-56165496 GCA_936432065.2 Rutpela maculata
CATCGGCTTATTTCCGCTACTAAGGCCATTCACCGACGCCACAAGATGAGCTACCTCTAACCTTTTTCTTCTGTGTATACGCTGACGCTGATATCAGCCTCTAGAAGGTGGAACGAGTGTTTCCATCGACGGCCACCCTTCCACGATCAACGTTAAATACCAACCAAGATATACCTGGATTTTCTGCCACAGGCACAGAAGAGTATGTATTTTACTTCAATCTATTGATAATAAAATATCATGTACAATTCATTGACACTAGATAAATAAAACGGTTTTAATCATCTGTAGATAATGCTAACATGAATGACGGAAGGTATGCGTTGAATAACACTATTCGAGGATAGTGTTCAAGTGTTTTGGTGTGGTGAAAATTACTTCAAGCTCCCTCTAAGAAATAAAACATTATGTGATAGTTAGACAATAAACTGGCAGCGTGGATTATGTTATGTATGCAAATAATGCCCGTGTAATATATTACATCAAAATTGATGATGCTATATTCAAGAGAGAGAGAAAGATAAGGAAGAGAGAGAGAGAGAGAGAAAAAGAGAGTTTTCATATGGAAATATTTATTTTTTATATTTTTTTTTCTCATGATATCACATATTGCTAAGAAACCGCACGAATACTTAAAGATATTTAACTTAACAGCATCTAAGCTTAAGTTCTTTTTACCCGCTGCATGTATACCATCCTCCACCCTACATTCACACCTCCACGGTACACCAGAAAAATGCTCGATTTCTGATACTTCTTAGAGATGTATCAGCTGCGATATAGTGTCTAAGTGTCCGCTTCATATAGTAAGTATATTTATTTTTAATCATTGATTTTCTAGTAAAGAATACCTATGTTTTATAAGACTTCGCAAACAGCAGAAACAACAATGTATGAAAAAACTAAATATAATCCATCTAAGAAAATATTAATTTCAATTTTCAATTTTTTGCATTCTTTTGATAACCTACTTTTGGTTATGCTAGAAATTAAGCAAACCTAAAATTTATTCATTTACAAAATAACTATTTATTCAATCAATAATGAAAATCTAATTAAAATATCAATTTTGAATCTTTGTAATTCCCTGACAACCTACATCTGGTTATGCTAGAGACAAAGACAAAAATCTATCTTAAAGTTTTGGCAGATATTTTGTGACCCATTCATTATTCTAGTTGGCCTGCCTCTGCTGTAGAGGAAGTCCATAGCCATCTGTCACAGTTGGAGATATCAGCCCAACGTTTTAGCCAAATTCGCGATTACAAAAAACTTCCTTCTAACTTTTGCGCAGCTTACACTAGACGTAGCTTGATGAAGCTATAATGGGACCACCGCCGACCATATATTTATAACAATATTTTTTAAATTATAGCGTATAATCGCTCGTCGGTGGTGCCCCTGTAGTATTTTCATCAAGCTGCGACCTATGTACAGTGAGGGGGACTCTCAAAAAAACTAGACCAAACATACTTACATAAAAGTGGCTTCCGTTAAATTGGCTGGATTTTTGATTTGTTCTATATTTTGGGCCTTTGATCAAATGTCTCAATGGTCGGAGGTTCCAAACCACCAGGGTTTCAAGACATTTGACATTTTATAAAAAATTTGGCAGGTGCAACGGTTTGCAAGAACCGTTATAACTTTCTTCGTGTAGGAGATCCTGATTTGCTCTTTGGCACGTAGAAAGAACACAAGACGAGCTACACTCTACGTTGAAAATAAATTCCACAATAGTATACCAAGTGTTCCATTTTTCACGTTACATTTTGTCAAATTCCTTAAGAACTTTTTAAATTTAAATGGAACACCCTGCATTTTTTTACATCATGCTATGTAAAATTAAATTCTCTTTTTAAAAGCTTTTATTTAACTTGCAATGTTTGTTTGTATGTTTGTTTGTTGTTTAGGTCAAATCTTGCAAGCTGAATTTCGACTAGTTCTAATTAAGCTAGAGCTTTGAAATTTGGCACACGTGTATAAGTCCGGTGACAATGCAACATAGTACAGCCATTATAGGTCTAAATCCAATATGGCGGACGTCCCAAGATGGCAGATCGACTTTTTAGTCACAACCCCCTGATATGGGTATCAAATGAATGGGTTTGACGAGTAAAATACGATAAACAATGTGGCGTCATTCTAAATCCAATATGGCGGACGTCCCAAAATGGCGGATCGGCTTTTTAGTCACAACCCCCCTGATATGGGTATCAAATGAAAGGGTTTGATGAGTAAAATACGATAAGCAATGGGACGTCATTCTAAATTCAATATGGCGGACGTCCCAAAATGGCGGATCGGCTTTTTAGTCACAACCCCCCTGATATGGGTATCAAATGAAAGGGTTTGACGAGTAAAATACGATAAACAATGTGACGTCATTCTACATTCAATATGGCGGACGTCCCAAAATGGCGGATCGGCTTTTTAGTCACAACCCCCCTGATATGGGTACCAAATGAAAGGGTTTGATGAGTAAAATACGATAAACAATGTGACGTCATTCTACATTCATTATGGCGGACGTCCCAAAATGGCGGATCGGCTTTTTAGTCACAACCCCCCTGATATGGGTATCAAATGAAAGGGTTTGACGAGTAAAATACGATAAGCAATGTGACGTCATTCTAAATCCAATATGGCGGACGTCCCAAGATGGCGGATCGGCTTTTTAGTCACAACCCCCCTGATATGGGTATCAAATGAAAGGGTTTGATGAGTAAAATACGATAAGCAATGAGACGTCATTCTAAATTCAATATGGCGGACGTCCCAAAATGGCGGATCGGCTTTTTAGTCACAACCCCCCTGATATGGGTATCAAATGAAAGGGTTTGATGAGTAAAATACGATAAGCAATGGGACGTCATTCTAAATTCAATATGGCGGACGTCCCAAAATGGCGGATCGGCTTTTTAGTCACAACCCCCCTGATATGGGTATCAAATGAAAGGGTTTGACGAGTAAAATACGATAAACAATGTGACGTCATTCTACATTCAATATGGCGGACGTCCCAAAATGGCGGATCGGCTTTTTAGTCACAACCCCCCTGATATGGGTACCAAATGAAAGGGTTTGATGAGTAAAATACGATAAACAATGTGACGTCATTCTACATTCATTATGGCGGACGTCCCAAAATGGCGGATCGGCTTTTTAGTCACAACCCCCCTGATATGGGTATCAAATGAAAGGGTTTGACGAGTAAAATACGATAAGCAATGTGACGTCATTCTAAATCCAATATGGCGGACGTCCCAAGATGGCGGATCGGATTTTTAGTCACAACCTCCCTGATATGGGTATCAAATGAAAGAGTTTGACAAGTAAAATATGATAAGCAATGTGACGTCATTCTAAATCCAATATGGCGAACGTCCCAAGATGGCGAATCGGATTTTTAGTCACAACCCCCCTGATATGGGTATCAAATGAAAGGGTTTGACGAGTAAAATACGATAAACGATGTGACGTCATTCTACATCCAATATGGCGGACGTCTCAAGATGGCGGATCTGCTTTTTAGCCATAATCCCGTTGATATGGGTGTCAAATGAAAGGGTTTGACAAGTAAAATACGATAAAGTGTATGACGTCATTCTAAATTCAATATGGCGGACGTGGGAGAGGTGGGAAGAAGTGGGGAAGGGAAAGAGGTGGGAAGGGTAGGAAAGGGGTGGGAAGAGGTGGGAAGAAGTGGAGAAGAGGTGGGAAGAGGTGGGGAAGAGATGGGGAAGGGCAGTGGAAGAGGTGCGAAAGGGATGGGAAGAGGTGGGAATAGGGTGGAAAGAGATGGGAGAGGGGTGGGAAGAAGTGGGAAGTAGTGTTAGAGGGGAGAGGGAAGGGGTGGATGGCGGTGGCAAATGAAAGGGTTTTGTCTGTCTGTTTGGAAAATAAGTAGACTAAAAAGTAAAAAATAAAATTATATAAAAAAAATATTTTTAAGGAAAAGCTTTTATTTGAAAAAACTACTAAAAATAAAAATAATTTTGTTTAAATTCATACACATGGAAACCAAAAGCTTTGGGGGCGGTCAACTGAGCAAAGTAACTATGCAATAGCGCTATATGACCGCCCCCAAAGCTTTTGGTTTCCATGTGTATGAATTTAAACAAAATTATTTTTACTTTTTAGTAGTTTTTTAAAATAAAAGCTTTTCCTTAAAAATATTTTTTTTATATAATTTTATCTCTAGTATAAGCACTTTTACAACTTTAATTCTTCATTTTATTAATGTCTACTCTTCGACATCTACTATCAATTCTCCTATTGTTGCTCCCTCGTTATCAACGTTCCTATTGCCGGCATCCTGGATGAAATGGAGGAGAGCTCGACTTGGGTTATTTTATACACCGTTGATGTCGTGCCCATCCTAGGAACAATAAGACACTTGCTATATGTGCACACCAGCCTCGCTCCAGCCTTGCAGGTCCAATAATACCCTAGAGATAGAATCGTATTCTCCATTCTCCATTGCATCATCTCTATCATTTTCTTCTTCGTCAATTCGGAAAGATATCATCCATAGCTGATAGTAAATAGCATTTCTGTGTCGAGAGCAGATCCTGAATCTAAGAAAACCTGGTTCATCTCTGAGCCTATCACGTTCAAATACCTCGTCATTGGTATGATCCAATTTATCTTGGAATATGCAGGAGCTAATTCGACTTGGTATGGGCCAAGCGTCAATAGACGTACATATGGGAGATCAAATCGAGGAAACTCAGGGACGTGTACATGATCCAAAAGTTCCCAGATTGCATTTCTTTTGGCGAGATTTTCAGCTTCAACTCTCACAGTTGTGGACAGTAAATATGAGGCAGCTCCGATTTTTGTGATATTTTAGTGTTGTAAGAGAGGCTCTACTTTAACGACATACCTATCATAATACATATATACATATGTACATATATACATAGTAATGTATATATGTATATACCTATACCCATGGCTCTTTGGGCCACTTTGGGGGTCAAATAAATAAAAGCCCACTTTAAATTGTACAAATTCTGGTGCCTCATATGCACTGTCCACAACTGTACCACGTTCATATCATCAAGTCGACCTCTAATCTCTCGAGCTAAGGCTGCAGTTCTACACACACGAAACACGGCACACGTTGAGCCATGACTGATCTTATCAGAAAAACTGTCCGCAGTGAAGAATTTTTTCAAATGCTCGGGTATTGAAGACAAATTAAAATAATTATGTCATATGTATATAAATTGCCAACACGTTGACATAATAGAATGACTGACATTGATGATTGTTTCTAATCATGGCTACGTTGATTATTTTTACTAAAAATTCTAGAACATTTAAGAAAATCGCGAATATCTCAAAAAGATGTAAAAGTGCTTATACTAAAGACAAGAGAATTTAATTTTACATAACTTAATAATAAACAAATCTGAAAAACCGTCGTGGGTGTAATTCAAAATTGTTGGGACTGTTTTGACATAAGAGAATGACTGACATTATTGATTGTGTCTAATCATGGCTAAGTTGTTGGCAATTTTTATTAAAAATTCTAGAACATTTAAGAAAATCGCGAATATCTCAAAAAGTTGTAACTTTAATCCCTACAATGCTTATACTAGAGAAAATAGAATTTAATTTTCCATAACATGATGTAAATAAAATACAGGGTGTTCTATTTAAATTAAAAAAGTACTTGAGGTTTGAATTTGACAAAATGTAACGTGAAAAATGGAACACTTGGTATACTATTATGGAATTTATTTTCAATGCAGAGTGTAGCTCGCCTTGTGTTCTTTTTACGTGCCAAAGAGCAAATGAAGATCTCCTACACGAAGAAAGATATAACGGTTCTTGCACACTGTTGCACCTGCCAATTTTTTTATAAAATGTCAAATATCTTGAAACCCTGGTGGTTTGGGACCTCCAAACCTTTAAGACATTTGATCAGGGGTCCAAAATATAGAACATATCAAAAATCCAGCCAATTTAACGGAAGCCACTTTTCTATAAGGATTTGTGCTTTAAATTTCATCGGAATGGCATTAAAATTGGTAGTTAGGTATCTTCGGAGAAATTGACACTCAATCTGATGTCAAAAGTTAAAAATTCAAAATGACGAATCCAATATGGCTACCACAATTGCAAAATTTTAGCAGATTTACATGCTAGATGGAGATTTCAGGATTCCCTGATAACGAGTCTAATGTCAAAGCCTAATAATTCAAAACGACGGATATTTTCGTTTACTATGTAGAAGCTAAATAGAAAAGAAAGGGCTAAAACATTTTTTGAAGAAGTTAAACTACCTTCAAGAAAAGGATAGCTAAACGTTATGAAGTAAAATTTCAATTTCAAATAAAAAAAGTGGTCTGTTCCTGGAACTCCATTGGGTGATCCCTGTCACGACGTGCTGAACACAAATCAAGTGTCCGTTTAGCTCCATCATCCACCATTTTTCTGTAAATCGCGAAAATAACCTAGAAAAACTCCCATAATTCAGGTTATTTTCGGGATTTACTAAAAATTGGTGGGTGATGGAGCTAAACGGACACCTGATTCGTATTCAACACGTCGAAATACATGGAGGTTGCCCAATGGAGTCCCAGAAATATACAATTTTTTTTTGTGTGTGCCTGTGTAATATATGAATATCACCGGATTCTCCGCCATTTTATAGAAAACCGCGTATGCAAATATATTACACAAACACACAAAAAAAGTGAAAAGTGGGCTGTTTCTGGGACTGCATTTGGTAAGCCTTATGTATTTCGACATGCTGAATACGAATCAGGTATCCGTTTAGCTCCATCACCCACCAATTTTTAGTAAATCGCGAAAATAACCTAAATCATGAGTTTTTTTAGGTTATTTTCGCGATTTACAAAAAAATGGTGGGTGATGGAGCTAAACGGACACCTGATTCGTGTTCAGCACGTCGAAATAGATAGAGGTCACCCAATGGAGTTCCAGGAACAGACCACTGTTTTTATTTTGTAGAGCTGTGAAATCAAACATGATGGTGAAATTTTACTTTAAAATTATTAGTGACCTATATTTGAAGGAGGTTCAATCTTTAAAAAAAAATGTTAAGTCCAAGAGCTGGTGTTACTGACTATAAACTGATAAATCTATACTTTAGCTATACCCAGCAAACACACACACGTTAAAAAAAACGTTTGAAAATGACGGTAACCGACCGTTACATAAATGTAACTAATATTCGTTGAATAAACGCAAAAATGTCGCCGAGATCCACTATTTTCCACTATTAAATAGACTACTAATCAACGTTAGTTAATTACGTGTTTTCCACCAATAGTAAAAACGGTAAAATACCTAATTAACGTTTTTATTATTGGTGAAAAACACGTAATATTATTCACTTGTTTTATAGTAAACCAACATACGTCAGAAAGACATTTTAAAATCACTTTATATAAACGTGAATAATATTCGTTGAATAAACGCAAAAATGTCGCCGAGATCCACGGAGTTTTCCACTATTAAATAGACCACTAATCAACGTTAGTTAATTAAGCTGTTTTAACGTTTTCATTATTGGTAGAAGAACACGTAATATCTTTTACCTGTTTTATAGTAAACCAATATACGTTGTAAAAATCATCATTAAAATCACTTTATATAAACGTGAATAATAATCGTCGAATAAACGCAAAAATGTCGCCGAGATCCACGGAGTTTTCCACTACCCACTGGGCACACATTTTGGTCGCCATTTTCGAACATGTGATGGGTTAGACTAGTATTACTACGAGAAGATGCCAGAGCGGAGCCAAAATGCGCGAATATTTTTACCAGTGGCATAGCTTTATCTGGGGTATAGGGATGTGTAATTGCAATAAAAGTTTCGCGGTCAAGGAACTGTGAAAATGGAGTAGATTAAAAGTTGCCAACTGTTACGAGTAACCTTTGTTCAGGAGAAGTGTAAGAATATAAGTTCTACTAAACTTTGCCTAATAAAGTTGTTTTATTATTATTATTATCGTCCCTGCCGCTCTACTGCAGGGCACCGCCGCCACTGGTGTTGACATTGAATGTCACGTAATTCTTTCTCATTGGCTTAGAATGATGGAGTGCACAAACCCGTTTCTGCGCATATTTTTTGCTGGCATCTTCTCATAGTAATACTACTTTACAAGATGAGCCATCTAGATAATTAATAAGCACCCACTGGTTTTATCAAAAAACCAGTGAGTTATTAAACAGATAGCATAAAATATTTATGCTGTCTCGGCCCAGCCACAGAATAATGATCTTTAACCTGATTGTTATAAGATTCATCCAAGTAAATCGATGTTCCTTGACAGAATTTGAACATTGTGATCTATGTTATTTATTTTCTGTAAATTCATAAGAGTATAAGATAAAGTATGACTGATTATTGTTAGTGGTTTGTATGTATCGCTATCTAGAAATAATTTCTACAAACTACGTGGTAAGCAAGCAAATTATGCATTAATATAGATGAGTAGAAAAACGTTAAGAAAACGTCGTCATCTACCATTTATTTCACCTGTAGATTTAGAATGTCTGCATTTTAATAAGTTGAAAGCATCAATTATTTTAACGTTTTTTTTCTTTTAAATAAAATTACTATATTATATTAATGCAATAAAACACGTTAAATTTTTCGTTTCACAAACGTTACATTTAGCGGGTTGTTACAAGTTCTCATTTTATGAACGTGTATTATACGTTAATATATCAGTAAAACAAACGTTCTGATGAAAACGTTTTATTTCAGTAATCCCTTCCACTACTGGTTGGGAATGTGTGTAAGAGTAACGTATTTTATAGGTTTTATTTAAATATTTATAATATTTTACAACCGAATTTTAGCGTTGATATAGATTCATAGTAAAACGTTTAAAACAAGTAACCTTTTACCATCTATTTCACCTATGGATTTAAAATTTCCTTGCATTTAGTAAGTTGGAAACAACAGCTATTTTAACGTTGTAAAAAATACGTTTTATTTTTCTTTAAATAAAACGTTTGAATCGCCGTATTAAGTAAATATAAGTAATAAAAAATGTTAAACTTGTTCGTTTCACAAACGTTAAAACTCCTTACATTATAAACGTGTTTTATACGTTATCACATATTTGTGAAAAAAACGAACTTACTAAAACGTCAAATCCATTTCAAAGCACTCCACGTTAACAAAGATATTGGTATGCCGAGTTCTAAGTATTTTAAAAAATAGCCACCATTTTTCAAATATTCATTTCATAATAGTGTTTTGGATAAAAAATGTGTCCTAATGCTTAATTAGCGTCATTATTACACCACTACCAAGTTATGTAAATATCCGACAATAAATAACTCGAATAGTAGGGTGATTATTATTGAAATCTTAGATATGATTTCTTTGTGGAGGAATGAATATTTTTTTAACGAAATTTGGTATACAGGGGTTTTAGGTCATGCCGAACAATATTCTGTAAAAACAAAAACCCTATCTCAATCGCTAATATAAATTCCTAATTTTTGCCAATTATTTTTGATCATAGTATGCGTATTTAATTTCGAAAAAAAAATTATTACATAACTTTTTAATCACAATCTGAAGCAAAAGAAGTATACCAAATTTGATCTAAATCGATCAACAAATGGCCGAGATATTGGGGTGTAGTGATGAAAAGTGAGACACACTGTATATATTAATAAATGTTTATTAAATAATATCTAATAACGCATAGTTGTAAAAAGGGTCTAGGACATGTGAGAATCAACGTCGCTTTTATAAGCGAGTTTAACGTATCATAACTACGTTAATAATTACTATATGTTAATATGTGGTTATAAAACAGGCACAAAGTACATATTGTTCAACGTCATATTGATCTGAAATATAAACGTTTTAAAAACACGTTGAATTAAACTTACGACTAAACCTAATAGTTAATAGATTTTCTTACATCAACGTTTAATTGACGTCGAATTTAAACGATAAAATTTCCTTAGTACATCAATGTTGTGTCAACGTAGTTTTGTTGCTTTTTTTTATCGTCATAATACTACATTTATCGGATATAAAATAAACCACCTGTAATCAATATATGGTTGATTTTCTCTTTTATATCAATGTTTCTTCATCGTCAAATAGTATGCATTTTTTACGTCATAATATTACGTTTAATAAATGTTTATTAAATAATATGTAACAACGGAGAGTTGGAAAACGGGTCGAGGATATGTGAGGATCAATGTCGCTTTTATAAGTGAGTTTAACGTGTAATAACTTCGTGGAAAAAATGTTGTAATTAAACTACTGGTTACAATATTCATTATATTAACGTCGAAAAACAAACGTCTATTTATGACCAATAATCAACGTTGACTTTTTCAACAACTAACGTTATATCAACGCTTACAACGTTATATCGACGTTTAATAAACGTAGGTGTGTTTACTGGGTAGTTCTACTTATGCATTCCTACATTATTTGGGCATATACGATATATTAAGAAAAAAGAATATGACCAAAAACAATTCCATTTAGCATTTTGGGTGCAATAAATAAACAGTATGTTAAATCAAAAATTGCAATATATTGGCAATTCGCTTTCAAAATGTATAACAATATTTAATTTATTTACAACCATTATTACGAATGTTATTAATAACAGAGTACAACGTGGATGATAATTGTTGTTAACATTTTAAAGTTTGTACTAATTTTTATTAATTTACAATTTATAATAGGATACCAATGAACATTTCAAGCCAATCTTATATATGACTTATAGTAAATATTAATTCGAGTGATAAAATATTGTGATAAATATTTTTATGAAACGTTTTCGAAGAAAAGAGATGAGAAAGCTTAGCGTGGTAAGATTTTTCCTATTTTGTGACAAATTCAGTGCTAATAGCTGTTTTCGTCGAAGTCTTCCTCTCTAAAAAAAGAAAAAAAATAATTAGAGGTAAAGTAAGTACGTAGTGTAAATTTAAATAAACACTCACACAAAAATTTCAACAGTACCCCAGTCAAATTACGACATTTCCCGGACAAAATTAACATCTAGCTAAAATATTCAGTATATTATCTCAATGTCATTAATTCATTAATTTTAACATATAAAACTTCACCCACACGGGGCGCCAGTCCTTAAGCTAATCTAAATGGCACACTTTTTCACTTTTTTGTCCGTAACTTTGAAACTAGGAGTTTTAGACGAAAATATCAAGATAGGTAATTTATATCCCTTCTAACGATTATAATATGATACACATACTTTAACTACTCCATATGACGTTCAGAACCTTTCCTTTTTCCTTATTTGATAAAAGGACGTTCAGAAACACTCCAAAAAAGCAGATAGTCCAATGATATTAGGAAAATGTTTCGGAAAGTTTTGGGACTAGCCAAAAATTAGTTTACCCCCTACAGAATTTCCTCAGGAATCCGAAACAAATTGTTGACCACTCAAAACAGCGGCTTTAATTGTTATTTAACTTTTTATAAACAAAATGAATTTTGTAACTTAGTTTTTTGCTTATATCTTCGCTTTTAAAGGTCGTAGAAAAACGTTTGACACGTAAATTTCTTCGTCATGAGCTCCCCTATAAGGTTGAAGAATCAATCTTTGATTGTTAATAACATTTTATGACAAAAAACTGAAAAAATTTAATTTTTCGATTCTCGAACTTTGAAGTACTGTAGAAACAAATATAAAATCTTTATGTTAACGATAATATGATAAATAGTACATATTTTTACCCTTAATAAAATGCACTTTGTCCCGTTGCAAAATATTAATTATTTTTTTTTACAATTAATTTATAAAAAAAAATTCAAACTTTTATATTAAAAGATCAAATTAATATTTTACAGTTCTGATTCGGTAAATACATTGTATTTGACGTACGTTTACATAATCAAAAAGAATATTGCAAAAAAATTTTAATTTGCGACTTTTTTATGCAACAATTCAATTTTTCAACTTAAACAAATATCTCAGTGGATTTTGCATAAAATTTATTGCAACCAACGGCATTTCAATTGTCATAAAAAAACACGAATTAAAAAAAAAATTGTGCTCCGATGCTTTGGAGCCGAGATATGAAAAATTCACGTTTTTTGCGATTACGCGAAATTTGAAAATATTTTAACTTATTATTTCAAAGTTACGGCATTTGAATGGACAATGACGCAGCAGTAGATGAACACAAAAGTAAGAGAAGCAGGCCTGTAGCTAGGGGGGGGCCAGGACGGGCGACGCCCGTCCTGAATAAGTTTCCCCTGACCGCAAGGGGGGGCAGTTTCAACTGCCTTCTCTTTTTTTGTTTCTCGCCCTCCCGCTTATGAAAAATTTTTCAAAAATTTTTTTTGGATTCCCCCCCGCTCATTTTTTCGGACTAAAAAAATTGTTTGCCCGCCCTTAAAGCACTTTCTAGCTACAGGCCTGAGGAGAAGCCCTGATATTAATTTATACTTTTAGAAAAATTAAATTCAATACTCTAACTAACCAATGACATATTCTGTATAATCCTTTCTACAACTTTTAAAGTCGCTATATATCATTCGGAATGGCATTTAATTCTCTATGAATTATTCATTTTCAAATTTTCACATAAAATGTTTAATTCCTAAGTATTAATCTAAAACCGCTGCCCAAGGGATCACTACTTCCACATTCAGATTTTCTATCCAAGTCACTCACAACGAAAAAATTTTTTATCTGGAAATAATTGTTTATGGAACTTTAATAATATAAAATTTGAAATCCTCTACAAAAACCCACAAAACGATACCCCCACATCGGTAGTGGGGTGGGGGTGATGATAAAAATATTTTGAGGTTTCTGGTTCTTGTACACACACTAAATCACAATTTTTTTTCATCCCCTTTAATAATGAGATGGGGGTGGTAATGAGGGTGGCTAATGCTAAAATTTTTTTTTTAGACCTTAGCTTCTCTTGTATATACTATAAACAACAAACATAAACACACCACAGATAGTAGACAACCCCCAAATCCAAAGCCAAGGCTGTCCGGAAGGGGGTTACACATTCGGAAAAACGCAGACATACATCCACCCCACCGGTGTTGTCAATACCGGGGCTGGGGGTCGAACCCAGAGCGCGGTAGCGAGTCGATCAGCGTATTCGCCACTCAATACGCCTTAACCGATTGAGCTACCGTGCCGGTAAAACCAATTCTATGAACTCTTACCTGCTTGATTTACCTATTTACCCCAAATTTACCCCAATTTACCCCCCAACCCTTGGACGGAACAAGATGAAAATATAATCCAGTTCTAGATCTCGTTAAAGTACATATGTGTACCAAATTTCAAGTCAATATCTCAAACGGTTCTAGAGTAAACGTACGCACAACAAAAAGGTACAGACGGACAGACAGACAGAATTTTTTTTCGCTCAAACTTAAATTCTCGACGTTTCATGGCATTCTAAGCCTATTTGAACCTTGTGGTTGAGCAATCTACAGGGCGCGTCTCCAGGTGGCGGATAGGAGAACGGCCAGTCTGCTGGGTCATACCGGGGGGACTGGTTAGTGACGGCCATAAGGGAGGGCCGCGGTTTAAAACCCGCGCGTTACCGAACGAAAACCGTCGCCGCGGACCAGCTCACGACTCACACCGTAAACCACTTGTGAGGTACGACTCTGGTAGCGGGTCTAAAAAACCCGAGCCGGATAGCACTGACAAGGGGCACGGGGGACCTGGCTTAAGTGCCCGGTTCGCGTGGATGAGGTACCACTATAAAAACCTTCCTAATCTCAAGGTATTGTGCGCGCCGAAGGGATGCATGGCCGAGGGGAGGCTCGGTCACTAGCGACAAAACTCGGGGCACCTGACGCACCCCGTTTCATATAGTCTTCTGTGTCCACAGGGGGCTCTGGGCACAGTGACCTTCAATTTCCCCCTTACTCGTGGGAACCTTATGGAAAACAACCACATTAACAAAACAACCTCGGGAGGAGGTCCTGCAAAGGAGAATCCACCGAGGAAATTCTCCGGAGCTGCCAGAAGGAAGCTTCGGAAGATTAAACGGCAGGGACTAGGGGATCCATCGGGATCTGGGCTTTCACAGTCTGGAAGCGATGGCATTCCCAGGGATCTGCCGGGCACAAGCAAAGAACCTCAGGGAGGCAACCCAAGGCAGGGAGTCAAGCGCGACCGGTCCAAGGGAAGCACCCCTGAGGGTCTCAGAAAAACACGGCCAATAAGGAAGGACAGGGTCAGCAATGAACCTGGTTCTTCTTATGCGGCCGCACACATTACTTTTACACAGGTAAACTTACATCACTGCAAGGCAGCTTCAGCTGCCTTGCAGAGATACATTTTAAATAATAGTATAGATATAGTACTGATACAAGAACCTTGGGTTTACAAGGGGCGTATCAGGGGACTACAGGTGGGACAAGGATGGGAAGTAATCAGCCCACCAGAGGACCACCCAAGAGCTTGCATCATTGCAAAGAAAAATATTAATCTGCTACCAATGTGGGGACTATGCACCAGGGACCTAATGGTAGCACGCACTAACGTCGAGATGGAAGGGTCAGTGAAGGAGCTAGTAATAGCTTCGGCATACCTTCCTTATGATCAGCCAGGGCTACCTCCAACCCAGGAAGTTAAAGAACTGGTCCAGCAATGCGAAACAAACCATCTAGAGCTCATCCTATGTTGTGATGCCAACGCACACCACATTGTCTGGGGGAGCACAGGCAACAACACAAGGGGTGAGGCACTGCTAGAATTTATTATTAGTAATAAGCTAGAAGTAGTAAACCGCGGAAACGAACCGACTTTCGTCACAGCAACAAGACGAGAAGTAATTGACATTACCATTACCACGCAATGCGCGGGACGAGTGATAAGTGACTGGCATGTATCCCAGGAACCATCGCTATCGGACCACAGGTATGTAAGATTCAAAATAGAAACTCCACGGGAAGAAGGGCAGATGAGCAGAAACCCAAGAACCTGCGATTGGGAACTCTTCAACGAGAACCTAGAGCAGGGGCTGAAGGACTGTCCATCAAGACCACAAACACCGGCGGAAGTAGAACTACTGAGCGACTTAATAACCTCAGCAGTAATAACAGCCTTCGAGCTAAGCTGCCCTCTGAAAGGGAGAAGAGCCAAGCGTGAAACCCCATGGTGGAATCGCGAGCTCTCCTCCAGACGGGCAGAGGTTCGAAGACTGTTCAACCAGGCCAAAAGGACTGGCAGATGGGATGGCTACAAAGAAGCCCGTCTGAAATACGTCTACGCCATTAGAGACGCAAAAACCAAATCATGGAGGAAGCAATGCGAGGAGATAGAAAATACTCCCGAAGCTGCTAGACTCCAGAAAATCTTGCAGAGAGACAATCAGGGAAAGATAGGATCACTGCAAAGACAACAAGGGGAGTACACAAACACTGAGAAGGAGACTCTAGATTTATTACTAGAGACACACTTCCCAGGCAGTGTAACTACCCCACAAGACAGAAGCGGTCCACCCGAAGACATACCAATGAGAAGGGCGTCAAAGGAGGACTGGAAAATTGCGAACAAGATAATTAACAAAACAAGGCTTGTATGGGCAATCAATTCATTTGAACCATACAAGTCACCAGGGCTGGATGGAATATTTCCAGCTCTACTTCAACAGGGAGTGGAAATACTCGCAACACCTCTGTGCACACTATTCAGGGCCAGTCTGGCCCTGGGTTATGTGCCAACCGGCTGGCGGAAGATAAAGGTGGTATTCATACCAAAACCAGGGCGTGATACCTACGCCCAGGCCAAATCCTTCCGACCTATCTGTCTAACATCATTTCTTCTGAAAACCCTGGAGAAACTGGTTGATAGGCACATCAGGGACGATAAAATGAGTACAAAACCTCTACATCGAAACCAGTATGCCTACCAAACAGGAAAATCTTGTGAGTTAGCAATACATGAGCTTACTCAACAAATAGAAAGGGCCCTAGACAGTAAAGAAACTGCCATAGGAACCTTCTTAGACATAGAGGGTGCCTTCGACAATACCTCATTCGACTCACTAAGTGAGGCAGTGAAGAGGCGCGGAGTCGAAAAGTCAATAACAAGATGGATCGACTCAGCACTCAGAACTAGGAAAATTCAGTCCACGCTAGGATCCACAACAGAGGAGGTGTCCGTGACCAGAGGATGCCCGCAGGGGGGGGTTTTATCTCCTCTCCTGTGGTGCCTGGTTGCGGACGAGCTCCTATCTCGACTGGAACAGCGGGGAATATATGCGCAAGGTTATGCAGACGATATCGCCATCCTGGTAACAGGAAAATACGAGGGCACTGCAGCGGAAAAGATGCAGCGAGCCCTCGTTATGGTAGACGAATGGTGTACCCAGGAAGGTCTTTCCGTGAGTCCAGGGAAGACCACTGTGGTCGCCTTCACAAGAAAGAGGAAACTCAACCTGGGAAGATTATATCTCCGGGGAAACGAATTGCAGGTGAGCAATGAAGTCAAATACTTGGGACTGACTCTAGACACCAAATTAAACTTCAATGCTCATCTAGATAGAGTGACTACCAAAGCTACGCGGGCCTTATGGGCCAGCAGAAGAATGGTAGGTAAAAATTGGGGACTGCAACCAAGAATGGTGCACTGGCTGTACCAAAGGGTTGTAGTACCAATAATAACCTATGCCTCCCTGATTTGGTGGCACAAAGCCGGAAAAGGGGAGGCAATGAGAAAACTACGGAAAGTACAAAGACTAGCATGTCTAGGCATAACGGGAGCAATGTCAACAACGCCTACCGCAGCCATGGAAGCGCTACTTTGCCTGCCCCCACTACAATTAGTAGTGGAGAGTGAGGCACTGTTGGCGGCGTACAGGCTGAAAATAAACGGACATGGGACCATTCCAAGAATAGGATACCACACCGAAATATTCCAACAAATAAGAAAAAATCGACTACTAGATATGCAGTCAGATAGAATCAGCACAAGCCACAACTTCACAAAGACCTTCAGGGTATACATACCCGATAGGGAAGAGGAAGGAACAAGGCAACTGCGAAGACATCCAAATGATACCATATGGTATACTGACGGATCGAAAACGCCAAGAAGTACTGGAGCAGGTGTTACGGGGGACCAACCAGGGACAGACATCAGTCTGAACCTGGGCAGTACCGCAACGGTGTTCCAAGCAGAAGTCACAGCCATAGAAATCTGTGCACAAGAAATGATCCGGAGGTCATATACTGACAAAAGAATCCGCATCATCACTGACAGTCAAGCAGCTATCAAAGCTCTGAATGCAGTAGAGATACGTTCCAAAACGGTAAAAGACTGCCTTGAATCCCTGGCGAAACTGGCGGAACACAACAGTATACAACTGGAGTGGACGCGAGGACACCAGGGCAATGAAGGCAACGAAAAAGCAGATAAGCTGGCCAAAGAAGGTGCAAAAACAGCCTTGATGGGACCGGAGCCATCCTGCGGGATATCATACAATACCGCAAGAGGAATGGTAAAGGAACTATTGAGTCAGCAACATATCTTTTATTGGACTGGCGCTCCGGGGATGAGACAGTCACGTATGTTCCTCACCGGCGGGCCATCCAAGACAAAGACTAACGAATTGCTAAAGCTGAGCAGAAAACAGCTGAAGTGTGCAGTGGGAATTCTAACAGGACACTGCACACTGAACAGACACCTAACCAACATAGGTGTGAAGGACAATCCAGAATGCAGGATGTGTGGTGAGGATGAAGAAACTCCTCACCACATACTATGTGAATGCCCAGCCTTGGTGGCTGGGAGGTTTTCATACTTCGGGGGACTAACCGTGACCCCGGAAGAAATAGCCAGAGCTCCCATTGACCGTATACTCTCCTTTTGGAGAGGAACGGGATTAATGGGATAACGAGACTATGGGGTACAATAAGCTTAAGCTTCAGTACGGCGGGCTCCGCACCGCAACCCATAAGGAAAAAAAAAAAAAGCCTATTTGAACAATAAAAATTGTAAAAATCTTTTTTGTCGTTACTATACTTCCACTGAAAGTAAAAACTGAAAAACACTGCCTCTACTGGTATTGTTGGGGTGAACTTCCCGTGTGGTAGTTGAAGTGTATCATATTCAAAAGAGAATTTTATTCTGCATCAATTATCTATCAAGAATATATAAAAACCGCTGCCCAAGGAATCACTACTTCCACATCAAGACTTTCTATCCAAGTCTCTTACAACGAAAAAATTTTGTATGTGGAAATAATTGTTTATGGAACTTTAATAATATAATATTTGAAATCGTCTACCCCAAAAACTCATAAAACGATATCCCATATCGGTAATGGGGTGGGGATGGTGATAGGGAGTGGTAGTGGGGGTGGATGAAAAAAAATATTTTGAGGTTTTTGGTTTTTGTACACACTCAAAATCACAATGTTGTATCATCCCCTTTAATATTGGGGTGGGGGTTTCTAATGCCAAAAAATTTTTTGAGATCTTAGTTTCTCTTATATATACTAAATAACAATTTTATGGACTCTTATTTACTTGATTTACCTATTTACCCCCAATTTACCCCAACCCTTCGACGGAATAAGATGAAAATATAATCTAGTTCCAGATCCCATTAAAGTACATGTGTACCAAATTTCAAGTTAATATCTTAAACGGTTCCAGAGTAATCATGCGCACAAAAAAGTTACAGACAGACGTTTCATGACATTCGAGGCCTATTTGAACAATAAAAACTTTCAAAATTTTTTTTTGTCGTTTCTATACTTCCACTGGATGTGGAAGTAATTAAAATAATTTTATTATTGATGGTATTTTTAGTGATGAACAACCATGTGGGGGACGGTAAGGTTTTATATGCTGTTAAGAGTATAATCTGCGGTCAGTGAAATGAAGAAACGAATTATTCGGCTTATTTTTGAAGATAGAAACTTCAAATTTTGTACGTATGTATTAAAATATATATTCTAGTTCGTCACGTTTTTATTTTTTTGTTTTAGTCAAAAACACGTGATCAACGAAAAAATGGACGTCGAAAAATTGGAATTTACAAAAAACGAAATCGTGACGACCTAGATAGTCCATAATTAATTACGTGGATAAAATATAACCTCTTAATTTTCAAACATGGATTCAATAAATAGTTTCCAATTTTGCCGTCAATAGATGGCACTCGCCTCGGCATTCGCATAGCTTTACACGCTCTCAGACTTTAGGGAGGAACTTGTTGTCATGGAGACCTGACGCGAATGAATGCTTGCCAGGGAAGCATTTAGGAGTTCTGGTAATATCTTAAATTTATTTATAAATTATTTTATCTTACAGGAATGACTTAATAGATGAAATTCTTGAAAATGTTAATACATAAATAAAAGGTGCCAAATAGAGAGGACCGTTTTGTATAAACACTCCTACAAATTTTATTATGAAAATTTGAATGCGGTTTTTAGTTAGGTCAGAAATCAATTTATTCGAAATTATTACCAAGCAAAATGTACAGGGTGTCCCAGTCAACGCGCTATGCTGGGTTTTCTCGGTAGTTTCTGAGATAAGTTTATGGTTCAAAATCCAATCTGACGTAGGTTTTCCGAGGAATCTCATACTGCTAAGATATTTAGGAATCCAAAATGACGGACGAATTTCGTCATCTACGATCCTATTCGACTGAAAATCGATATCTGGGGGTTTTCGGGGATGCGGTTTACGAATTTTTGGTCAAAATTTAGGAATCCAAGATGGCGGACGAATTTCGTCATCTATGGACCTATTCGACTGAAAATCGATATCTGGGGGTTTTCGGGGATGCGGGTTATGAATATTTGATCAAAATTTAGGACTCCAAGATGGCGGACGAATTTCGTCATCTATGGTCCTATTTGACTAAAAATCGATATCGGAGGGTTTTCGGGATGCGGGTTACGAATTTTTGGTCAAAATTTAGGAATCTAAGATGGCGGACGAATTTCGCGATCTATAGTCCTATTCGACTGAAAATCGATATCTGGGGTTTTCGGGGATGCGGGTTACGAATTTTTGATCAAAATTTAGGACTCCAAGATGGCGGACAAATTTCGTATCTATGGTCCTATTTGGCTGAAAATCGATATCTGGGGGTTTTCGGGGATGCGGGTTACGAATTTTTGATCAAAATTTAGGACTCCAAGATGGCGGACGAATTTCGTCATCTATGGTCCTATTTGGCTGAAAATCGATATCTGGGGGTTTTCGGGGATGCGGGTTACGAATTTTTGATCAAAATTTAGGACTCCAAGATGGCGGACGAATTTCGTCATCTATGGTCCTATTTGGCTGAAAATCGATGTCTGGGGGTTTTCGGGGATGCGGGTTACGAATTTTTGGTCAAAATTTAGGAAACCAAGATGGCGGATGAATTTTGTCATCTGTGATCCTATTCGAATGAAAATCGATATCTGGGGATTTTCGGGATGCGGGTTACGAATTTTTGGTAAAAATTTAGGAATCCAAGACAGCGGACGAATTATAACTATATTTTGACCCCCCTTTATTTATGTTATTATTGGAGACAAAAAAAAGTTTCGTATAAGAGTTGTAAGGTTGTATACATATTTTTTTAAATGCAATTAAAAAACAATTGCTTGGATATGTCACGTGATATAACAATGAAGGTTGCTTTTTAAATGAAAAACCCTGTATATTTTTACATATTCTTTTAGATCCTTTATCCCTGATTTCAAACATATAAGGATCTAGCTGTAATATTTTTTGATATATCGGACATTAAATATGCTCCAAACATGCATATAGGTATTTTAGGGTTTCTGACGGAGCGCAGTCAGTGGCGGATTTAGGGGGGGGGGGGCTATAGGGTAAAATCCAAGCGCGGCAATTTTTTTGAAAAACACCAAAGACATAAAAACAAAAAATTATTATTATTAATATGTTCTATCAGAACATGTTTAATTTATTTGAGAACGTGTTTTTTATAATAACTAGACTAAAGTTCCTTATTATAGTCAACAGTACAGGGTGGTTGTGCAAACGTTAGAACCTCATTTAACTTCTTTATTTTTGGAGTTACGTAAATACGTTCAAAAATAAAAGTTCTGAGATATCACATGTATTTTCCAAACATCATTTCAGCAAAACAATTCAAACAAGTCGAATTTCGGAGATATGAGCTTTACCTTGATTTTACTTCCACATCCAGTGGAAGTATAGTAACGACAAAAAAAATTTTTTAAATTTTTATTGTTCAAATAGGCTCAGAATGTCATGAAACGTCGAGATTTTAAGTTTGAGCGAAAAAAAAATTTCTGTCTGTCGGTCTGTAACTTTTTTGTGCGCACGTTTACTCTGTAACCGTTTAAGATATTGACTTGAAATTTGGTACACAAATGTACTTTAACGAGATCTGGAACTAGATTATATTTTCATTTTGTTCCGTCAGAGGGTTGGGGGGTAAATTGGGGTAAATTTGAGGTAACCAGCTAAATCAAGCAGCTAAGAGTCCAGAAAATTGGTATTTAGTATATACAAGAGAAGCTAAGGTCTCAAAAAATGTTTATTACTAAATTTTTTCGTTGTGAATGAGTTGGATCGAAAATCTGGATGCGGAAGTAGTGATTCCTTGGGCAGCGGTTTTTTTAAATAGAACACCCCCATATATTTTTACACCATTTGAAAGGCCATAGAAAAATCTTTTCAATGATATATGACCCAGTATTTTTCTTAAAAACTATAGTAGATATTAAGTTTTATATTTTCTTACATTAAGTCGTGGTAGTCCGAAAAGTATATACAGTCTGTTTCACTTTTTAAATTTTTTTTCCGATTTGAATCTAATTTTACTTATGGAACAAATTAGGATCTACTTATTACCAGAAAAAAATTCACGTCCTACAAATGCAAAGCCACCTGCGGTACCAAAATATGCGGATAAAATCAAAAAATCATATTAGGCATATTTTTATTGGAAAATTTTGTTAATGAAAGAATTGTTCAGAAACCTTAAGTCCAAAATTTAATCAAAAAAAATATATAAATTTTTATTAAAATAATGTCCAAGTCCGAAAATATCATTTGAATGGGTTTTTTCGTTTAGAAAACTGTACTATGACAATTTTGTTTGAAATTAAACCCAAGCTGCCAGGTAGTTGTAAAACAGTTTTTTTTTAAATACCTAATTATTTTCAAAATTTTTTAAATTTCAAGTTTTTCATTTTTTAATTTTGATTAAATTTTGGCCATTTTGGACAATTCTGAACAAGTTTTATTAACAAAATTTTCCGATAAAAAAATGCCTAATATGATTTTCCGATTTTCTCCACATATTTTGGTACCGCAGGTGGCTTTGGTATCGTAGGAGGCGAATGTTTTTCTGATCATAAGTAGATACTAGTTTGTTCTATACTTAAGTAAAATGCGATTCAAATCGGAAAAAAAATAAAGTTATTGGGGTGTTACCATTTCAAGTGAAACACACTGTATCAATTATTAAAATTCTCCATTTTATTTAAAATAAAGTGAAATTAGACAGAACTAACATATTGTTTATTTTAATTTACATACTTTTGTTTTCCATGGCTAATTTGATAAATTGTAAATTTATAGTAAATTAGACAAAATTTGTTTAAGATAAGTACCATGCATTATATTATAAATACAAAGCTTTTTTTATGGCGTTTCAAATGGTACATATATGGAGTGTTCCTTTAAAAAAAAGCAAAGTAAAGTTCATATCTCCGAAATGCGACTTTCAATAGGCATGTCCACAAAATTTTAATTTCAATTGGGAATGATAGAATTATCGATATTGTACACTAATTTAACAATAAAAAAAACCGCTGCCCAACTTCCACATCCAGATTTTCTATCCAAGTCACTCACAACGAAAAAATGTTGTATGTGGAAATAATTGTTTAATAATATAATATTTGAAATTCTCTACCTCAAAAACCCATAAAACGATACCCCACATCGGTAATAGGGTGAGGGTGGTGATAGAGGGTGGTAGTGGGGGTGGATAAGGTAAAAGAATATTTTGAGGTTTCTAGTTCTTGTACACACACTAAATTAAATTTTTTTTCATCCCTTTTAATAATGGGGTGGGGGTTAATGCCAAAATTTTTTTTGAGACCTTAGCTTCTCTTGTATATAGTAAATACCAATTTTATGAACTCTTACCTGCTTGATTTACCTATTTACCCCAAATTTACCCCAATTTACCCCCAACTCTTCGACGGAACAAGATGAAAATATAATCTAGTTCTAGATCTCGTTAAAGTACATAAGTGTACTAAATTTCAAGTCAGTATCTCAAACGGTTCCAGAGTAAACGTGCGCACAAAAAAAAAGTTAGACCGACAGACAGACAGAATTTTTTTTGCTCAAACTTAAAATCTCGACGTTTCATGACATTCTAAGCCTATTTGAACAATAAAAATTTAAAAAAAAATTTTTTGTCGTTACTATACTTCCACTGGATGTTGAAGTAATATATGTATCCTTATTTTGCCAGTTATTCGTAATAGGCATCACCCCAACATAACGAGGATTTTTGGTAATTTTTCAATAAAAATTCTTGGCCTATGAAGTAAAAAAATATTTTGAGGTTTTTGGTTCTTGTACATACACTAAATCACACTTTTTTTTCGTCCCCTTAAAAAGTGGGGTAGGGGTGGTAATGGGGGTAGCTAATGTCAAAAATTTTTTCGAGACCCTAGCTTCTCTTATATATACTAAATAC
Source organism: Rutpela maculata (assembly GCA_936432065.2). Lineage (NCBI taxonomy): Eukaryota > Metazoa > Arthropoda > Insecta > Coleoptera > Cerambycidae > Rutpela > Rutpela maculata. The sequence continues at coordinate 55,849,506 of OW386294.2, forward strand.
CAATTTTACGGACTCTTACCTGCTTGATTTACCTGTTTACCTCCCCATTTACCCCAATTTACAACCCAACCCTTCGATGGAATAAGATGAAAATATAATCTAGTTCCAGATCCCGTTAAAGTACATAAGTGTACCAAATTTCAAGTCAATATCTTAAACGGTTCCAGAGTAATCGTGCGCACAAAAAAGTTAGACAGACAGGCAGAATTTTTTTTTCGCTCAAACTTAAAATGTCGACCTTTCATGACAGTCTAAGCCTATTTGAACAATAAAAATTTTCAAAAATTTTTTTGTTACTATACTACCACTGGATGTGGAAGTAATCAATATTCTATTTTCAAGAAAAAGAACGCCATTGCCATGTAAACCGGAAGTGATATTTAAAATTTACATGCCTTTTTTTACTTTCCTTTAATGCTTTAATAGTCAATTAAGAACATAAATAATCCGATCAATTCTTCTTTGATGTTCAATTATATGTTTCTTAGCGGCATAGATTCCCCGAAAAAAAAAAAAAATACTTATCTCAAAAACTACCGAGAAAATCGGACATAACACGTTAACTAGGACACCCTGTACACTGTAAATATACATTATGTACCTACAGATAGTTTTTTCTTTTAATTAAAAACCACTGCCTAAGGAATCACTACAACCGCATTCAGTTTTCCTACTCAAATTACTTTAAATAAAAATTCTTGTGCACCCAACGCGAAATTCGACTCTGTACTACAGAAATATATTTGAACTATTTCTCTTATATATTACATAATATGTTATTCTCCGCCTTTTTACTTGGTCGGCATATTTCATTGATCAAAGGTGCACGCCCACCCGTATATACCTTTTTCATATATATCAATGAAAATATGTTTTGTCTTACCGCAGATTATCCTCTTAATAATGACATAAAAATAATATTCTGCCAAATTTCAGCTAGATATTAATTTTGTCCGAGGTAGGCCATTATTTTAGCTAATTTCACTGCAGTACAAGGAGATAAATTAACTTATAATTAATTATAAATTTTAAAAAAGTATGTGACAATACAAATATAAAAAAACTTTAATAAATTATTTATTTATATTAACGGGTGAGATAATGCACTGGTGAAAAACAAATTCATGCTAGTGCTGGTGTTTTTACCGTTTCTGAAATATACATAGGGATCACTGACATGTTAATATTTCGCTTCAGGTTAAACCACGTGACTGAAACACATATTTTAAAAGCTTAATTAGAAATTTGGGGGACAAATCGTGGGAGTGTTTGTAAAATATGCCTGATGACCAGCACCTATCGCTGACATTTTTATTATATATTACAGTTGTAAAATATGTTGATTCAGGATAAAGGAAATATAATTTGTAAATTTAAAATATAAACACAAAAGGTGCAAAATAGTATGTATTTTACTCGTTTTATGTACGAAACTTGGACCAATTTTTATTTCTCCATGCATATGCGAGAACTAGAAGGGGGTAAGTATATTCGAACGTATTATTTTGGGTTTACCTAAATTTTACCTAAATATTCCAGTTTTAAAGGCTTCCATATTATTTATTATGCAATACAACAAGCACTGCTGAAATTTTCATACACTCAGAGATTATTTGAATTTATTAACAGAAAGTTAACTGGCCTAAATATGAATATATAAAGCTTTTTGTCAACGCCTTAACTTGGTTGTTCTTCCTCATCGGTAAGGACAGAAATAAAGTAATAGTACACTCAAAGAAATAGTATGGGTAAATGCAACAAAAAAAAATGGTTAACTAACAGTATCGTTAATTTTGTTAAACCAAACTATATTGATGGTATTTTTAAACAAGAGGTGATTGTTATTTTAATTAATAAAGAGTTGTCGTACAACAAAACAAACATTAACTTAAAAAATAGATGAATAAGACTATTATTTTGTTCGTCTGACTATTATTTTGTTGAATTCTGTCAAATTAAACTAGATAATAGTATATTTTATTTTTAACTATTATCGAATTGTAATTCTAACCCAGTATTAGTTCGCTGTATTATTGTACTTGGTAGACAAACCAATATTATTGTCGTCTTCTAGAAGTTCTAAAAGAATTACCATAAAATTTGCTTGCTTACCACGTAGTCTATTACAGAAATTATTCCCAGATGACGCCACATACAAATCAGTGACAATAATCAATCATGCATTATCTTACACTCTTATGAATTTATAGAAAATCAATAACATGATTGCAATGTTCAAATTCTCTCAGGGATCATCGATATATTTGGATGGATCTTATAAACGATCTCTAATCTTTGGTTTGGGTGGTCTGATGTCTCAATATTGAGATTTTGGCTAACCAAAAAAAACTTCATCATACAATAAAGTGTAGATCAACCTAAAAATTAGTTGGTGAACAAAAAACAAAGTCGTTGTACTATTTAATTGTAGACCAAATTGAAAATGGTTAGTGAACATAAAAAAATGTCATTGTACTATTTAATTTGTTACAAGAAGATATGATTATTAAACTACTATTTGTTTACGAAAACAAATAAAGTTGTATGACTATTCTTTTCTGATTGATTTAACTATGAAACTAGATAGGCGCGATTTCATATGCTCTTTTTGGTTGAATTTACCTATCATTTTCTTTGAGTGTAGAATTACAGGTTACATACTTTGAGAAAACCGCTGATAATTAGCAGAGCTTAGATTATTTGTAATTTTCAAAAGGCAAAAATATAAAATTAACCAGTTATCTTTTTAGTTCTTATCATTGGTATTGATTGGGAAGAGAGCCGTCATAGTCTAAGCTCCCATAGTACAAAAAGGTACCCAACCGAACACCTCAAATTTAAAAGGTGGAAATGGTTGGAAAACATGTAATAAACATATTACGTTAAAAAAAATGAATTTACATTTCAAAACACCTGCTTGAAATTTACACAATTTATGGTAAATAATGTATCATCTTTGAAAAAATTTGTCTGTCTGACAATTTTTGTTAATTAACATCTGACAGACCTTTTGTCCTAAATTATTTTTTTCATGAAAGTACACTTCATAACACCTCCTTGGTTTTTGTTTAAAAATGAAGTTTGAGATTTACTGTATCTATTAAAACCTGTCTGTCTCGAAATTTTTGTTAATTACCTTGTCAGACTTGATTTTGAATGCACAGCATCCATGCATGAGATAGATGTCAGGCTGAACTGCTAGCATCTCATAACACCTCCTCTATTTCTGTTTTTAAAAGAAGTTTAAGATCTATTCTATCCGTAAAAATCGATCTGTCATAGAAAAAGTGTTTTTACTATGTCAGATTTAATTTGTAAGCGCCGTTCCAACGTTTTCTTTTTTTTTTAAATAAGTTTCTACGACGGCCGCGTCAAAACATCATCTTCATTTTTTACTAAAGTTAGGTCTGAGATCTCTTTTATGCATAGAAATTGGTCTGTCAGCGAAAAAATGTTTTTTACTATGACAGACTTAATTTTATAAGCGCCGTACCACGTTTCTTAATCAAGAAATGTGGTATGACCGTTGCCAAGTAAAAAATATTATATTTTCTTTAATTCTAAATTAATGTCTAAGATCTATTTTATGTATTAAGATAGGTTTTTTATTAAAAAAAAATATTTTGATATGATAAAAAACCTATTTTAATACATAAAATGGGTTTTTATACTATGAGAGCTTAGACTAACACCAATTGCGGAATAATCGCGTTGCAGTTCTAAAATACGATTCGAATGTATTGAGCCCTCAGATGAACAGCGAATGTCGGCAAGAACTGAAAAAAATTATGAGTTCATTATTTATCTGTTGTAAACCACCGATGTTTTAATCACGAAATGTACCCATTTTAACGAGATTTTCGTCACATTAAATTTTAAGTGCGCATTTTTATCATATTATTAGTTCATATTATTTTTATTTATTTTTTGTATAATATATAACATATGAATATTCGTTATTATTTACAGGCATGTGCCACCATGTCTGTTCAATTACACAGGCACACAAAATAAAAAAGTGGTCTTTTTCTGGTACTCCATTGGGTAACCCATGTGTATTTCGAAGTGCTGAATACGAATCAGGTGTACGTTTAGCTCCATTGGCCACCATTCTTTGTAAATCTCGAAAATAACCTAAAGAAATTCTTAATTTAGGTTATTTTCGCGATTTACTAAAAATTGATGGTAACGCAGCTAAACGGATACCTGATTCATATTCAGCGAGTTCCAGAAACTTTTCACTTCTTTTTTGTGTCTGTGTAATATATTTGTATAGAAAATGGCGGAGGATCCGAAAATATTTATACAGGGTGCCCCACTTAAAACTCCTCAGGCTTGTAACTTTCTTATTTTTTAAGCGACGACTATGTTGGGCACATCAAATTGTAGATATTTTTAAGGCATTTAAATATGTGTACAGAGTGATTTAAAAGACTATATTTTGAAAAAATTGTTAAGAAAGAAAACTTAATTTCCTTGAATATTTTTTTACCTCACCCTGTACATGAACTGTATTAATGTCTTCTTATAAAGGTTTTTCGCTTCAATTTATGTTATTACGTCATATTTGAAATTCTTTTTGGTTTTAGAGAAAGGAAATTAAAAACACTGAATTCTGAATAATAAAGATTTATTTTTCATAAATAAATCTTTATCATTCAGATGCATATATTTGTTACTCATAAGTATTTTCATTTATTTGACAATACTAAATATTTAGTTTTCACGTTTTAATAAATGCCTTATTATCCACAATTAAATGTTTAATTGGCCAAATACAAATAAATAATTTAATTGGGAGAAACATAATTAATTTATTCTCTCAGTGAACAAGTCAAAACCTGCAAAATTCAAAAGCAAACAAAACAATAGATTTTTTCGTCAGAAGATTGTTATACCGGCTGCCACAAGCTAGTGGCTCTACCCCTTTATGGTGCATAAACTACCTGTAAAAATGGATTTTTTGACATAAAAATGGTACGAGACCATTTCTGGTTTACCCGGAAATGACCGCAACTTTCGTTTTTCAAAAGGGACACCCTGTATATTTTTACATATTTGGATTCAAGACAACATTCTGAGTAAACCGTGAGATTTTCGCGAATTTTTGAGTCGATGTTCAGTTTTTTTAAGCATTTTTAGACATTCGTCTAGAGTGTTTTGGAATACCAAAATTTGTTCTACGGCAGGTGAAGTCCAAGGAAAAAATATAATTTTTCGTTTAATTTCATTAATAACTATTTACGAAGCCTCCAAAATTGAACAAATCACTTTTTATCGAAAACTTTCTTCTTTCAAATGGAAAGGTGGTGGCTCCTAGTGTTCAATAAATTACTTTTTTTTTCTGAATTCATTGATATCCATTTCAAATCTATGCTATTTGTTTTTCTATTTTATTAAATTTATTTAAAAATAAAAAATCACTTTCAAAATAATTTTTATTGATCCTTATAGTTTGCACTAGTAATTATACCTATTAAGAAATAAATGAGAGAACCAAAAGGCTATTATTCACAAAAAAGTTAATTAGACATATGATTTTTGCAAAGACAACTACGTTAAATGGCTGCATGGTCAATGACCTAAAGCAAAAAAAAAAACTACGTTAAGGTTCAAGAAAAATTATATTGAAAGTGATTTTTTATTTTCAAATAAATTCAATAAAATAGAAAAACAAATAGTATAGATTTGAAATGGATATCAATGAATTCAGAAAAAAATCTATAATTTATTGAACAGTGTGACCACCACCTTTCCATTTGAAAAAAGAAAGTTTTCGACTTAAAAATTTGCGTTTATCTCAAGGTATACTCAGAATGTTGCCTTGAATCCAAAGATGTAAAAATATACAGGGTGTTCCATTTCCGGGTAAACCGGAAATGGTCTCATACCGTTTTTTATGTTCAAAAATCCATTTTTACAGGTAGTTTATGCACCCAGTATACAGTACCTATATAGAGGTAAAAAATATGTATAAAATTTCGGAATAATTTTATAATGATAATTTTTCTTTATGGGTTATTATTGTATAATAAAAGGTATCATCTATACGGTCCGAATACTTGCTCCTACCCCCAAGGGGTGAAAACCATACCTAAATTTGAATGCTGAATATTTAAAAAAGTGTTCTCTCGAGTGTTACTAATTTATTTTTGAAACGTAGGATAGTTATGTTTTTGGGATCGCTGATGATTACGAATCTGTAGTCAAAATTTGAAAACTGAAAATGGCTGCTCCAATATGGCGGATGGATTTTTTTCTAAAATAAGTGTTTTAAACGGACAAAATAAATTGAGCATCTACATGATGCTCTAGGAGAATGCTAACTAGGGTTTCTGTACATATTATACATACTTAATCCTGTGTACATGCAACTCTCCATCTCTCAACAAAAATATTCTGCAGGAAAGGTACGTAACCACAACAAAATTTTTCAAAGTTGTAAAATGAATTATAAGAAAAACATTTTTCGACAAATAAGTTTGTATTAATATAAATAAGCATTTGCAGAACACTTTCTAACGTGAGCAATTTGAGATTATTATAAATGATTAAGAAAGGGCTTTTAGTCAGTATTTTTCACTTTCACCCAAGCGCGGATTTATGGGGGGGGGGGGGGGTAATGGGGTAATTACCCCCAAGATTCTGTAAACTGTCAACTTTCGTTTGTGTTTAGATTTTTTTTTTGTGATTTTCTCCCCCGCTCATCAATTTTAAGTTTAGAGGCAGCACGCGGCTGTGTTACCCCCCCAAGCTCAAGGCCCAGATCCGCCTTTGCTTTCACCGTTTATCCCAGTTCAATTCAGTTGAATAACAGTAGCTGAGAAAATCCTGAGTACCCTCTGGACATATTTACTGAATAACTTCGCTATCTGTAATCTCTTTTCTGAAAATTTTTAATAATTTTGTCAAAGATGTTTTAAATACCTTCAGAAATAACCGAGTAAGCATGACAATAACTCTAAAATTTTAAAATTAAAAGTTATGAAAAAGTTTCACCGTATGAAAAAAATTATATTTTATTGATACCTATAAATTATTCACATATAATTCATGGTTTCCGAGATGAAACGGATTTAAAGTAGTTAAAATCTTTAAAGGTAGTGATACAATGAACACGTAATGAACACATTTTTTTTCACTTCCGTTTTTGAGATATTCGCAGTTAAAGTGAGGACTCACTATATTTGAATCGTGTAGATCGTGACATTGTGTGCCTGTAAGGCAGAAGTGACGATGATTCAAGTGAACCTACTGAAGACTTGTGTGATCTTTTGACTATTAGCCGCAATGCTATTTTTTATGAACTCTGCCTATTGCAAGCAAGCAGCACATCAAAAAGAAAATAAAACAATGCGCCGAGGCTGTGTCAGTGAAAAATGAAGCTTATCGTAAATAGCGTGAAAATCAATTATGATCGTCTTAGATAAATATAAAAAATGTTAAAATGTTCCTTGCCACGGAAACATTGCCGTCCTTTGATCATTTTGTGCATTGCAAAAAGTTTTGGTTTGGTTCAAATGACATTTGTGTAGAGTTTTTACCAATCTTTTACCTTCTTTTCCTCAATATTGTTATATTTTGTGCTAGAAATTTAATATAAGCATAGTATCAGACACCATGTTGACAATAAATATAGTTAGTACAAGTACATACATATACACAGACATATAGCACATATTTGAGTTTTCCATTAAAAAAACTGACATATATATTATTGCCCCCAAAGTAAGTAGAGATAAAATAAATTTTGATATCTTAATAAATATTGCAATTCAAGAAAATAAAATTAGAAGCTAATTCAATTTAATAAATGAGAATTGCGCTATATGTTCACAGGTACAACTATTAGGTAATCATTGTTACGGCCAGTTTTAAAAATGGTATCCTCGAACGAAAATATACACATATATGTATATACCTTTTAATAAATCCATAGTTGATAATCTCTTTTTCCCATAGGAGAGGACCCCCAAATGTAAGTTGTTACTACAAGCAATAATAGTAGTTGTTTATAAGTGTATGTGTTAACAAAAAAAAAATACCTAAGAACACACTTTACATTTTTTTTACATTTGCAAAATCTGAAATCAAACATTTCAACCGTATAATACAAATGTTAAGAGTGTTCCATGGAGCAAGATTAATAAAAAATATGGAATGAAGAAATTTTGTGCATCATTTTTTTTCAAATATCCTGTATAACTGTATAAGTTGTATGTAAAATGAACAGTTGTTGCTGTAAAAACAAAAAAATTATGTAATGCAAAATTTCTCATGTATTTGAATGTACACATTTTAAGCTTCATTATTTGAACCATGCAGAGTGTCACTCCATATGCTTGGCTTGGCCGAATTCTAACAGTGTGCTGTACCTGTCACTTTAAAGGAACTTGGCCAAGCACATATATAGAGAAGGCTTAAAATAGAATGATGTAGGAAATGTTTGGTAACTGATGTTTTTTTGCATTTTCGGGTACACGCAAAAAAATGTTTTGATTCAGGAATATATTGGTTTATATATATACGAAATAAATATATTCTTATAAAACAAATACTTTTGTTTCAAGAATAATAATTAATTTACTACCAGCTTTTGATTACTTGCCACAAAAGTCTTTGTTTTATATGAAGAATTTATTTATTTGCGTATATATTAACCAATATATTCTTGAATCAGAACATTTTTTTTTTCAGTGTATATCTTGACGTAAATAAAGTAGCAGAAATCAATTTGAGATGGAAAGCAAAGGAAAAGTGGGTCATTTCCTTCATTTTTTGTGTTATAAATCGAAACAATATAATATTCCGTAGGAACTTCTATTTTTTTTCTTTTAGTAAAATCGATGAAGGCCTAAAAGTATCAAAACCTCGGAACCCGGCATACTAAAAACTGCAAATTTAACCCTTAAACTCTTGAGGTTGCTGTTTTCGAATTAGAGAAAAATAATTGAGAATTCAATATGGCGGACCCAATATGGCTGCCCAAAACTTTCAAAATCCGAATAATCTATTAACCAAATTATATAAAAATGAAACAAACTTAGAAAGAATGTTATATGTAATGATAATTTTTTTTTTGTGGTTCTTGTAGTAAAAGGCACCTTCTTCAGTTTGCTTGCTTTTACCACCCCTAAATCCCACCCCTAAATCTAAAAATTTAATACTCGAAAAAGTATTGCTTATTTATTTTTGAATACTTAATATATTCATGTTTTTGGGCTCGCTGATTATGAATTTGGAAGTCAAAATTAAGAAATTCAAAATGGCTGCTCCAATATGATTTAGATATTTAACATTTAAACTAAAGATCTCTATAAACGTTCGGACGCCAAATTTAAACTTCTATATCTCTGAAACTATTAATCCTACAGAAATGAAAAAACAGATTTATGCTTAGTTGATAAGATTTCTTATTGGTCTCCACCATTTTTTCGATAAAACTAATATTTATTGAGATATTTGGAAAAAACAAAACATTTTACGTTTTTGCGAAAATACCTTTATAGTTCAAAAAGCAATGTTTTTCTAAAGCAGATGCTTTAAACAAGCAAAAAAGTTTGGGAATCTATAGGTAATGCTATATCTTAACGAAAAAACTATCTGAGAATCGTTTTTTTAAATTACTGACGATATGAGTAACAAAATCACAGCATTTTTATTTAAAAAATGTGTAGATACACATTGTCTCAGTAATAATTCTTTGTCTTTTATGCTACAGAAACAAATAAAAAATCATTTGAGAAAATAATTGATAACGTTCGGACGCCGCGTGCCGTCTTTAAACTTGTTTTTTGTAAGCTTTCTTTTTCGTCTAAAGCAAATTTTCGTTAAATGTAATATTTGTTGAGTAATTCAATAAATACCTTTCTGAGATACCTGTTCTCTCAAGGTAAAATCGCAATTTTCGTTATAACTTAAAACTATCAATTTGTATAAAAAATTGCGTACAACATTTTTGTCTTAAAATATGATTTCTCTTTTAGTATTAAAGATTACTTTTTATTGGGTGGCATATAGAAACGTTTTCTTGATGTATTTACTATTAGTTAGAGCAATGGCACGTAGTGGGTTCATCGATTGTAGTTATGTCTGAAATTTGGTATTTGGTTATCTGTTTTGATTTCGAAACTCTTTTTCATCTACGAAAAGTCTGGTAAATGGATCCGAGCGGAGACACGAGGGGAAGTAAAAGTCGAAAAAGATTTTTTGCAGTTATGAACGAAACCGCGGTATTATAAAAGTACATCAACTCCACATCCTCCCACCAGAATTTCAGACGAAAACTACAGGACGTACTTGTTCTATTCAACGTCAAAAACGTCGGAAAAATAATTTCAGACGTTTTCCATGGGCCGATTTTGAGATATAAGTTGCAAAACTTTGAAAAAAAATTTTTGTTTTTCAAATGGTGATAAAATGGAGTTGAAATTGATGAAAATGTCTGATAGATCATTATAAGTTCTTAAGGGATTAAAAAATGATATATTTCGCTTTCAGACGTTGTCATTGATTTTCACCCCATTTTTGCAACCTCTAAAGTGGTCATCAGTTTTTGACTCTATTACGCGTTTTAAATGTTTCGAAACTGATACAAATCCTTTATTTATGCCAAATCAATGAAAACGTCTGAAAGGAAAATATATCATTTTTGGATCCCTCAAGAATTTATAATGAGCTATTTAGACGTTTTCATCAATTTCAACCCCATTTTACCAACATTTGAAAAACAATTTTTTTTTCAAAATTTCGCAAGTTTCACCCTTATGTCTCAAAATCGGCTCATGGAAAACGTCTGAAATTATTTTTCCGACATTATTGACGTTGAATAGAACAAGTACCCAAAGTTTCGTCCGTAACTACAAAAAAATTTGTTTTTAAATTTTTAAAAAATTCCCGCCAAAAAACGTCCTGTAATTTTTGTCAGAAATTTTGGTAGGGGGATGTGGAGTTGATGTACCAGACTTTTTGTAGAGAAAAAAATGTATGCATATCAAAAACATTTAATCTACAAAAAACGAACATAGTATGTATAACGGCAGATAGGGGACACCGAGGGTACTCAAAATTACCCATAGTAAAAGCTCGCCTCGCCTCGCTGCTGAAAAACAGTGTTTTATGTATTTGTGTGTTATTTTATTACTTTGCAAAGGAATGGAGTAATAAGTTCATATTTAACACATGTAATACACTAGTGATCATAAGTACACGTATGACACAATAAACCTCCAGGCCCTGTCTTGAAAAAAATGTTTTTTTGTTTCTGAAAACAATGCCCTGTAAGCCTTTTTAAAAAATTCAATATGTAATTTGAAAAGTACCTAAAAAATTTTAACAAAATTGCTTTATTAATTTTTTTTGTCGTACTTTTGCCGCATTCGAAACAGATTCCTATATAACACAATATGAGACTTGAAAACAATATTGATGAATGATACGCGCAAAAAAATGCTTCCACAATTAAATTAGACATTTACTCTTTTTCAACAATAATTATTATGTTTTAATTACCAATTTTTATCGAGGCGGTAAAATAAATAAGAAAATAAATGTTAGAAGCCATCGAATCAAGAATAAATTTCATTGTTATCCTTTATTGAAAACTAGTAAAACAGCAATATAACATTATTAACAACGACAAAAAGGTAGCAATAAAGACAATAAGGGTAGCAATAAAGTGATATACCGTATGTGTAGCCGACCGCTAGGCATCGGGAGTAAAATTACAACATCGCGCGTGCCAGCTGGCTAAAATGAAATAACAGGCTGGAATGCTCCGCTCGACGGAGGAATTTACGGCAACTATGTTGTCAAATCTATCGCGCTACGGGGATGTACATGCCTAACGGGAAATTACACGCACGGTATCAATAATGCACATAGTAACAAAATAACAACAAAATGAAATGAATTAGAATTACATATTTTTCCTTGAAGAACAACAAAAACATTTCTTTGTCAAGTCAGGACATTTTTTGTGTTTTATATACAGTGTGTTTCAGTTAACATTCCTACAGCCGATATTTCGGAAACTAAGAAATATATTTTTATTCTGTAAACGGTAATGGATTTCTATGGTTAATGCCTTCTTCAGGAAGTACAATTTACTATTATAACATTATCACCAGAGATGGCGCTGATGTTTAAAAATATTTTTCGACCAAGGAAGGTTTCAAACATATACCATTCGATTAAGAATTAAATTTTAAACAAAATTATTTTTATTCCAAAAAATCAGATCTGCAGTAGTTTTTGAGTTATTTTAATTAAAATTAAAACAATACAATACAATAAATTGTCTAATTTTTGAGTATCATATATTTTTTTATTTGCTGTAACTTTTTTAATCTTGATTTTCAGATGTAGGTTCTTAGTAATTTTTTTTGCCTACTATAAGAGAATTATTCACTGCTGGGAAATTTTCTTTAATAGCACTTCCAATTTTACCGAAAATTACTTTTAATTGAGAAGTTTAAATGGAAAAACAACAAACAAGGCAATTTTATTTTTGAACAGTAAATCTTGACAACAATATTTAAAATAGTTGGTCGAAATTACTTCCGTCTGCTTGAATACCAAAGCGATGTAACAATTCCTCGTTACATGTCCTCAATAATATATGTCTATTAATTGCACCAGCGCATATCTTCTATTCGCTCTTGATATACTTTACTTTTCAAATATCCCCACAAGAAAAAGTCCAGAGGGGGTCAATTCCGGAGAACGCGCGGACCATCTAACCGGTCCTGAGGTGCCAATCCAGCGTCTTGGAAACGTGTCATTCAAATAATTTACAACAATATTAGAGTTGTGGAGTGGAGCGCCATCTTGCTGAAACCAAATTTCAGCTCTGTTGTGGGGAACATTTTGAAAAAGTTTGGGTAACTCATTTTCCATAAATTAATAACATATTAACTTTGTCAACATTGGTATGGGCCATATTTTGGACAAATTTTACAAACGTATTCTTAAAATGACACACGCAAACGATAATTAAACTTCTGACAGTTAATAAATAAACAATTGCAAATTATTCAATTATTTTGATATAAATTTCTCAATTTAAAGTAATTTCCGGTAAAATCGGAAGTGATATTAAAAAAAATTTCCCGCCAGTAAATAATTCTCTTATAGCAGGCATTACTAAGAACCTGCATCCGAAAATCAAGATTGAATAAGTTACAGCAATAATTAAAAAATACATAACATTAAAAATTATACAATAAAATTAAAATAACTCAAAAACTGCAGATCTGACCTTTTGGAATAAGAACAATTTTGTTTAAAAGTTCATTCTTGATCGAATGGCATATGTTTCAAACCTTCCTTGATCTAAAAATATTTTTAAACTGCAGCGCCATATCTGGTGATAATGTTATAATCGTAAATTGTACTTCCTGAAGAAGGCATTAACCATAGAAATCTATTACCGTTTACAGAATAAAAATATATTTCTTAGTTTCCGAAATATCGGCTGTGGGAATGTTAACTGAAAAACACTGTATATGTACTTATCCAGGATCACTAGTATATTACATGTGTCAAATATTAAAACTTATCCCATTCCCTTACAAAGTACCCAATAACAAAAAGAATTGTTGGTAAAAACACATAAAACATAATGTATTTCAGCAATGTGAGCCCAACTAGCTTTTTCTATGGATAATTCAGATTACAGTCGATGTCTTCTACTGTCATTAAACCATGCCCATTTTTTTTTCGTGAAACACCCTGCATATGACGACAGTTTTGAGTGTCTGAGTGTGTTTATTTTTTGACATTTAATTGTGAAATTAAATATCGAAGACACATTTTTAGTGTAAAAATTTTAGCTTTTTCTGTTTTGTGACTATATTTTTAAAAAATACAAATTACCTATTGATTTTTGTGGCAAAAATTTATAATAATTTTTAATTTTGCAGCAATTATCTGTTTAAACAATTAATTATTGTTGATAAGCGTACGAGATAGACAGGTAAACTTTACAGTTTTTAGCATAAAAAAAATGTCGCAAACTGTTTCAAATGATTTTATCCTTATTCGAAGAGTCCCAAAGTTAAAACTCTCAACTGTATTAGCTATAAAATGAAAAATAAAGTATTCTACACTTTTTACGAAATATTACATTGTTTCTGAGTGATAAAAGAAAAAATGAAGAATGCACCTAATTTTTTAATTATTTATATCTCGAGTTGTTTTCTGCAAATTTAGGTATACTCTATTTACGTCGAAATACACCTGAAAATGCAAAGAAACCCCAATTATCACCCCTTGCATTATAGCAATTAAGTTTCAGTTTGTGTACTGGTGTGAAACATCATGCGAGAACTTACTCTGTAGGAAAATGATGCATGTACTTCTGACAGGACCTGCCACATCCCGGACAATACCAATAGCTCAAGACTCCAATAGAAGCGGCGAATAATAAATTTGGAATGGTGATGGAGAGCACCAAATGTCGAAGAGTATCATCCCAAGAATATCTAGCAACTACCTGTATATCCGGATAAACCCTACTATAATAACATGGAAAGGGTGTGCCCGCTGTCTCGTACCCATACTGACGAGCGAATTCGGAACAGTTTACGGAGGGAGGATAGCCGCACCCCTCAGTGTTTATCAAAAATCGAATATCTGCGACATCCCAATGCATCACAATCGATGGCCGATAATCCCTGAATGGTAATTTTGAATAATTGACGTATATTTGGTGACACCTAGTGGCTTCTCGGGTGCAGCCTTCTCTGCAAGAGGCCCAAGAACAATTTGATATTCCTTCTGCGTATATATGTTGAGTCGCCATACATGTTACAGGTTCAGGTTCATAATCGGCCATTAAACTAGATATTGCTGGATCTACTACAAAAGGAATAAGGAAAAGAAAAGCGAAAACCGATAGGAAAGCTGTGGTTCCGAGACATAGTGACGTATAGAACTTCGCTGTTTCCGCGATTGAAATGAGAGTGAGTTGATTTTTTTCGCTTGTTACGCTCATATTCATATATGTTGAAAGAAATGTCAAAAATGTGCTACGAATCCAAAATGTACGCTTTCCCCTACGAGGTGAATTCAAAATGTTGATTTTGGAACAGATTCAGTCTCGGTCCAGCAGGAGGGGAATGCCTAAAAAACAAAAGACAAAATGAGTATCTGTATCATCCTGCATCTCTTTCTTTCCAAACAAATTTTATTCATGTATAATTTTTTGTTTCAATTAAATACAACAATATACAGTGTGTCCCAGGATAGATGTAACAAGAGGTGTAATGGACCAACATATTTTGGAATTTTGCAATGGTATTTGGGGATTGAGTCCTGCTTGTTGTAAAACTAAAGTATACCAAAAATGACTTGATTTGGTGTTCTACATGGTGTTTTATAAGCAAAGTTGTAAAAATTACCACTAATAAAGTACCTTTATTTCAAAATATGAAAAAATTCCACTAAGAAAAGTTATTTAGAATGCAATTTTATACCTCTATACCAAAGTTCAGGAATATAAAATTATTTTTTTGAAACTTCCCATTTTTTCAATAAATTAGTATTTTATTTTGAACCATTCAATTAAAACTGCATAGAAATTATTTTTTGTGAATTAATATTTAAAGTTATGTAGAAGCTAAAAGTAGGCTATGAGAAAAGCAGCGGATACACATTTATCATTTATTATTGACATATCTATCAAACGTAGTCAATATTATCCTTAATTTCTGTTTCAAATTAACGAACCAAGCATAAAAAAATAAGTGAAAATGGTACTTACAGTGCGTGAAAAAATTTATATTGTGCAATGCTACGGAATTGGCGGTGAAAACTCGCTAAGAGAAGTGGTAAGCCAATTTAGTTTGAAATTTCCAAACACTGCTTTGTCACGTACTCAGGCTATGAGAAAAAGTTTCTGGCTACTGGTAGTGTTCTTAACATGAAAAGAAAAATAAAAGCATATTATGAAGACAATGTTGGGGCTATTATAGCTCATGCCTCTGTTATAGAAAATCCTAGGATGCCACTAAGAGAGAGATCAGCTCTTATTAATATTAGCAAGTCTGAACTCCAAAGAATTTACAAGACAAAGAAAATTAGGGCATATAAAGCAAATTATAAACATACGCTTGAAGAGGGAGATGACGGCCGTAGGTTGGATTTTTGTTTGACCATTGGAGAAAAAATCATGGAAGAAGATTTTTTCATCATTTCATAATTTTCTCAGATGAATCCACATTCACAACCAATGGTGTTGTCTCGTCTCAGAATTGTCGGTTTTGGGCTTCTGAAAATCCAAATTTTAGAATTCATTGTAGAAGACAATATTATAAAAAAGTGAATGTGTGGTGTGCCGTTTCTTATCACGTTGGAGTTATTGGACCTTATTTCATTGAGGGAAGGTTAAACCAGCACACTTATTTACAGCTTCTTGAAAGATTTTCTGAAGAACATTTAAATATTTTAAGAGATATGCCTTTAGTTCATTTTCAACATGATTGTTGCCCTGGCCACTCCACAGAAATGGTTAATCGGTGGTTGAATTTAAATTTTGGAGAAAATTGGATTGCCAGGAATGGATCGATCAAGCGGCCGACGAGATCCCCAGACCAATATTGGATTTCTTTTTATGGGGTCGCCTCAAGCAGTTGGTTTACGCTGAACCACTTCCTAACGATGTAGCAGTATTGAAGCAGAGAATTACAAATGCCGTAAACTCCATACCGTTAGATCATATTCGAAACAGTTTTAAGGATTTTAGGCGAAGGATCGAAATGTGTGTGGATGTGGGTGGTAGCTACGTCGAATAATAAAAAAATTGTAAACATTGTTTTGTATTGGTCAATAATTAATTTGTTTGTAAATCTGTTATGTTTTTGACATTTATTACTTGTTATAATTTTTAAACCTCATTAATCTTCTGTTAGTAATTGTTTCTTGTTTTACAATTAGTTCGATTAACATTATACCTTCTTACATCTCGTATATTCAATTTTTTATTTACCAATAGCCTACTTTTTGAGATGATTAATATTTCCTCCTACACAACTTTAAATATGAATTCAACTCTTAATTCGCAAAAAATGGGAAGTTTCAAAAAAATAATTTTATATTCCTGAAATTTGGTATAGAGGTATAAAATTGCATTCTAAATAACTTTTCTTAGTGGAATTTTTTCATATTTTGAAAAATAAAGGTACTTTATTAGTGGTGATTTTTACAATTTTGCTTATAAAACACCCTGTAGAACACCAAATCAAGTCATTTTTTTTGTATACTTTAGTTGTACAACAAGCAGGACTCAATCCCAAAATACCATTCCAAAATTCCAAAATTTTTGGTCCATTACACCTCTTATTACATATATCCTGGGACACACTGTATATTAGGGTGAGTCGAAAAAAATAAATATTTTTTTTCGGAACGCTTTAGAGCGGAAAAGTTGCCTATTGCAATAAAAAGAAAAATGGCATAAAGAAAATTAAAATAGGTTAACATCTTCCGTTCGCGCATCGTACTTAAAGTTTATGAAAAATTGCAAAAATCACGATATTTTTGTAATTTTTTCTGTTAGTTAAAACTTTTAAAATAAACACGCTTTAGTTTTTTGTGCTTGTTTTATGGTTTAAATAACTTAAATAAATTAAATTCTGATCAATAATTTATTTTTTTCGGTTCGCGCAACGTCTTAGAAAAGACAGAAATTTACCAATTTTTCGCAATTTTCACTCTGCAACTCTTCGCTAGAGTTGCTAGAAAAAAACGACCCAGAACTCACCACGTGGAGGTGGTTGCACGTCGAGTTCCACCCACACTCTACCCAACTATCCAATTGTTGGGTGTGGTATTTACATAATATTTACAACTATTTACAAACATTTTCCATAGGTAACACAGTAAGCCAAAGATATGAGTGCTATGAGTATGATTCTTTGGCTTGCTGTGTTTTTTAGTTTTTCTTTTTTATATCTACTACACATTTAAAGTTCTTATTTTTTTCGAGAAATGAGGCATAACCGATCTAGACGTCAGTGTCACTCTGATAGAGCCATCTCTATTTTCTAGCTTCATGTCCACATACTTTATTCGAGGCCTCTGTCACAACTTTGACGCACCTCTCCACAGCCTGGGTGTGACAGGGAAACTTTTGTATTTCTCTGATGGGCTTAGTGTCAGAATTGATGAGTGATTTAATAACATCTTCACTAGGTTCCTCAGCATTTGGGGAGGATACAACACGCAAGAATTCCAATTAATAATTTCAGTGTAATCGGAATCTTGAAAGTTTATCTTCGATGGTACGAAATTTCTAACAGTCTTCTTTGGGACGGTTTGTCTTGCTTTTAAGATCCTTCTGTAACCAAGCTCCAGAATATGTTCTCCTTCATCGGCAAGCATTGCCAACAGAACTTTATCTGGGTGCGCAAAGAAACTTTCAAGATTCCGATTACACTGAAATTATTAATTGGAATTCTTCTGTGTTGTACCCTCCCCCAATGCTAGATATGGCTATACGAGCAACATTGAAGTCTAGATCGGTTCTGCCTCATTTCTCCAAAAAAATCAGACTTTAAATGTGTAGTAGATATAGAAAAGAGAAAGTAAAAAACAGCAAGCCAAAGAGTCCTATTCAGAGTACTCATATCTTTGGCTTACTGTGTCACCTATGGAAAATGTTTGTAAATAGTTGTAAATATAATGTAAATACCACACCCACCAATTGGATGGTTGGTTGGATAGGGTGTGGGTGGAACTCGACGTGCATACGTGCAACCACCTCCACGTGGGAGTTCTGGGTCATTTTGTTCTAGCAACACGAGCGAAGAGTTGCCCATAGAAAATTGCGAAAAATTGGTAAATTTCTGTTTTTTCTAAGGCGTTGCGCGAACGAAAAAAATTAGATTATTGATCAGAATTTAACTTGTTTAGGTTATTTAAACCATAAAATAAGCATAAAAAACTAAAGCGTGTTTATTTTAAAAGTTTTAACTAACAGAAAAAAAAATACAAAAATATCGTGATTTTTGCAATTTTTCATAAACTTTTAGTACAATGCGCGAACGGAAGATGTTAATCGATTTTAATTTTCTTTATGCAGTTTTTCTTTCTATTACAATAGGCAACTTTTCCGCTCTAAAGCTTTCCGAAAAAAAAAATATTTTTTTTTCCACCCACCCTAATATGTATTAAAAATTAAATATCATACTGAGAATGAAAAGTTGCCCTTACGTTTTGAAAATTTTTTCTAATTACACATATATTCATTAAATTTGAGCATTTGGGAGGTTCTTTAATGTATCATCCAGGGACATATAATTTATATGCTAATTCAATTTTATTACAATATGAATGCACGAAATAAAGAAAATCGATATTGTAATTTGGTTATATGTTATTTGGTTCCATTTTATAGCTTAGGATGGGGAGCAAAGTTCAATTGTACTTCTACATAGCTGACAGTCCTGCAAATGAACATCTTAGAAAGTTTTGATTAAAGTTTGTCTAGGATATTAAAAATATATTCATTCATTAAATTATTTCCCTGTTAACTATCACGGAAAATGACGTAAAAATGGGATAGCTCAATTTTATTTTATTACTTTCTTAGTTCTGAAAAAACAAGTGCATGGTTTTACAAATCTGTAATATGCGTAATTTTAGAAACGCGACTTGCTGAAAACAAACCTCACTGAAATTATTCTATATAAATTATACAAAATAACTAGTTAGAGTTTGCGAAAAATGTAACTAAATACAAACAACCCTGCACAACCCTTATGGAAACTGGCTCTCGACTCAGTGGCGCAGTGCTTACGGTGTTACGCTTACCTCATGACCCCTCGCTGAAAGCACATTCCTTCCACTTTATGCACTAATAGTGCAACAAAGTTGTTTTTATCACTTGACAGGTGAAATAGGGTTTTTTCTGGATTTTCCCTATGTAAATCGTCTAATATGACAAATAACACAAAAACACCCTATGCAAACGATGTGAAATAGATTTTATATATCCAAAACAAACGCAAATGAACTTCATAAATTCGCCCACATCGTATTCTATTTTAAGACTTGAAAATCATTCGCCATAACATCGGGCCGCTGCGGTACTTCATGCGGTTCGCCGCGCAATGTTGTAACGTAGTGATTAATTATTGTAAACTATAATGAATGAAGTAAAGAAAATGCCTTGTACGTACTTACTGTAATATCAATAAAGATTATTTAATGGTTAATGGTTACTGTTAAGCTTGCGACCACGGGGTCCCAGGTTCGAATCCTGGCTATGGTATGGAGGTTTAGTGACGTTTTTCACGTGTTGCCGAGACGGTAGCAGTGGGCTAGACCGCGGTTTAAGACACTGTAACATTTTTTTACCCTTAAACGTTAACTTAAGAGAAATAGTACAATAATCAAAAGATGTTTATTAAAGTACAACAAAGCTTAGGATTTTTTCAAATTTTTTTTATCAACTTTTTTTATTATATGTTAGTATATCGAATACATAGAGGGGGTGTCAAACGTGGGAGATAAAAAATTGTGGAAGATTAATAGTGGCATATGCTGAAATTATTTGAAAAACTTTTGCATATTTAAACTTTTTTCGCCTGAAGCCGCCGAAAAAAATAGTCACCATGAGGTATCAAGATGTAGGTAATTGATTGCCGAAACAGTTTAAATAAAAATATACAGGGCATTCCATTTGAAAAAACCGCGGCCTAAGGAATGACTACTTTTACATCCAGATTTCCTGTCTAAGTCCCTTACAATACAAACAATTTTAATACTATATTTGCCCTCCATTATGTGAAAATATTTGTTCATAGAACTATAATGATATATTTGAAATTGTCTACCTCAAAAATCCATAGGACGATATGCCATATTGTCAGTAAGCGTGGAGGTGGTTGATGCCAAAAAAAATTTAAGCCTTTGATAGCTGTAAACACACTAAATCATAATTTTATTTTTTTACCCACTTTAATAATGAGGTGGGAGTGGTAATGGGGATGATAATGATGATAATGGTGGCTGATGCCAAAAAAATTTTGAGACTTTGGCTTCTCGTAGATGCACTAAATTCCAGTTTGATGCTTACTTGCTTGCTTTACCTGTTTACACCCATTTACCCCCCCAACCCTTGAACAAAATAAGATAAAAGTTTCAGATTTCAGATTTCCTTATAATACGTAGGTGTACCAAATTTTAAGTCAGAACTATTTATTGCTCAAACTTAATAAATTTCGACGTTTCATGACATTTCTAGGCCTATTTGAACAAAGAAATTAATTGATTTTTTTTACCACTCCACTGCGTGGATGTGGCAGTAAAATGAGTTATGATATTTTAAATCTGTAAAAGTTTGAATCATTGTGGAGAACAACCTGTAAAATTGGGTTCGACTCTGAGATAATTGGTAATTAGTACACGGTCTTGAATAACATTCAAAGTGAAACCATGGTCTAATTTGTGAAAATATATTTTTTGCAGATTCAAATACAAATATATTTAAAAAAATTATGTGTCCCATTTAAAAAATATTTGCATGCCACACACTACTGACTCACGCTGTATATATTTCTACTGAAACCTAAAAGTTGACGAAAAATTCTGAAAATATTCCTTAAGCTTTATTGGACGTTAATAAATATTTTTGGAATATTACACACTTTGAAATTTTTTTAAATCCATGCAAAATGATGTAAATTGTCTAGATTTGACAACAATTTCTGGGCTCTATATTCATTAGGATTTTTGATCTATATGATGAAAACTGTTACATACTATAGTTTCAATCAATTTTACAGAGAGGCATTTCCTAGCAGGATTATTGTGTATCCGGCGGGGTTGTTTCTATTATTTAGTTGACATTTGGGATTTTTCTTCCATGAGTGTTTCTAGGTGATGAAACGACCCAGGATATGACCCCATAGATAGCCTTTATTTATCATTGTATTATGTCGATATTAGATTACTCATTCACATTTTCTCATGAGTTAAAATAAATAAAGTAAGGAAAGTCTTATGGAAAAATATGCTAAAAAATAAAATGTATACTCACGTGATTGATCTCAAAGTGCCATAATCGAATTGCCTCCCCCCCTGTCATTCATGTTGTTCGAAGATGCAGTTTTCTCCGTTGCTTCTTCGGTTTTAATGCACCCCTGAAAACGCATCTTGGCGTCATCTCCGACAACAACAGTTCGTTGACAAAGAATAAGTGTGAGACATGAAACGACAAATAATACCGACGGCAGGACAGAGGCAATTAAAAACTGTTTTGTTGTTGTAGCCAGATCAAAACGTGCTACAACAACAGCAGGATTATCGGCTGAAAAGAAGCAAGGGAAGCGCGCTCTGGCGTTGTGGTCGGTTCCATCTTTTCCATAAATTTTTAGAAATTCCTTACATTCGTCTCTTAAAGTGTTAACGCACCCTTCGAGGTTGATTAGAAGCCTGCTTTCATTGGCAATCAATAAATCTGGTTCAGGAGGAGCCACTATTTGGCGTTCATCTAAAGGAACGGTATTAAATACACTCAGGTAGCTTAAGTAAGTGAAATTAGTCATGTCACTTAGTACGTTGTTAGCTAATAAAGAACCGTTCACGCAGTCTACTGCTTCTAAACCACGACTTGTGTTTAAAATTGTATAACACGAAGCCATCACTATATTGTCTTGGGATTCATTCCAAATTTCGTCCCCTGTGTCACTGTCTATACATCGCTGGCATTGTGATAAATATACCTCATCTCCACTCAACATTATCACGTTCTTATTTCTTGTTGGAATATCGCCACATTGTCTATCGCAGTTATAAGGCGTGCGGATTCTCTCGCACGTCCCCCTAGTGCAGCTATATAAACCATTTAAATCAATGCAGGTTCTTTTGCCTCTTCGCCCAGAACACTTTAATGCGGGATCAGTATCTTTATAAATGCATTCGAAAGAATCTGTTATGTCAATACACATGCCCATTGAACAATTAAAAGTACCTGTCAGATTTTTGCATTCGTCTGCGATGCACCTACTTCTTTTAGCGTTTTCTTGATCTTTGCCATAGCAAAATTTTTGAGCAATGTTTGTACAATTAGCTAAGAGCAAATTGGAACCATTGCGTCTGAGGTTAACATAAATTTGCATACAAGATCCGGATGTTTTGCTTAAACACCATTCACCACAAGAACCCCAGTCACAAGATTCCACCGTAACTGCTCGCGTTGTGGTACACATAACAGGGGTTTCAGATATCCCCGATTGCATCGCGCGGGTTGATGGCACGTATATTGCAACGGTGAGATACACTATAGCCACTGTGCTGAGGATTAGAGTTAGCTGACACAAACATATCGTACCGCATATTTTCGTATCTTGGGGTGGAATTATGAGATCTTCGACGGGCGTAGGCTTCTTTTTTGGCATTGTGGACCGTCAATTTGCATACCTTTGTCAGCAGAAGTTAGTGGCGATTGGCACAGCCATTCGTGACTATTGTTTGATACGGTACTGAACGCTGGCGTCCCGATTAAAACGCGCGCGTCCCTTGATCAATACGCCACTGCGGTGAGGCTAATCGATAACACGCGCGCTGCCTGCCCGCGGTTTCACATATGCATCAAATATGTTTATCTCTCGAATAATTTTAAACAACACATAGGTGCACGTGAAAATACCTGACACGAGTTTGCGGTAATTATGATCTAATCTACTTACGTGATAATCTGTGCACAAACCAATATTTTGGGGTTGATTTCGGAAGAGCTAAAATGACAAGTGGCTCCTCTCATGGAGAGCTGTGCGACAGTGTTCTTTCAGTCATCTGACGGAACCGGCGCCAAGATCGATACCATAAACACGGACTGCAGTGCACACAACACCATGCCCATCGATGGAACACTCGTTACCCCAACTGTGTAATATTCTTTTTAAACTATAACAACTGTGATTAACTGTTAAGTGTCTCTTAAAAGCTGTTCTATTAGTTACAATTCCCGTACAACCAAAATTAAATATGTAAAAAGTCGAAACTAAAATCTAAATCTAAAATAAAACATAATTAAGTATGTGTGGGTTAAAAAGACGGACATCAAGATTGGATAAATGTAATAGTTAAGAGCGAATTCCTGCAGTACATGGTGTGAGCTGGCCGGAGCCGCTCGCGCTTGACTGTGGACGCAGATGTTGGGGTCCAAGCTCCTCTTTGACCTTGCACTGCGACCATGGAGGAAGAGAAAATTAAGCAAACCTGGCAACAGAAATTGCTATTCTATACTACAGCATTCTTCGTGCTGCTTGGTATTTTTAGCTTATTTTCGTTTTTATTCCTTGTGCCTTTTGTCATCGACCCGGCTTTTACAACGATTTTCATGGAGTTCGACGAAGAACCTGCTTTTTGTGAGACCCTAAGAACCGACCGACGTCTAGGTGCATCAAACTGTAGCTGGACGTCTTGTCGGGAGGGTTGCACGAAAGATATTTACGACTGCACACAAATATTTGTACATTACAAAATTACATCCAATCGTTCCAGCTTTCCAATAGCGTCGACCGTTTCAACTTCTACAGCAGTAGCCTTGCGACAGGAAGATCCGACGCTTTTGGAAGGTTTTGAGTACAATGAACAATCCACGGATATGATGGAAGTCGACTCAGAATGGTACACTGAAGAAGCAAGGTTATTACCCAACGTAAAAGGTTGTGGGTATCCTCCAATGCTCAATTGCTCTATTTTTCTAAAAACGTACAAAGAAGTTGGAACAAATTTCTCCTGTTATTATAGCCGGGTGGATCCAAGCATGGTAATCAGTCACTTGGACATGTGGCAAGTGTATATGAACCTGGTGTATGCTATGGCAATTCCAATACCCTCATTTATAATATCTGTGGTGTATTTGGCAATCGCCTACTTTAAGATATATAATGAGGATGAAGAAGAAGCTCCTTTAGAAAAGAATGCAGAAGCTATAGATATGGAGGGAGAAAGTGGAACACCCATACCTCCAGCTAGCGGAGGAATAACACCTGCCAGTGAAGCTTTTAGGGAAGACCTGGCAAGTTTCGGTCATCATTTTAAAGTCGCAATGGTAGACGAAATGAGTCGCGACAGTCTTGCTGATGGAGTGCTTAATTCTGTATCGATGGGAGGGTAAATTTAAATCCTGTATTTTAAATGAGTTAGTTTTATTTTAAATTCATTTTAGAAATATTGCGAAGACTATGACTACCAGCATTTCGACCACAGGAGGTCCCGTAGCAGATATTTAAAATTTATACTACCGCCACGCCACGTCTTGAACTTTCTCAGGCTTGTGTTTCTTGTTACTTTCATAAATAAGGCTTAGGGTAATTCGAAATCAATTTGTATTTGGATGTGATTGTTGTTCTCCTCCACTAATAAAGTGAGTATAAATCGATAGGAATAATTTGGGTAAGTTAGAAGAGTGGGATACAATTTTTTCTTAACCCGCTTATTAGAGCGTGGTTTTATTTAGGTCAGGGAATAATCTATAAAACTAATTAATTAAGGGATAACGAATTATAATATCAAGCAGACATCTAATTTAACTATCGTACTCGTTTTCGAGATTGTATAATATGTAAAATCGGGGTAAGGATAATGTTATTATTTTTAATTAAGAAAGCATAACGTTGAAATAATAATATGTCTTACCTTTGACATGCATATTTTTCCTGACAATTAACATGAAATTTCACTCACTAAAATTTGCCCAATCAAGACATTTCAAACTGTATTTTATTACCTCTATATACGCTTTAATGAAATTACTTACAATATGTTTCTCCTTTAGTACATTACGAAGGTATTGTATTAATTTTAATGCAATGATTTATATTACAGTAGGAGTTTAGACGTCGAAAAACGTTTATAAAAAAAAATGGATTTTTTAGATTTATGTATGACCGACCTTGTCACGCTACGATTCTTTTACATAACGAATTGAGAAATTATAAAAAATGAAAATGTATAGATGTACTTTTAAATTTTTTCATTTGCCAAGATAATATTTGACTTTTTTTTGGAAGCTAACTTAATATTTTGGTCTCTGACAGTGTTAATAAAATTGACAGGATGTAAGTCCTTATGTTAAAAAAATATTTATATTTCGAGACACCCGCACCCTTTGCGCAGCAAGTTTCGACCCTGCGAGAAATAACTTATTTATTATTAAAAACCGCCAACTAAGGAATCACTACTTCCACATTCAGATTTCCTATCCAATCTAACAATAAAAAAAGCGATATTATATTTGCACTCCACTATGTGAACATAATTGTAATAATAGTCTATCCCAAAAACCCATGGGGGTAGGGGGTGGTAGTGGAAGAGCTGATACCAAAAAAAAGTTAGGATTTCAGTTCTTGTACAGGGTTATTCATTATATATTGACTCCGCCTTTATTTTTGTTATAACTGAAAATTTAAAAAAAGTTTCTTATAAAAGTTGTAGGATTGTATACATATATAATTTTTTTTAAATGCAGTTAAAAAAACAATTGCTTGCATAGGTCACGTGATATAACAATGAAGGTTGTTTTTTAAATGGAAAACTCTGTAGGTTTTTACATATTCTTTTAGATCTTTTCTCCCACCAAATTCCAAGTCAGTATCATAAACGGTTCCAGAGTAATCGAGCGCACAAAAAATTTGTAGATAGACAGACCGAGAGGTAGAATTTTTTTGCTCAAACTTAAAATCTCGGCGTTTCATGACATTCTAAGCTTATTTGAACAATTACTTCCACATCCAGTGGAAGGATAGTAACGCAAAAACAAATTGGCTTAGAATGTGAAGAAACATCGAGATTTTAAGATTGATATGAACGACGATGGACGATGTTTTGAAAGACATACTTTTCAAATTGCTTCTAAAGCATGAAAAATTAGATTTTGCAAAATATGGCTCGACTAAAAAAAGTTGTGAAAGTAAAGTTATGAAAACAATATTATACAAGATGGTGAAGGTCCTATTTAGTTATATCTTAATTTAAAAGAACGGCATATCTCGGGCTTTTATATTCTGTAGATTTTATTGATACTGTGAAAGATTCAAATGTTGAGTTAATATCCAGAAACAAAATCAAATAATTTTTAATAGCTTTGGAGTCACCACGATGTATGTTTAAGAAATTACAAAATTAAAAAACTTTTAAATTAGCGAAATTCGAATTTTATGATTTTGAAATTTGTTAGTCAAAAAAATCGATTACTGCGAGGTGGGTGAGACAAAAATCTATAAAATACTTAAACTTCCAGTAATTATTTCAATGAACGTTTTTCGACGGTCTGGACCTCCATTAGGTTGAATAACAAATAATGCAACATGTAACAACTTTAGGCAGTAAATATAGTTGTCTTCAGATCTAGTCTGCACTCAAAAAATATCGACGTCTTTGATCTTTACCGCACCGCCAAAGACCCGACATTTTTTACACGCATAATAAGTGTGTAGTCAACTATACATATTAAAGGTCGACTAAAAAAGAAAATCGATTAATTAAATAATAATTGCTTAGATAAAAAGGTAGTATTTTGAAAAATAATATTACTTTTTAGGTTTCCACAAATACAATACAAATGTGAGACGTAACCACCATAAATCAACTGCTTCATCAACATTTACATGCATCGTGCGGTAATGTATATATACTCCATTTTTCATCAAACCTGGATATAATATTGACACGCAATTCACGAACGACAATTCGATACAGCATAATCGAAGAATGGAAACAAAGAACAGTCATGAACATTTCATTTTCTATACATAGTACCAATTCGGCGCAGGTTGAACAAAAATAAAGAGAAAAATCAAACTATA
The DNA here is from genome assembly GCA_936432065.2 of Rutpela maculata. Lineage (NCBI taxonomy): Eukaryota > Metazoa > Arthropoda > Insecta > Coleoptera > Cerambycidae > Rutpela > Rutpela maculata. Next base: position 55,877,324 of record OW386294.2, read on the forward strand.
ATTTAGACGATATGGATAAATATGCAGTTATTGATTAAATTACGTTTTCCCTGTTACCCTGTAACGTTAAAATTAGTCAGAGAATACGGTAAACTAATATGTAACGAAGACATTAATATTTTTAAAAATTTTCCACAAGAAAAAACATTTTAGAAATTGATTGTAAATACCTTCCCCGTTTTTATGTACACTGTTCCTTGAATTTCAGAACTCAAATACGCAAATTCAGTAAAAATTAAATATTTTAACATGATCTGACTTAAACATATTCAACATAATTAACAGAATTAAAAGAAAATTATAAACGAGCTGTGGGTTGATTTTTTTCTAATATACAACACATGCGTGGTCTTTATATTTAGTAGTTTCTGGAGACCATCGATGATAAAGCACTGACTTGCTATTTCGCTTTAAAGAGGAAATTTATCAACAAGATTTTTTGGACATTTTCTTCTTTTAACACGAACGCTTCGAAGAAAAGGTTTATTTGAAGATGTAGGAAATTTTAAGCTAACAATCTTTGCACATTTACTTATTGCCGTGTGGTAAACATTTATTCACAAAAGATGATATATATATGTCAATTATACTTCAAATAATGCGGGTAATTGCAATCTGAATAGATGAAGCTCTGTGGTAATACTTGTTCTATGAAATATATACATTATAAGGCCTTGTAAGGCACTTATAATGAGTTTTATGCACATAATTAACAGTACTTCAAGTACTTGCCAGTTAAACAGATAAAAAGTAAGACGGCTTATTTAAAATAAAATGAAATAATTTGAAATCTTGACTCTACATTTATAAAGTTTTTTGCTAGCTGTCATTAAATTAAGAAAGAGATAATAAAATGTTTTTAGTATCAGGCTCGTAAAGGGGAAAAATTGCAGCTGAAAATATAAAAAATAAAATAGTTTTTAATAATTTGGAGTTTAAAGTTTTTGCACTTGTTTGCATTTTAATATTACAGGGTATATTTAAAAGACTGTTATAATAATCACATTTATTTTTAATCAGCCTGTGCTGTAAAATTCAATAAAACAGTTCTTGAAAAGCAGTGATTTCAATTTAACACTGTAATAACTGGAATCCAATATCTTTATAGAACTGTAAAATGCAGCAATTTGTAACTAAATCCTACAGTATTGCTAGGTACTCTACATTCACGTTAGGCCTTTTACTTTCATATATATTGATACACCTCTGCATTTCTACAATTCTGTGAGAATTTCATGTTAATATAATATAATATGTTACTTGTTCTTTACTTAGACTGGGGACGTACACAAGAAAACAATGGTCGAAAATTCTTAGCAATCACCTACCATTTCTTGGGTATGTTTCTATTTGCAGAAATTAAAAGTAATAAAAGATCATATGACATTTTTTTGGGTACTTATTTTCGTATACAATACGACTAACAACCTTGCTTTCCAAAAACAAGGCATTGAAAATATTTTCAGTTCTTAGTCATCAAAGGTATCTATTTTAAACAATAATTTGCCAAAGAAAAATTAGGTACTACGTGTGTATTATATTTAGTCACTAGAGCAAAAAACGCAAAACAAACTGTTTATATTATTTTCTTTAATAATCTTAAAAATTCTGTATAAAAAACTCAATTAAAGAGGCGTAGGAAACCTTTTATTTATTTCTCACAAACGAGCATCAGGAAGCAAAATAATAACTGTAAAAATAAAATAAAATAAGCTGTGGTATAAATATTATTGACAAAAACCGCTCTTATATTATTCGACAGCATTGCAAATGTATATTTTTTGGCAAGAGTAAGGAATAATTGGAGATTTTATAATGCCCAATAGATTTGTTTTAGTGGTGCTATAAAATTTCTAAAACTGTATTGACAATAGATGTCAAATTCGACCTAACTTGACAAGTCATGTCACTTTCAATTTTTATGAAGCGAAAAGAGTTTTGGAAATGAACACCCGATTAAAAAAATCAAATAATTCTACAACGGCTCATTTTTATAAAATGCCGTTCTTAAACCCATTTGGACCAAAGAATATTTTCCTCGTCGATTTTTATTTAAAAAGTTGAAAACAAAGAAGTCAGGGGTGAAGAGGTCATTTAAAAAATCCCTTAAAACGGAGGAACAATTCCAGGATGTCCATCTAAAAATATGTTAGAAGTAATCATCAAAAATGTGAATTTTGTGATATTTTGTTTTGTTAATATGTAAGATGGGACTATATCTATACAATAAACTAACACTATTTTTTGTCTACTATCGAAGTTTGGTCCCACAGTTATGAAGCACCCTATACGTCCAAATTATTTATAAACAAAGTATCTTGGATTAACCATTGTATTCTTGAAATCTGTTTTTGACATCTCATTTCTTAAGAAAATATTTTGGAATAATATCGACCGTTGATTCATATAAAAAAATCAAAATGTAATTTCTTCAGTTCAATGTTTTCGCCATTTTCTGTAAATATCTCCGAATGCAGTACCTACATCCCTCCTAGTCGTAAAAAATACAAAATTGTTCATCACGAAATTTTAAAGGGGACTCTGATACCTGTAAAAATATTTTGTCAATGTGTAAACTCGTAAAAAATATATGTACCACCAAATTTGATCGTTTAACAACAATTAAAGATAACTTAGTATTAATGGATAGATGTTAATTAAATTGGACGAAAAAATGCTTCTATTGAACTTTTTGCGTCATCTTCATGAACAAATTGATGTATATTTTTAAATTTTGCATAGAATTTAAAAGCGCAAGATAGGTTAAAAGTACGCAAAAAAGCAAAAATAAAAAAAAAATAATTGTTTTAGGAGATTAAATAGACACACTTTGCGTTTTAGTCGCTTGTACATTAACGTTGGTCAATACATCGTAGTGAGAACACGACTTGGGTCACGCGCGCCTTGAAGATTTGTTTTCTGCATCTAAAATGGAAGAATCAGAAAGAATTTAAGTGTTATCCTAAAATGTCGATGCAAAAACAAATGAAACATTTGAAAGTGAAGTTGCTAGTAAATTAAATCCAATATTATAACAATATGCATATACACAAAAGTTAGAATCAAACTTGCACGACGAGTGTTCCATAAACAATATATGCAAGTAAGCACTGCAATAATTAAAATTGTGAATTCTGTAAAATACCTTAAAAATTATCTTCTCTTTATTTTGAAAACATGTTCTAGCTATGTGCTATATTTTACATTTCAAACGTCTGGATCAAAAACAAATTTTTAAGCTTCCATATTTTGACCCAAAAAACAGCTGCAGAAAATATATTTAAGGAATTGACTACTGAGCTGCCTGCAAAATACCAAACACTAACTCCATGTGAAATTTCACGTGTTTAGCTATAATTCTTTCGACAGACAGAGAGACAGTCGGACAGGAAACGAGTTATCCTAAAAGGATTCCATTTTTCACATTTCGAACTCTAAAAATAGCATAGATATTATTAGAAACTGTTTACTTATTCAATGGATGCATAAACGTATTAAAATAAAATACATTTTTTTGTTGCATTTTTAATTAATATTTTAAAAAGTAACAGTTTGACACCAAATTGTTGTCATACGGTAAAAGAATTAAGAGAGATAAAGTGTAAGTGTAAGTGGGTTCCTAAACATTGGATATTTTTTAGATTCATATTCTTTTGCGTACCTACCTTGAACCAACATGATAGAGGTACCTCAATTTATTTATGAAGTAAAATAAACAACGACATTAAAATGATAAAAATGATAAATATGAAAATAAAGTGACTGGGGAGTAGATTTTTTTATGCTACTAAAAAATGGAGATTGTTCGCAATAAAATATCATAAAATATCATATGGATCCAGATATACAGATATAAATATGTATATAACCTCAAAAAAATCAAGAAGTCAATATGTAGCTTTTTTAAACAGTACTTTAAAATAGTTAAAAAGTACGTAAAAAAGCAATTTAAAAAAATGTTTAAATGTAAAAAATGGTTAAAATAAAGAAAAAAATGTTTCGTTAAGACCGCTACTTACTACTTCTACTTTTTTTCGAAATGTTTCTCTAGGATTTGATGGCATAATTTTATGAGGTAGCAAAGTTTTAAACAATTTTGTTTTTTGGCCACTTAAAAATTATTTTTACGTCAAATTTTCTGTGGTTGTTAACATCCCTAAGGAGCATAATTTTCCAAAATTTTATCTACATCGATACATTATTATTGAAGCTTTATTAAATTGTTTAAAAAAGCTACAAGTAGATTCCAGAAAAAAAGTCCCTTCTCAAATGTTATTTTCAGAAATGTATTTTTACTTCACATTTTTACTTTTTCGCAAGTACAAACACAAAGAATTTTTGCATGTGCCAGCTTCATTTGACATTTTACTGCGAATAATTAATTTCATTTTTTAAATTGGGATAGTGGTACACCCGGAGAAGAACACGGCAAAAATATAGAATTTTGCGACATAAATTATTTTCTTTTATATAGAGCAACGACTAATTCTATTCCAAAATTTTTCCCACATTTCTCAGGCGTAAAGAACAAATTTCAAGAAAGAAATTGCTATTCCACTAAAATTTTCGAAAAAAAAAAAAAAACACCGCCATTTAGATTTATATAGAACGATATGATCTTTTATTATGAAAATTTTGAGGTTGAAGACATGTGGCTGGATATTTTCTTAGTGTCCATTAAAGCATTTTGTTCATTATTATATTTATTGTAAATAATAGCTACATTTATCTTGAAAAATTGTTAAAGCATTTAAGTACGTTGTTAAAAGTTTATAAAAAAATGAAAATGTTTTGTTTATATAAATAATCGTGTACAGTTTATCGAATTTATAGATAATCTGTAAAAAATTGGACATCGTTCAATATTTTGCCTTCTCATTCTTGAAAATACCTATAAGCATTTGTAATATTTTTAATACTCATAGATAAAAAATTATAAAGTGAAGTTTGTATTATGTAAGGCCGAAGCCAGATCATAATGAATAACCTTTTATTTTTGCCCAGTTCAGAGGAACTACGTAAAATAGAAACTAGGAAATGTATATTTTTTAATGAAATTGGAAATTATTAACTTGCACGCATATAAGAAGACTTACAGCATAAAACGCTTATTTGTTAGTATTAAATTTAGAGAGATTTTTCAATTAGAACTTATTGAAGATGGCAAGATGCAAGAAATCATAAAAAATTGAAAAAAGGCTTAACATCAGATTACTGCCACCCGACAATATATTCATACATCAAAAGGTAATAATAAATATCTCCAAACTATATTTAAAGTTCTAATAACATAGTCTTTATTAGAAAATTTGTTTAAAATAGAGTGTTATAACGTCAACACAAACGAAACAGTTTCAGATTATTCGATTTAGATAAGTCAGAGACTAAGATTTTTTATAATGTTAACACAAGGAGTTGAACGACACTGATAAATTTTACGCAGTCTTTCTGAAATATTTTCGAATACTAGTGCGTTTTTGGAATCGTCAATGTATAGTATGCAGCAGATAACGTTTGTTCAAATTATTAATTCCAAAAGTTTCTTGAAACATTTGTTTCACTCAACATTATGCATATCATAATAAATTATATGGGCATGTAAATATAAACAAACGTCGGAGCAAGTAGACCGACTTGCTATGATTTGTTTATTTCTGCACAGAGCTATCCAGAGGTGGATTAAACAAAAAATCGTTTATTATACATAACTGTTTTCATTTTGTTGCATACCTATCGCAATCATATAGTCTGACGTTAAGCTTTTTTTATTCATAGCCTCTAGCCATGGACTTTACAATTATTCCGTTATACTCCTGTTTGTTCCGCTTAAAGGAACCAAATTCCAACATTTATTCTCTAATAACTACGTGTTATAATGTGATAACGAGGAACGTGGAGTTGAATCAATGGCTGTTTGTGGCACGTCATGGTTCAAAACAGAGTTGAAGTTAGCAGTGGTGCTCCAAAGCAGTATTTCATGATAAAATAAAAAAGAAATATTCTATAATGTATGATTATCAAGTAGTTTTACTGGAGATCATCTTGGTCCTCCTAAGAAATACAGCTGTCTAATTGTGCGATTAACTGATGAAGTCCACTCAAAGACGCGTTGATTCAACGATACTTATCTAGATAGAATAGGAAGTTCCTTTGTTTATAAAAATATTTATTTACAAATAAAGGACTTGCTAATTATACACGAAAAAAGTTCTACGACCAGGAGTTTAATGTAATTATTGCAAAACATCAAAATAACTGTTGGGGATTTTGGTTCTGTGTAATATATTATAATATTTTGCCAAAGTATATAGAATATTTATCAGACAAGAAGAAATATTTATTTTGGGAGAAGAAGGGATCGTGGATATTAATTTGTTCAAAAAACGATGTATATAACTATATTTTGCATACATGTGTCACACACACTCACCTTCACGAAGCTCTTAACTCGTTTATGAAAAATATAGCATTAATGTAAAATGTAATAAAACTAGATCCATTTTAGGGGTGAGCATTTAGGATAAATCATAAATTATATATAAGTACAAATCTTGTGACGCGAAGCCTTTACTGCTAGAAATTTGAATGCCATCCAGAGTAATGGTGCTATACACCATTTCAAGTGAAAAATATTTTGGCATATGTAGCAATTACTGCCAATTGTTACTATCGTAGACGTTATATCAGTATCTTAAATACGATTTTTTAGCTTTGTATAAAAACATTATATCTAGCTACGGCCTAATAGAAAAAAATGTTAATAAGTTTACAATGCAGGATTATTGTTTCTATAAGATGAATCACTTTGACGTTATTAAGAAACAGTTTTGTTCATCATTGTATATATAAATATTTATAGATGAGATTCCAGTCCTAAGATAGAAATAATATTCTAGAACTGTCACCCAGGACACATTACTTATTAGACATGGTTATGCACAAAAATGTATTAGTGACTCATCTTATATAAGGTCTATTCCCACTGCCAAATGATTAAATCGAAACAGTCGTTGGAGTAAAGGAAAAATTAACATGTTTTATAGAACTTTAAATATTTTCGGAAATTCTTCAACTTGTTAGCATCCAAAATAGTTACGAAACGAGCGAAGCATTAAGGAAACTACGACGCTTTGGCAAGTTTAACGAAAACTGAAAGTAAATGGCTAAGCTTAGATATGCATACAATACAATCTTGTTTTTAGGGAAATTATTTCAAAGGTTAATTCGTAGCGACGAAAATTTGCATAGTTTTAATACATAATGCCAAGAATCTCGATTTTCAGCTATGACTAAATAACGAACGTAAGCGCAAATACCATGGTCATGTGTGCCAGGTCATTATATTTACTACAATTTAGTTTCTTAGTCAACTTTTCTATTTGCGTTTTTGTCCACTTTCATTTCTTATTTATAACGAGTGACAGAATTGAACTTATACAGAGTGTCCCAGCAATACGGCGCAATGTATTGAGAGAGTATCGTTTGACCAAAATAACACTAAAAGGCGTAAAAAGGAGACGGTGCTTTTTATTTTATAACTTACAGTTTCAACTGGGAACTGTGTAATTTACAATTTAAACTGTAAATTATTCATAATTCTCAGTTTAAACTGTAAACTGTAAAATAAACAACACCACGTCCTTTCTATGTATCTAAGTTTACACACTAAATGAGCAATATGGTACTTTTCACATTTTGTGTAGAAAGCTAGGAGTGAGGTATTCCACTCCTTGCCTATCAACTTTGGCATAGATACATTTTTGGAATTTGAGGTGACATTCTTAAATGCATTAAACAATTTTTTTTAAAGATATTTTTGTTTAATATCGATAAACCGACCCAAATAGCTCTATATTCCACTGCTGGCTTCCTAGATAAAATGCAAAAGGAGTCATATTTCTCAATCACAGATACTAACTTACTACGTATACTGTCGTACACTGTCCAAATTTCAGTGTCATCGATACGGTATTTTGAAAGTTTACATTTTAAGGTAATAGTTTCGTTCTATTAAAATGAGGGTAGGTTTGGTGTTATGTTGATTCAAACTATACACTTCTACAAAATTCTGTGATTGTGTACTCTAGATGTGATATTTTTCTACTGCGCGTATATTTTTGTATATAAATATTAAATATGTTTTTTTTTCTAAGAATGATGTATTTGTAACGGGCAGCAGTTAGTGACTTAAAGAATGTTAAAGCCGAAACTGGTCGAGATCTCCAACGCATTATGCATCTTATAAACCATTCACAGTTAAGGTGGTTCCTTAATTATTTGAATTTTCTGGCTTGTGGCTGTAATGCAATTAATTATGTCAGAAGTATTTGGAAAAAATATGCTAATTAATAATATAAATAAATAAATGAATATTTAAAGTTCTTAACACTAAGTTGATCTTTATTAAAGATTTATTTTCAAAAATTTACCAAAATAAAATGTACAACCTCGTGTATTTCGATATCATATGGCAGTATGATATAGAGACAGTATGGGCAATTGTGTATGTGTTTGGAACAAACAATAGGCGTTGGAAACCCAAAATGTATGAAATATTTTTCTATTTTTAATGACACAAGGGATTTCTTCGACAACAGCTTTTTTCATTCAGAAGTCCTATTGGTAACGTAAAACTGAGCTGGAAATTGCTTCAATTTACGCGGTCACGACTGACGTCATTTCGGTCATTTTCACTCTCATAATACAGGAATTTGAGCTATTTAGCATTATACCAGCAGGAGTGTAGAACGCAAAAAGCTCTTGTCTACAGGTTTCTGCTTTTCCATTTGTACGGTTTGTATTAGGTAGATTTTTCAAAATGAGCAGCCTTTATAAGAACTTTTGCAGAATCAGATATTATATTGAAAAACAGTTGGATAACAAAAATGTCTTAAAATTCTATGTAGTTTTCCCGTGATTAGTTAACAATTGATAAATGTACGGCATTTGTTATGACCACGAGAATTTAAGTGGTCCCTTATTTGTCCCTGTCTAAAAGCACCGCTTTAAATTAAAATGTGTTGAGGCTTCTGCAAAGGCCTTTTCAAAGTTGTTCCGCATTCAACCTGGCTTTATTTTTTGTAGAAAGGGACCAAAGGAATGTATTCTAAGGGATGGCATTTTTATGAGAATTTATTACCACAGAGGTGTCGCAAAATTTATTTTCATAAGCGATATGACACGGAATTAAGAGAGATCCTAGGTTTCGAATGATTTTTATGATTTTTTTTGTCATTTTGGGGCACTAAAGAAGATTTTCCATAGTGCGATGTTATGAAAGCCTACTGGGTGAACTAAAAATCATTGGTCAAGACTCATTGTCAGGAAACGTTAATTTTTAAATTCAATGGCAAACTCAAACAGTTTTTCCTTGAAAACGATAAAGGGACGTCTAAAAATAGTTTTTTTTAAAAGTATTTTTATGTATTCAGAGTATGTATAAAACTCTCACCTTATCTAACCAAGTACCTTTAATATTTTTATTAAAAAAATATGTATATAGATTTGGGCGTTCTAATTGTAGTTTGCAACAATATCATTCAATTTCTATACACAGTAAAACAAAAAAAATATATTAATCTTTGTCGCCAGATTCACATTCGAGAACGAAAGTAATTTTGGCGGTATTAGAAACAGACATTGATAATTGTTTTCTTAAATTAAAATAAGACTTGTACATTACCCTAGACAGAATTTTAGTATGGGTATAAGTTTACTTAGAGCTGATGAGGACATCGGTTTCAGAAAACTATAGGTTAAATTTTTGACCGCAGTAAAAATTCCAATTAACACATATCAATGGCTTCAAACAAAGACAGAGGATATTTCTGTATTGGTTTATTAAAATGCCTAAATATTCAATTGAATTCACTCACTTTGCATAAAAAATATAATAACCCTTTAACTGTGGACAAAATTTTAGTTAATACGAATTATTACCTTCAACCTCAATTTCTAATACGATTTTCGTGTATTTATTTAAAAACCATATTGGGGGGCCATTCAAAAATTACGTAACGCTCTTTGTGGGGGGGGGGGGTACATATAAGCGTGACAACCCAAGACGTTAATTATTTTTTTTTCGTGCTGAACGAAGTGATTACAATCACTAAACAAACAATTGAATCAAAATATTTTTAAAATTCTTGATTTCTATATTGGTTGCTTATTGATTGCATTCACTTTGTTCAGAACGAATAAAGAAAACAGCTATTTTTGTATAAACTGTACAAGGTTTGTCCTTAGTCACAAGACAAACCAAGTTTACACAGGACTTTAATATAAATAGCATTTCAAAAAAAATCTTATTTTGATGGGGGGGGGGAGGTGAAATTTGTGACGTAATTTATTTAGGGGGGTATCTTCAAACGTGACAACATGTGACAAGGGGGAGGGAGGGGGTCAAATTTGCTCATAGTTTGCGTTACGAATAAGATTGTCATTTTTTGTTTCACTGTGTATAAAGATATAATTTACTTAAATATTATTTTTTTGTAAAAATAGATGTACCTTTGGGAATTATACAGTGTGTGCTATTTATTACTGCTACATCCCATTATTTTGGAACGCGTTGGCCGATTTAAAAATTTTTTCTTTTTGAGATATAATGCTCGATGAGCATTATTTGACTGTTTTGAAAATTTTATAATTTTCATATTTTCAAGGCCTACTAAACTTCTCTAAATGGGTCAAAATTTCGAGATCGGCTATTAGGCAATTTTTTATCGGCAAATTGCATAGCGCATTCGATTCGAAGTTGTCTCAAATACCTACAAATGGAATAGCTTTTCTTTTGTCTTCATTATTTAGTGACATCAACATCAGATACCAAATAAGGAATAAAAAAGAAAAGCTGTTCCGTCTAATCCATTTGTTTGAAAAATTTTCATTAAGGTACCTATGTACAGCAACCGAATAATGTATAGAAACGCTATTTATCCAACTAATAACTTTTCTTTTTTCTTTCTCATTTAGTATTTGATGTTCCTTAAGTCGAATGACTACTTTACCTTTTTAGTGAACCTAACCGACTTTTATACTGGGCCTGTCGAAAAGTGAGAAATTTTAAATTTGGCTATTGAATAACAAACACCCTATATGAGGTATCGAGCTAAAAATTTGTACAGAGGTATTTGAGACAACTAGGAATCGAATACGAAATCCAATTTGTCGATAAAACATTGCCCAATAGTCGATCTCGAAATTTCGACCAATTTAAAGGAGCTTAGTAGGCCTTGAAAATATGAAAATTACAAATTTTTCAAAACAGTTAAATAAAGTTATTCGAGTACTATATCTCAAAAGAAAAAAAATAAAATCGGTCAAAGCGTTTCAAAATAACGGGGTGTCTCGGTATTAAACACCACAGTGTACTTTTAGAAAATGTATTTTTGGACGTATCTTTATCGTGTTCATGTAAAAATGTTTTCGATTGGAATCTATTTAAAAATTGTTTGCTAAAAATTAGTCTTATCCAAAAGGAATAATTGACGATGATTTTCAGTAACACCCAGTAAGCTCACACGAAATTCCATTATGGAAAATATTTCCTTTAATACCCCAAAATGACAAAAAAATCAGAAAAATTATTCTATTTCTTGAATTCCTCTTGTTACCGTGACATGTCCTTTGAGAACGATAATGATGTTGCTTAAATTTTGTTTACTCTCATTTATCGGCCAAGGCGAAAATAATGTGGTCTCTCGTGTGAATTTTCTTTGTGATAATTCACCGCTGATTTTGTTACTTCGTCGTATCTTTTTCATTGGTTCAAAGAAATCTCAATACCCCCACATGCACATTCTCAAATTTTTGCAGTACCTACGCTATCGTGCCAGACATAAAGATAAGATAAAGAACTCAGTTTATTTACGTTTCATTTCCTTTCAATAAATTCTCTAGATCTTAGGCAAATATCATTACATTTAAAAGGGTAAAGAGCAAAATAATTTAAATTAGCATAAACCTTCGCGAGTTAGAGCTTAATAAGCTTTAATATTAATAATATAACTGTTACATTATGCAAGGTGTTTCAGTACCTCGAGACCATTAACCTTGAATTAAATGAACACTGAAAGTACTAGTAATTTTTTTTTCTAAGGCCCTTTCCCTTATAGGTTAAGTTTTGAAGATTTCGTTTTGCTCAATTCTCCCAAACTACTATATCGGTTGGAATATTTGGATAGTATATACAGTAAGTCAGAATGTGTGATTAAGAAATAAGAAGCCTTTCGTATCTTGCCTTATCGTAAACTTTGACATAGAGACTTTTTGAAGTCTATGGTGACATTCTTTAAATCCTTAAATAATGTTTTAAATAAAACGAACCTTTGTTTGATACCGATAAAATGACCCGTTTTCGAGAAAAATTGGATTTCACTGATAAGTGACTAGAAATGTTCATTTGTGTATAATTGTTATTTGTCAAATGTGTTCTTTATATTCAATTACTTTCTGTATGTATTTTGTGTTTATTCATTACAAACATTTCTTGCCTTTATTCTTAGTATTGGTCCCTTTTCGGTAAAATCAAGTTATACTGAAAAAGGCATCAAACAGAATAAGCATCAAACAGAAAATTGTTTATAAATAAAATGTTACTTTCAATTCCAAAAATGTAATTCCAAAAATGTATTTATTCATTGCTTAGGGGTAAACGGCGTTAGAGGTATTCTATTTCTGGGTAAAATACGAAAGGCTTCTCATTTCTCTATGACAGATACTTACTGCGTGTGCTGTCCAAATTTTATTATAAACGATGTTTGAAAAATAGTTTGGAAATTATGAACAAAAAACCTTCTTTATGATTTCACGCTTAAAGGCTGATAACTGGAAGGTTGCACCCGCATTCTGGGAAAAAAATTGTATGTAGTTTCAGTCTTATTTTGATCCAAATTAGTTTGGAGGACAACCTGTATGTGGTTTCAAATTAAGGGTATCTGAGACATCTTTCCAACCATCCAAAAAGTTTAAATTATATTAAAAAAATTGCAATTATATATTTTTTTACTTTCGTGTGAATATTGAGTATAAGAGCAGCATAGCTGAACTCCCTCAATTTTTTAATTTGTCAGTTGAAAATGTATAAGTTTGAAAATAATGTCAATTTATCATTATCATTTATTAATATACTCCTGCTTTAGTTTATACTTCGTTAAAACTAATATGGCAAAATTTGAGTAAACATAGAAACAAAATACGTCCAAATTTTGAGACACCTAGCGTGAAAAAATATTATTGCATGCATGTAAACTTATTTAACTGCATTAAACATTGTTAATATCTAAATTTTTTATGTGTCAGATTTTGGCATTGTTGTTCACTAATAGATGAGTCGACAGCTTTAATAATTGTACTGACTTACCGCTAAAAATTTTGATTTAATCTTGTTATATACCACAACTTTAACTAATTTGTGATACACTGCTCATGTAGGAGTTAAAAACATATTTCAATAATACACATTATAAACTTGTTGTTTTTTTATCCCATCTGCATGATCCCACAATTTAACGTGAAGTCGACTTATGTAGGGTAGATGAATTTCTTAAAATAGAGATGCCTCGTTGTCTCCCAAGATTAAACACTTATTTTATGTTTAATTTTTATATCTAGTAGAATACTTTTAAGTCTTACACAAGCAAACGTTATCCTTTTAACACGGTTATACAAAAAACATTACCCTGTACATGTTTTCTTAAAATTTCAATATTAAATTAGAAAAATACATAAAAATCGAATAAAATGGCTTCATTATTTTTTTTTGCTACACTTGTGCCGCGTTCGATATCAATTCCTCTAAATAGTATAATATGAAACTTGAAAAAATACCGATGAATGATACACGCAAAAAATACTTGACTTAATAAATTAATAAATTAATAATTATCTACGTAATAAATTAGGCATTTACTTTTTTTCAACAATAATTATTATGTTTAAATTGCCAAACTAAATAAATATATATATATATATATATATATATATATATATATATATATATATATATATATATATATATATATATATATATATATATATATATATATATATATATATATATATATATATATATATATATATATATATATATATATATATATATATATATATATATATATATATATATATATATATATATATATATATATATATATATATATATATATATATATATATATATATATATATATATATATATATATATATATATATATATATATATATATATATATATATATATATATATATATATATATATATATATATATATATATATATATATATATATATATATATATATATATATATATATATATATATATATATATATATATATATATATATATATATATATATATTACAGGACACCGAATCAAGTATTTATTTAATTCCTCTCATTTATTCAAGACCAGTAAAACAGCAACATAACATAGCTATTAACAACAATAATGGTAGCAACAAAGTTGCATATTCATAATGCACATATTATTAACAAAACAACAAAATATCAACAGAATAATTAAAGGAAAAATAAAAAAATTGAGATATTATCAATACCATAAAACGTATTTGCAAATTGGAATTGTAATTAAATGTTTTGTTCAAAATGTACTCCACATCTTCAGTACCTATATTTTCTTGTGCGGTTCATGAGATGACCGATTGATCTTATCACATCTTGACTGTTTCTAATTTCGTTGCGGCATTCAACAATTCTTTGAATTATTTGAGCGATTTCACGTTATAAAGATTGGTAAAAAGTGTCTTGGAGAAAACTAGATTGACATCATTAAAAAACCGCTGCCCAAGGAATCACTACTTCCACATCCAGATTTTATATCCAAGTTTCTCGTAACGAAAAAATTTTGTATGTGGAAATAATTGTTTATAGAACTTTAATAATACAATATTTGAAATCGTCTACCCCAAAAACCCATAAAACGATATCCCACACGGTAGTGGGGTGGGGGTGGTGATAGGGGGGTGGTAGTGGGGATGGATGAAATAAAAAAATATTTTGAGTTGTTGTTGTTTTGGTTCTTGTACACATACTAAATCACTTTTTTTTTTCATCCCCTTTAATAATGGGGTCGGGGTGGTAATGGGGGGCTAATGCCAAAATTTTTTTTGAAATCTTAGCTTCTCTTGTATACACTAAATACCAATTTTATGAACTATTACCTGCTTGATTTACCTGTTTACCTCCCATTTACCCTATTTTACCCCCAAACCCTTCGACGGAATAAGATGAAAATATAATCTAGTTCCAGATCCAGTTAAAGTACATACGTGTACCAAATTTCGTCAATATTTTAAACGGTTCCAGAGTAAACGTGCGCACACAAAAAGTTACAGACCGACAGACAGACAGAAACATTTTAAATCTCGACGTTTCATGACATTCTAAGCCTATTTGAACAATACAAATTTTTAAAATTTTTTCTGTCGTTACTATACTTCCACTGGATGTGGAAGTAAAAGTTACAAACAGAACGACGCGACAGTTAGAAAGGATGAGCGTCCACAACATAAGAAAAATTCCCCTGAACGTGCCAACACTTTGTTACTGGTATATATTATGTGCCATTAAGAGATTAATAAAATATCTAAATATAAAAGTGTATCGGGTCAGTCAACTTGCCCCCCCCCCTCCCCAGTTAGTTTTTCTTCTACAGTTTGCTAGCACACAATGTTTAGACCTAGCACACCCAAGCACAACCATTTTTAAAGCTACCACACCCCTGTGAAAATAATAAATGGGTGTTGTTTTCGGGAGGGGCCAAGTTGACGCTAGCCCCCCCAGTTATTTTTTCTTCTCCAATTTGCTAGCACACAATGTTTAGACCTATCACACCCTAGCACAACCATTTTCAAAGCTAGCACACCTACAGGGGCGGTAATATACAGGGTGTACATTTTTTCCTCACCCCCACCCCAGTTATTTTTTTGTCTTGAATTTGCTAACACGCAATGCTTATATCTAGCACACCCTTGCACAACCACTTTCTAAGCTAACGCTACTAGAGGGTCAATAATATACAGGGTAGAAATTTCGTCCCGCCCACAGATATATTACACTTTCTATTATTACTCAGATTAAGGGTGCCGGTGCCGTGCTTAAGAAAATGATTTCGTAGTTCGAGAATTTCTCTTACATCCCTGAACCGATTCAAAAAATTTTTTGATAGGCCGTTAGAGACAACATTATAGAATGGTACCAGACTATTGAGAAGTCAAAAAAAATTTTTTTTTGATTTTCGCACAAGTAAAAAATTTTTTTCTTTTTTTAGTTTTAAAAAGCCTAGTACCATTCTATAAAGCTGTCTCTAAAAGAATATCAAAAAATTTTTTCAATTTTTTCAGGGATGCAGGAGAAATTCTCGAATTACGTTCACGAAACCGCCCACCTTAAGGCCAATGTCTATACCTATTTGTACGTAAAATTGAATCTCGCGCAAGTATGGCGACCGGGTACAGCGGCGCAATCGCATTGTGTAAAATGCCAGGGCCGGCTCTATTTCTATTGCAAGTACTTTTAATTTGTCTTTTTTCAGAAATCAAAACTATGGGTGTATAGATTGACATTTCTTATATAGTTAACCTTTGTCTTAATTTTTATTAAAGAATATAGAAGTTCGTTCCCTAAACATAATTATTTAATTTTCAATTTTTTGTAGTAAACGTTCTTGATAATGTACGATCATATTTCATTTTCATTATCATACAGAGACTACCAAAAAATGGAGTCATAATTTGTTTTATAACCTTAAATGCAGTAATTCACAAAAACACTTTTTTGCATAACTGGACCGAATAGTTTAAGAACTAGAATTCAATTTTAAATTAACAGGGAAAAAATCCCACCAAAAAATGAACGAAGCCGTTCCGACCCTAACAAAATACAGGATGAGTCGCACTAATAACGCAGACATCGCCTCAACCATTTGAAATTTGAAAAAATGCCTCATATAACAATTGTAGGGGCTCAAAAGTAACATATTTTAAAATTATTTTTAAATCTACAGAGTGTTTCACATAGTGGTGGCAAGGATTTCCTAAATCCAATACCCAACATTTTTTTATAAATTCATATTTGAGTCTTAGTTCTCTATCCAAGGATATATCATTTCTGGAAATCCGGAATTCTTTTTTTTTACCATTTCAGCAATGTCTCCCATGATTGAAAAATGCATTGTCAAAGAAAAGTGTGAAGCCCACGGACCCCACTTTTTATGCTAGCGCTACACATTGGGCCAAGTCTGGCAAACTTCGGCCACAGCCAACGTGTGGATGGTAAGTTTGTCTTGATTGGCCGCGAATGGGGCAAGTTTGCCTGTGATCGCCTCGGTGTCGGTAAATAGTACACAAATCAAAGGGATTTTGGGAGGAGCTTGAGTCAGATACGAATTTCCGTCCACACGTTGGTGTAATGTCAGTGCATAAATACAGGTGCGTGCGTACGTATCGCGTTTTAAAATGGCTTGGAATAATGACATCTTCTTTTCCGTCTAGGCTTTTTACCTATTAATATAATTAAATTCTTTATGTAATGTAAAAATAATATTAATTCAAAGAATTGATAAACGAGAAGGAATTAATCAAAATAAAGATGGAATTAACAAAATTCCAATTAAAGTTCTTAGTCAATTTAATGAAAGATTAAAATTTGTTGTGGGATCAAAAGATGAAAATAAATCTCTTATCATTTTCAAGAATATAATAATTTTTTTTTTTTGAGATTTTAAATTAATTTTATAATTAAAAATATAAATTTAAAGAATTATAAAAAAAAAATTAATGTAAAAAATAAAAATAATACTAATCAATTTAGAGGTGCTATTTGTGGGATTAAAAATTATTTTTTGGAGAAATTCTTTCAATTACAATTGGTTTTATTAGTTACTGCACTCGCGACATTCGCTTGTAATAAATAATAAAATACTCCTAAAGCAGCCATTGCTGTCGCAGGAGCAATTTCCACGTCTGCCATCTTCTAGGTTCTGGCACGCACTGCTGTATCGGCCAACGTGTGGATGGTATATTTGTACACAAATGTTTCGACAAATGTTTTAGCAATTGTTTCGGCCAAAGTATGGCCCAACGTGTAGCGCTAGCATTAAATACAATTTTGGTTTCATTCCCGGGAGCTGAAACTTTGCACAGAGGTAATTCATGACATGCTGATCAAAAGTCTCCACGGTCGCAAAAACATTTAGTTATAGGACTTCGAGATATTGGCGGAAGAAGGTCTTATTATCGACGAAGTTACGACTTTCTTCGGCCAATATCTCGAAATCCTGTTATTAAAATTTTCTGTCGCCATAGAGACTTTTGATCAGCATGTTATGAACTACCTCTGTGCAAAATTTCAGCTCCCAGGAGTGAAAGCCAAACTGCATTTAAAAGGTTCGGGGTCCTTAATGAAATTTCAACCCTCTATTATATATGTGATCATTTTTGGTAAAGTAATCTGAGTAATAATAGAAAATGTAATATATCTGTAGGCGGGACAATATTTCTACCGTTAGCTTGGAAAGTGGTTGTGCTAGGGTGTGCTAGGTATAAGCATTGCGTGTTAGCAAATTCAAGACAAAAAAATAACTGAGGGGGGGTGGAAATTTACACCCTGTATATTACCGCCCCTGTAGGTAGCTTTGGAAATGGTTGTGCTAGGTCTAAACATTGTGTGCTAGCAAATTGAAGAAGAAAAAATAACTGGGAGGGGGGGGGGGGGCAGCGTCAACTTGCCCCCAAATGAAAACAACCCCTTTTTATTATTTGCGCGGGGGTGTGCTAGCTTTAAAAAATGGTTGTGCTAGGGTGTGCTAGGTCTAAACATTGTGTGCTAGCAAATCGTAGAAGAAAAAGTAACTGGGGGGGAGGGGCGCCAAGTTGACTGACCCAAGTGTAGCAATGTTGCGCTCATAGTTAAAACATGACGAGAATAACGAGAAATCGACGTCATGTTTTAACTATGAGTGCAACGTTAGCAAAGTACAATTTTGCAATTGCTTGTTTTTCAGTTAAGTCCAACCAGGACGCTTGGCAATTTTTTTTATTATTTAAAAAGGCATACATAGTTTTGAGATATACTTCATTTTTTTTCAGCTTCGTTTTCTGCTAGGGGTGCACTTCGGGCCGGGGTAGCCCAGCCAGGCATCAGGTGTCAAAAAATATGTTTCTACAAAGTTTCAGCGGGTATGAAACATTTTGCAAAAATCGTTCACCAGCTATTACTTATTAATGCTCTATCAGAGTCCTGATACTAAAACTTGAAGTACCCTGTATATCGTGAGTGAATGTCAAACTGGACCAAGTAGATGTACAGAAGGGAAATATATTTTCAAATTTCGACATATTTGAGCAAAGTAAATTATGCACAGCTTTGAATTAAAAAAAATGTTTTAAATCTTCATAAGTGACAATGTTTGTCTTGCTTAAATATCAACATTTTAAAGCATCCACATCTACCTTTTACTTCCACATCTAGTGGACCTGGATAGAAAATCTGGATGTGGAAGTAGTGATTCCTTGGGCAACGGTTTTTTTAATAAACTTGGTGCATTTTAATCGTATTATCTATGCCACTTTCATCGTGCAGTTGACTCATGCGCAGTGCAGATCTACCTAACAGGTCCCTATAAATAAGAGTTTGAAGACGAATTTCATTCCACCACTCGTAAAGCCGTAAAATTGTATGTTTTTAAGGTATGTGCCATATTAATAGTTTATTTTACGATTTAAACTTTCTTTGATACCTATTTGTTGTGTAAAATTCTAGCAGTTATTGAGAATAAAAACATTTGTTTTTTTGCAGTTTTTACTCTTCAGGTATTTCAATAAAAACATTGTATTAAGTAGATAGCTGCTTATAACTAACTGATTTATGAAATTACAACTAGGTTTGAAAATTTACCAATTTGCAATTTTATTGGTTATGGACCAACCTATGGCAACTAGTAATTATTTCATTAGTTTATTTGTTTAAATAATTTAAAACATGATAATTTCAAATATTAAATAGGCTGAACTTTAAACAAAACTTTGTTGTAGTGTTACACAGAGTGAGTAAATAATGAAGAACCAGCCCCCGAAGGAAATTGAAAATGCTTCTAAGACTGTGAGTTACTTATATTTATAACGCATTTTTTAATAGATGGGATCACTCTTTAGAGTAACTTTTAAAAAATTTAAAAAACATTCAGATAACTAGTACAATCGAACTGATTTAATTCAACTTTTTTCAGCGACAACATTCCACTAGAAATGTTATTGTTAATTCTTATGTATTATGACCTCCTGATTACGAAAAAAAAAAAAATGTGCCCAAATTCCTGGTGCGTTAAAAGTTATATGTACTTTTTGGCGCGCTTTCGCGGATTTTCTAGTTATCTGCTTAATATATCTTGTACTAATAAATCGAATGGGAATTTTAAAAATACTGGCTTATTTGAAATATAATTCTTAAAAAATATAGACCTGTCTGATATGTATTGGTCAATCGACCATCTTGGAAGAAAATAGAAAACACCAAAAATGGTCGATAAGAAGGGGTAATTTCACCAAAGTTGGCGAAAATAAAATTCATCTATGGTAAAATATAATGCACCAAACCCGGACGCTGTAAGACAAATAGAACGGCCAAAGATGGCGGACGAAATAATTTTTTTTTATTCTTCGTCAAGTATCAAGGAGACATTTTGCGCCACTTTTTTTTCCGAGTGTAGGTTCTTTTAGGTACTTTAAGTGGATAAAGTAAATTTTTTTAATTTTCAAAAAAGTGCATTTTTACAATTTTCAAAAATGCATTTTCTTTGACCCTCCTTTTTTTCATATATTATTATTATTACCAAGCGTATGATTAATAAATTTCCTTTTCAAATTAATGAAGTTTAATTTTGTATAAAATTTTTGAAAAGACTTTCTAAGAGGGTCAAAGAAAATGCATTTTTGAAAATTGTGAATAAATGCACTTCTTGAAAATAACAAAAATTGAACTTTATCCCTTTAAAGTACCTCGCAACATCCACAATAAAAAAAACAGAAAGTGACGCACAATATTTCGTCCACCATCTTTGACCGTTCTATTTGACTTACAGCAACAGCGTCCGGGTTTAGTGCATTATATGTAGGGTTGCCATAAATGTCCGGAAACTATATCGGGACACTATGTATTTCCCTAATAAAAAGGCATATATGTTAAAGAAAAATATATCATTGTCTTTTTAACAAAATTAAAACTGCTCCTTATTTTAAGAAATTTCATTGTTTTTATCGTGACGTCAAGACACAGAGGTCAATAACGGTGACTGTCCCGACGACCGTCCCGATATATCGGGACGGTTGGCAACCCTAATTATATGTGACCATAGAAGAGTTTTATTTTTGCCAACTTGCCGTTAAATTACTTCTTATCCAGAAGATATTCGATTTTGATTTTTTCGACCATTTTTGGTGTTTTCTATTTTTTTCCTAGATGGCGGATTGGCCTATACATATCGGACAAGTATATATTTTTTAAGAATTTTATTTGAAAAAAGTCAGTATTTTCAAAATTCCCATTCAATTACTAGTACAAGATATATTAAGCAGATAAGCAGAAAATCCGTGAAAGTGCGTCAAAAAATGCATATAAATTTTGACGCACCAGGAATTTTTGGGCGCAAATATTTTTTTCGTAATACATAAGAATCAACAATAACATTTCTTGTGGAATATTGTCGCCGAAAATAATCAATTGAATTGCACTAAAAGAATAGAAATTTGATATATTATTACTATCGTGTTTCATGGGTAAGCGCTGGTAAAGTCAAAATTAAATCACAAAAATGTCTTATACAGCAGTGGATTGTCGTATTCTTCAATTATTTTCATTAAAAAGAATTATGTACGTTTACAGTTAATGTATAATTAGTCTATATATGTACAGTGTGACACACTTAAGATGCAGACACCCTCATAACTTTTTATTTTTTTTTCGATTTGAATCAAATTTTACTCAAGTATAGAACAAATTAGAATCTACTTATGACTAGAAAAAACATTCGCCTCCTACAAATTTGAAGCCACCTGCGATACTAAAATATGCGAAAAAAATAAAAAAATCATATTAGGCATTTTTTTTATCGGAAAATTTTGGTAATGAAACTTGTTCAAAATTGACCAAAAACCTTGAGTCAAAAATTTAATCAAAACAAAAGAGTATTGAAATATTAATTAAAATAATGTCCGAAAATATCATTTTAATAGTTTTTTTTGTTTAGAAAACTGTTATGTCAATTTTGTCTGAAATTAAACCCAAGTTGCCAGGTAGTTGCCAAGCAATTTGCAGTTTTTGTTTAAATAATTATTTTTAAAATTTTGATTAAATTTTGGACAATTCTGAATAAGTTTCATTGACAATATTTTCCGATAAAAAAAGCCTAATATGATTTTTTGATTTTCTTCTTTATATTTTGGTACCATAGGTGGCTTTGCATTTGTAGGAGGAATGTTTTTCTGGTCATAAGTAGATCATAATTTGTTACATAAGAGTAAAATTTGATTTAAGCGTTGAGTGAAAAGTTTACCAAGAGGCGCAACCGTGTACTTGAAATCGTAGCCCAAGCAGGGTCTGATGTATAGTACGGCGCCACCGTATTGGGGTCTAAGATCTTAGTCAGTTGCACAAACATCAGTTAGGTTGATGGCATGCACTCGTATGGTTCGCGTCGCGTAAGTCGTCGCTTTTGATAAACAAGGAGATTTGTCTCTGCGCCAGAGACGGCTCTCATATAGACATAATATTTAAATGCAATGCAACATCTGAAACATTCAGAAAAACGACGAAATGGTGAAATATTCATCATTGCCAGCTACATTGTATTTTTAAATTTAACCTAAAAACGGTAATGATTCTTACAAAAACATGTAATGCATACCTAGCAAATAAAAAACAATTTTGAATCAAACACATACCTTCCTGTTCTGTTTAGTGTGTGGCGTGTTTATTATGTTTATTTTCATAACAATTAAATATAAAAACCCAATGAGCTGCTGGCAACATAAAACATTTTTTTCCCAGTAAAATAAACCATTTTGATATAATATTAAATAATACATAACAAAGAAAATTAAGTAAAAGTTCCATGTACCATGTGCATCACAAATGCGCACAACGTGATAAAGTGAATTTTATTACTTTCACATCAATCACATCCAGTGAAAGTATAGTAACGGCAAAAAAATTTAAAAAAACTGTCATTGTTCAAATAGGCTTAGAATGTCATGAGACGTCGAGATTTTAAATTTGAGCAAAAAAAATTTCTGTTTGCCCGTAACTTTTTTGTGCGCATGTTTACTCTGGAACCGTTAAAGATATTGACTTGAAATTTGATACACGTATGTATTTTAACGAGAACTGGAACTAGATTATATTTTCATTTTATTCCGTTGAAGGGTAAATTGGGATAAAGGGGGAGTAAATAAGTAAATCAAGCATGTAAGAGTCCATAAAATTGGTATTTAGTATACAGCGTGTCGCACTTTTCATGGAGCCACCCCCCATATCTAGCTTATCTGATATTCGAATTTTTTGAAATTTTGGTGGTGAATATATACCTATAAAATGAGTCTTTAGACGTAACCGCATTTGATTTTAGTCAGAGGCGTCCGATTCTACTATGTAGAAAAGGGGTCGATTTTCAAAAAAAAAGTATTAGCGATTTTTTTAGAAAAAAACTAGTAATATATTGTTAATCAGCACCTTTAGAAACCCATTTGTACAAGATTACAACGTAGTGGGTTCAAAGGTGTTTGAGATAGAGGCCATCAAAAAAGCAATTTTTTTGAACTAAAAAATATTTTTATCTGCAAAAGGGATTCTCAAACGAAAAAAAATTATTCTTCATTTTTTGTTCAGAATAATGTATTGTACTAGTTTGAATTGATTTTACAACAAAATAATTATTTATTTAAATAAGGCAAAAATTAAAAAATAAAATAAATGAAACTAAAATAAATAAATAAATAAATAAATAAATAAATAAATAAAACCAATTGACACTCGCAATAACTTTTGATTTCATGGCTTACTTAGGTCTTTTTTGAAGATTATTCATTAGAAAAATGTTAAGCATGTACGAATTAGAATTCTTGCCTTATTAAATAAATAATTATTTTACTGTAAAATCAATTCAGACTAGCACAATACATTATTCTGAACAAAAAATTAAGAATACATTTTTTCATTTGAGAATCCGTTTTACAGGTAAAAATTATTTTTACTTGAAAAAATTGTTTTTTTGACGGCCCCTAACTCAAACACTTTTGAACCCACTATGATGTAATCTTGTACAAAAGGGTTTCTAAAGGTGCTAATTAAGAATATCTCACTAGTTTTTTACTGAAAATATCGCTAATATATTTTTTCGAAAATCGACCCCCCTGTTTCCATTCTAGAATCGAACGCCTCTAACTAAAATCAAATGTGGTTACGTCTAAAGACTCATTTTATAGGTATATATTCACCACCAAGATTTCAAAATATTCGGATATCAGATGAGCGAGATATGAGGGTGGCTCCATGAAAAGTGCGACACGCTGTATATAAGAAAAGGTAAGGGCTCAAAAAATTACTCCCATTACCACCCCCACCTCACTATTAAAGGGGAGTGGAAAAGCGTCAACATAATTTTTACTTCATTTGCCCCCTCTACCACCCCCTTCCACCACCCCCCACTACCGATGTGACATATCGTTTTATAGGTTTTTGGAGTAGGCGATTTCAAATATTATGTTATTAACGTTTCATAAATAATTTTCACATAGTGGAGTGCAATTTTTTTCTTATTTGTGAGAGACTTGGATAGAAAACGTGGATGTGGAATTTTAAGGTTTATAAACATGTTGCTAAATTGATACCAATGGTTCAAGGATAGATGAGGATATAGCAACGCGTCCTTGCGTGTGTATCTAGCTTCTACGATTTTCAATTAAAATACCATGCAACCTGTTCGGTGTTTCTATTATTTTCTTTATTCTTTAATAAGTGGGTTATCTCGAGTAGTATATAGATGCGCAGTGGATTTCCTCGAGTACTATGGATGCGCGGTGGCTTTCCTCGAGTACTATAGATGCGCAGTACGTTACTCCAAGTAATATGGATGCGCAGTAGATTTCCTCGAATAAAATGGATGCGCAATGGGTTACCTTGAGTAGTATGGATGCGCAGTGGGTTTTCACGTGTAAAATAGATGCGCAGTAGGTTACCTCAAGTAGTATGGATGCGCATTGGGTTTCCTCGAGTAACATGGATGCGCAGTGGGTTACCTCGAGTAGTTTGGATGCGAAGTTGGTTATCTCGGGTGGTATGGATGCGTAGTAGGTTTCCTCGAGTATAATGGATGCGCAGTGGCTTTCCTTGAGTAGGTACTGTTGATGCGCAGTAGGTTACCTATACGGATACGCAGTGGGCTTCCTCGAGTAAAATGGATGCGCAGTGGGTTACCTCGAGCAGTATAGATGCGTTTCCTCAAAAAAAATGCTTGAAGTAGATTACTTCCACCGTGTAGTCTATGGCACAATATGATTGTTTATATTTTTGTCATGCCATTTTCTACGTATTGCTCCCACTTCCAGTATAAGTGTAGTAATTTTGAAAACATTTATTTAAATAGGCTTAGAATGTTATGACATGTCGAGATTTTAAGTTGAAGCAAAAAATAATTTCTATCGCGTCGGTCTCTGACGTTTTGGGTGCACGATTACTCTGGAACCGTTTAAGATATTGACTTGAAAATTGGACATTGGAAAATTGGTATTTTAACGAGATCTGGAATTAGGTTATATTTTGATCTTATTCTGTTAAAGAGTTGAGTGGTAAATTGGGATAAATGGGGGTAAATAGGTAAATTAAGCAAGTAAGAGTCCAAAAAATTTGGTATTTAGTTTATTATTATATAAAAGAAGTTAAAGTCTTAGAAACATTTTTGGCATTAACTACCCCCATTATCACCCCCCACGCGATTATTAAAGGGGGTGAAAAAAAAATTGTGATTTAGTGTGTACAGGAACCAAAGGCCTCAAAAAATTTTCCACTTCATCCACCCGCATATCACCTCCTACCACCACCCCAACCCCCACTATCGATGTGGCATATCGTTTTTTGGTTTTCATTTAGAAAATTTCATAAACAATTATTTCCACATGGTGGAGTGCAAATATAGTGTTTTCGTTTTGAGAGGCTTGGATAGGAAATCTGGATGTGGAAGTAGTGATTCCTTGGGCTGCGGTTTTCATTTTAAAATGTTAAAACCGCTGTCCAAGGAATCACTACTTCCACATCCTGATGTTCTATCCAAGTAGCTCAAAACGAAAAATATTTTGATACTATATCTGCACTCTACTATGTGGGAATAATTGTTTATAGAACTTTAATTATATAATATTTGAAATCGCCTACCCCAAAAACTCATAAAGCGATATACCACATCGGTAGTGGGGGTGGGGGTGGATGAAGTAAAAAAAAATGTTTGAAGCCTTTGGTTCTTGTACACACACTAACTCACAATTTTATTTCCCCCCCATGGTTAAATTTTTTGAGACCTTGACTTCTCTTGTATTTACTAAATGCCAATTTTTGTCGTTGTTGTACTTCCACTGGATGTGGAAGTAAAAGGCATATTGACATTTTATGATGAAACTGTTATTTTTAAGATATCACAAAATTATCCATTTTGCACCTTTCTTAACCGTCTTCACCCTAGTAAATTTTGAATATGTTTTAGATGACATTTTCCATTACTACTGCCGCAAAAATATTACATGTTGCTTTGTACAAAAATATTTTTTATCCTCTCCCAAATATACTGCTACTGCAGTGATGGGTTCATTTAAAGTTATTTATTTGTTTATAGGCTTTTCTCTGTAATTGCTTTTTTTAATAACTAAAACGAAAAAGCGATTTTATTGCGAAAAAGAGTAATAATTAGTAAACATAATAAAAAAACCGCTGCCCAAGAAATCACTACTTCCACATCCAGATTCTCTATCCAAGTCACTCACAACGAAAAAACTTTGTATGTGAAAATAATTGTTTATGGAACTTTAATAATATAATATTTGAAATCCTCTACCCCAAAAACCCATAAAACGATACCCCACATCGGTAGTGGGGTGGGGGGTGGTGATAGGGGGGTGATAGTGGGGGTTGGATGAAGTAAAAAAATATTTTGAGGTTTCTGGTTCCTGTACAAACACTAAATCACAATTTTTTTTCATCCCCTTTAATAAGGGGGTTAGGGTGGTAATGGGGGTGGCTAATGCCAAACATTTTTTTGAGACCTTAGCTTCTCTTGTATATACTAAATACCAATTTTATGGACTCTTACCTGCTTGATTGACCTATTTACCCCAAATTTACCCCAATTTACCCCCAACCCTTCGACAGAACTAGATCAAAATATAATCTAGTTCCAGATCTCGTTAAAGTACATACGTGTACCAAATTTCAAGTCAATATCTCAAACGGTTCCAGAGTAAACGTGCGCACAAAGAAAAGTTACAGACCGACAGACAGAAATTTTTTTTCGCTCAAACTTAAAATCTCGACGTTTCACGACATTCTAAGCCTATTTGAACAATAAAAATTTTTAAAAATTTTTTTGTCGTTACTATACTTCCACTGGATGTGGAAGTAATTAACTTAATTTGAATATCTGCGGAAAGACTGGTTAATTTTTTTTTTTTATTACAAGTAGGTATTACTTTTTCGAGAGCATAGTTTTCGAGGCGATCAAGTATCGCACAAATGGTACACAATGCACTTTTTATAAAGCATCGAATTTTGTACAAAAAAGTCCCTGAGAGCATATTTTTATCTATTATGGCTCACATGCCAAAGGCGCCCGCGCGCAAACCTCAAAGTAACTGTTTTTCGCGCTGTTCTCCAAGCAGCCCGTTAAAGCAGTTAAATATTATTTGTCCAATGAGAATTTGTGGTCGATTTTTTTATTTATGAATTTCTGATCGCTCTGCACGATGGCGTCCTTCATTTTTCTCAAATATGCGTTTTTTAATGCAAAAAACATTAAAAAAATCGTACATTTGAACTTTTCCACCCTGTAGGAA
Organism: Rutpela maculata; assembly: GCA_936432065.2. Taxonomy (NCBI): domain Eukaryota; kingdom Metazoa; phylum Arthropoda; class Insecta; order Coleoptera; family Cerambycidae; genus Rutpela; species Rutpela maculata. Next base: position 55,905,434 of record OW386294.2, read on the forward strand.
GTAATTTTCTTTCTTAAAAAAATGTATCTATTATTGACATATCATTTTGTTTTTATTTATCACATATAAACAATTAATATTAGGACCGAAAAGTGTAATTTTTCATTTTCATCGATTTTTATATAACTGGAACTTGCCGCATATTTTTATTAATTAGTGTTTTTTTCTGTACAATTGTACATACATTTCAATAACACAAAGAATATTTAACTATTTTTTTATTTTATTTCAACATTTTTTTAATACTTGTAACTCCATTATTAATATTATGCATCGTATAAAAAACAGTTTTAAACAAAAGTTACTCATTATGTTTTGTGTAATTTAAATTTGACTATTAGCATCGCCGTTTTCTTAATGTTTTGTTTGTTAATTAAGTCGCCAGTGCCACTTGCAGAGTAGCGTAAAAAACAGTCATTTTTATGCTTACACGTGAGCACCTGTAGCTCGAAAACTATAGTAGATAAGAATATGCCCTCGCGGACTTGTTTGTAGAAAATTCCATGTTGTACAAAAAAAAGTGCGGTGCATTTTCGTATTTATTACCGTTCTCGCTACGCAAGCGCTGAAAGATCAAAAACACCATCCTCGACATTTGCATATTCTTTTTTCTAATTATTTTAAAAAATTGGGGGGTCTTAAACGTACTCATAAATACTATTCCATGAAGCTGAACCGAATAGCAAAATAAAATATTTTTAATTTATCACATTTTTATAAATTTCAGAAATTCAAAATTGAACAAAAATCTCAAAAAAACCATTTTTTGAACCCCAAATGGGTCTCGAGGACAAGGAACAATTGCAATTTCGAACAAAACACGATTGTTCAGCGCACAACGTGGCGACTTAAAAGATGAAATGCAACAATAATTGATAGTTAAAGGTTTCTCTTGTTTTTGAAGTTTAAGTGAAACTAGTGAAAGAATTATTTATCTGAGATTTTTGTTTGTAAGTTTTATTAATAAATTTGTCCTAACAGTAGTAACTTGTAAATGTTTTTTATCAGGGCGGCAAGCAACTGTTTGCTACAGGTGCCAAATGCCCTGACGCCGGCACTGATTGCGCCGGTCTACAACCTGCGTGGAGAATTATAACTTAATAAATATATTATGTACCCTCGTTCGCTGGATATCAACGTCCAGTATTTCTATTCGCGGTTCGCGTAAAATAGCACCGCGCGGTGGCACCACAAGTCAACGAACAATATGTGGATAGGGACGTGTGGGGGGAGCGTGATGAGCGAGATGAACATATAGGAACGGTTTTTGCCGTATAGTTGCGTATCTTATAGACTCTTCAATCAACGATTTAAGTAAGAAAAGAAATTTAAAAAAATTATAAGGCTTCTTCATCTTAAGTGTGTCACACTGTATATACAGTTACAGTTACATTACAATTTGTTTGGTAAAGTCATGCCGACCCTGAACAGGGGGGCACAGGGAGTCATTCGGCATCTATATCACCAAACGCATCTATATGAAAAATGCTACAATTTTTTTTTATAATTCTGACTGTACGTTTTTTTAAAAATCTCCTTTTTCATCATTTATGTAGTTATTATGCACTAAGTGTTTTATTTTTGATATTCTATCCGAAATAAGTTTCTGTTGGTTAGAAAAAAAATTAAAAATATATTTATAGGGAAATAATTATAATGGTAACTTTATGGGGTGGAGTTTCAAAGTATTATTTATTTTTTTTTAAAAGTCGTCTAGATATTAGTTATATTGAAAACTTCTCTATTTAATAAAGGGGGATTTATTAGTGTGTCATACATACCATCAAGTTTTATCAGTTAGTAAGAAAATACATTCTTTTTTTTGTCGTTTTTTAGTAACTGATAAAGCTTGATGGTATATTATGATAATATACCAATACAAAAGGATAAAAGAGGATAAAAGTTTTAAAACAATTGTAACATCTAGACGATTTTTAAAATATTTATAAATATTTTAGGGAAAATGCTGAATTTCTTGGTGCGTACATAGTTGTTCTCTATTTTTCCAATAATAATATTATCTACAACTTCTATTAATAACTTTTTGTTGTAACATCGATAATTACATGAAAATTTATTGGATGAAAAACTATTATTTTTAATAACTTTTTCTATTAATTTTATGAAAAAAATGCATCAGGGCTTTCTTATAAGAGCATTTTATAACAAATAATTTATATTTTGATTATTTTTAAGGCCTTTTTAGCGCTGCAAAAGGAGGAAGGTCAAAGGTGAATGAGGTATATAGGTAGGTAGAAAAAAATTATTGACACTTTATTTCTATCTACATACTATTTGTATTATTTTGTTTTATGTCTTTTATATTAACTTATTAATATATTTTTCATTAATAAAATCGTTTATAATTAATATACAGCGTGTCCCCGGATGGGGTACCGCACCCTTAATCTTTCTTATTTTTGATTTGCCGAAAAAAAGTTATTAAGTAATTGAAAAAAACTTTGTTACATAAAAATGTAAAAGAGGCAGTTTGCTTAAAGTCGATTTCATATTTTTTTATTTTTAAAATACCCTGTATAATTTATTTTAAGTTTGACAACTGTTTATGACTTCCTAAGACAAGCAAAACTTTTTATAAAGAATGACGTTTTCTCGGCAAATCAGGAATAAGAAATTTTATAAGAATACGGTACCCCATCCGGGAACATTTTTTTTTGTTCGGGAGCCGTCAAACTTTCGTTTCCGGAATCACTGCAGCCTCTTGGGCTTATTGTGATATTCTCCCATTTGCATTATGATAACCAATCCAGTACTCTGGTCCCTTGCACTAGTTTGTACAACCCCATCGCTGGTTTGGTTTCATATTCTTCTGGACTCAGTCTTGGTTGTCCATATATTGCCTGTCTTCTGTGATCCAAAGCCTCACAGCCGCACAGGATGTGGCAGGATGTCTCTGCTGCCCTATTGCATTGTCTGCATTTTAGGTCCCCGTTGAATAATCCCATTTTGTGAAGGTGTCCTTTCAGGGCGCAGTGCCCTGTTAGGAAACCAGTGATTATGCGGAGCTGATTCCTGCTTATTGACAGCAGTTCTTCAGTCTTCTTTCTGGATGGTTCTTTGATAAAGGTTTTACCATGTTGTTGCCCGGTTATTTTATCCCAGTATTCTTTGTGTTGGTTCTTGATCCAGTCCCTCATTTGGCCACGTACTGTGGTTTTAGGCACTCCCAGGGCCGGTTCTGGGCCAATATATGGAGCTGACGATCCCTTTCTCTCTAGCTCGTCAGCTTTTTCGTTGCCACCGATTCCTGCGTGTCCCGGCACCCACTGAAGGGTTACCATGTTGTGGTCCGCTAGGGCTCTCAGTTCTTCTTGGCATTCCCATACCAGCTTGGACGTCACTTTAGGGTTTGACAGTGCCCCTAAAGCCGCCTGGCTGTCTGTTAGAATACTGATCTGCCTATTTTTATAGGCTCTCCTGTTGTTTTCTATTGCGCAATCTAATATTGCGTATACTTCTGCCTGGAAGACAGAGGTGTATTTTCCTAGCGATGTGCTGAACTGTGAGTTCCTCATATCGCTATATATGCCGGCACCAGTACCTTCCGCAGTTCTTGATCCGTCCGTATACCAGACCAAGTCCCGTGGTCTGATGCTGTTGCCGGTTGCTGGTTGCTGACCATTCACTTCGATCTTCTATTTTTATTTCGAAGTTTCTGTTAAGGGTATATTTAGGGATCATGTGGTCTGTCCTCATCAGAGATGTTGTCACTTCCACAAGATTCCTAATTCGATTGTGCCCTAGCGCGGCATATTTGTCACTGGGTTTGCATTGCAGCCTGAAGTGTCCCATCGCCCCTCACCCATTACCATCAGGTGGAGGGGACCAGAAGGACCTCCATGGCTGCTGTTGGTGTGGTTTTCATCGCTCCTGTTACCGCCAGACAGGCAAGTCTTTGTACCTTGCTTAGTTCAGCGGCAGCAGTGCGCTGCAACATCTTTGGCCACCATACCAAAGATGCATATGTGATCATGGGTCTAACCATCATGATATATGTCCAGTACATCATGCTTGGCCTGAGTCCCCATGTTTTCCCATGGGTGCGCCTGGCCAGCATGAGTGTGGTTTCTGTCCTTTTTTTGGTTCTGTTTAACTGTTGGTTCCAGGTAAGTTTGGGATCTAGTATTACTCCCAGGTATTTTACCTCGCCCGATAGTTGTATCAGATCACCTCGAAGTTTTAGTGGTCCAAGCTCCTCTAATTTCCTTCTTCTGGTGAATGCCATTATGGTTGACTTTGAGGGACTAATATTTAGTCCCTCCTCATCTGTTCATTTCGTTACAACATTTAGGGCCTGTTGCATACGTTCCCTTATTATGTTGTTAAATTTGCCTTGTGCTAGAATGACTAAGTCATCTGCATAGCCTAGTGTTTTATGTCCAGTAACGTTAGCAGCTCGTCCATGACCAGGTTCCACAGAAGAGGCGATAGAACACCTCCCTGCGGACAACCTCTGCCAACCCGAGCTACCAACGTTTCCCCCATTATGGATGTGTATATCAGCCTTCCTTTAAGCATGCAGTCTATCCACCTGCAGCTGGTCGCATCGATCCCTTTTCTCCTCGTTGCTTTCCTGATAGATTGTAGGGATGTGTTCTCAAACGCTTCCTCAATGTCCAAGAAGGCACATAATAGTACCTCTTTGTTTTCGAGAGCATATTCAGCTTTATTTACTAGCTGATGTAATGCTGTTTCTGTTGACATACCGGCTCTATAGGCGTATTGGTCTTGATGTAAGGGTTGGTTTACCAGTACATCATCCCGAATATGCCTATCTAGTAGTTTTTCTAAAGTCTTTAGTGCAAAAGACATAAAACTTATCGGTCTTGGGGACTTCGCCCTTTCCTGTTCCTTCCCAGGTTTCGGTACGAATATCACTCTAATTAGTCTCCAAGCCTTTGGTATGTATCCAAGAGCTAAGCTACTCCTGAATGTCACACATAGCCTGTGTAGTAGGAGATCCGGTCCCTTTTGCAGTATTATCGGATAAATACCGTCTGGTCCCGGCGATTTAAATAGTTCGAATGAATTTATTGCCCATTTTACTTTCTCCACATTTATCACTGACTTTGCTACCTGCCAATCCTCTCCGGATGCCCATGTAGGGCGATCCACATCTGTGTTTTGGCAGTCTTCCGGTGATAAGTTGGTGGTTTCGGGTCCAGGGAAGTGCACCTTTAGGAGTTCCCTTATGGTTTTCTCCCCTGTATTCGTGTATTCTCCGTTATCCATTTTCAGAGAATATATTGAGCTTTGGGGATCCTTTAAAAGAATCTTGTGGAGTCTGGCACATTCTGGAGTTCCTTCTATGTCTTCACAGTATCTCCCCCACGATTCTCTCTTGGATTTCCTCAGAGCTCTGTTGTATTCAGTGAGGGCCCGTGTGTAGTCGTCCCACACCTTTGTTTGCTTAGCCTTGTTGAACTTTTTCCTGACTTGCCTCCTCATCCGAGCAAGGTCCTCGTTCCACCAGGGCACGTTCCTGTTGGAGTCCTTGCTCACTGTGGGGCAGTTTTCATGATATGCTGAGATGATGGCGTCCTGCACTTGCCCCGCCATCATCTCTAGATCTGTGCTGCTCCTTATCGTAGCCCTCGTCTTTCTCAGACTGACTTCTAGGTCTGCCGTATAGGCTTCCCAGTCAGTTCTCCGAGGATTGCGATAAGTTTCATGATTTGGTGGATTTACTCCTATTGTGAAGTTTATGTGTGTATGTTGGTTGTGGACCGGGTCCATCGTATGGAAGATATGCCGATCCGAGAATTAACTCGCTCGGCATATCCTTGCTCCCTGTTTGAATTTTGACCGCCGTTAGATCCCTGGAACAAAAATTAATTAACGGCAGTATCTTTAAGTCTCTCTTAACTAGTATACAGGTCCTGGGGGTGTTGGAGGATCTACTGTAGATGAGTTCTCCCCCGACATCTCCTAACCCCCTGATTTTGCCCCCGTTTATCCAGGGTTCCTGAATGAGGGCCACTTCAAAGTTCCTCATTTGCGCAGCAAGGGCTGCCGTGGCTCCCTTGCTGTGCTGCATATTAGCCTGAAGGACCCTTATTTTCCCTTCCATCTAAGCCCTTCCGAGCTTGTAAAATGCTCGGAACTGGTTTCTTTCCAAGGCCCCAAAGGAGGCCTCGTCGATAGAGTAGGCCAGGACTACACCTTCCTTCTCTACTTCCCTGCTTAGGAGTAGCCAGCCTCCCACTCTTAGTCCGGTGTTCTGCGTTTCCAAGCGTGTTCTGACTCGCTCTTCCGGTTCTTCTGGTCCAGGGATAAAGACCAGAACTCTTGGCCTCTTTGGAAGGTCCTTTGACTCGACAGCTGTCAAGTCTGCGCCCTCCCATAGTCCGCCAATGGTACTTACTGTATCCCTAAGCCAGCTTTTTGTCCTTGAGTTATAGCAGGTCATCCATAGGACTCCTCCGCTCAAGGTTGTTCTGGTGAATTGCAGTGGATTGTCACTCCCTGTAGGAGTGGCATTCAGTGCCTCCACCAGTTGATTCTGGATAAGGTCCACTTGCCCTTGGTCCAGAGTCACTTCCGGATGGCGTCTGTCAATCACCGCCATACGGAGTTCTAACGCAATCTCACTATAAGTCCCAGTCTGCTTGCTGGAGCTTCTGGGTCTTTTAGAAGATTGCGGTGGTGTTTTAGAGTATACCCGAGGTCTCTTTTTGCCCTCCTGGTTCTCTGCTTTTTTGCCACCTTTCGGTGGTATTGTCTTGCTGCGGTCCGTTGTGGGCGGTCTTTTGTCCGTCCACGTGCCCTCAGCAATTTTTTGTGCTTTCCGGGCCTTTCTTTGTTGGGCTCCGGAAAGTCTCTTCCTCTGCAGTTCGATTTCAGTAACGCCTGCAGAGATTGTGTCAGTGGTCCCTTGAGTGCCCACTGACCCTTCACTGTCGTAGTCCGTTTGCACCTCCACGACAGTGTCTTGTTCTGGAGTCCCTTCCGAAGAGGTCTCAGATGCCCTCTTCTCCCTCCGTTGTTCTTCTTTTATATTTTTTGTTTTTTCGTTTGACTCATTCATATTCCCACGAGTATGGCGGAAAGGTTGGTCCGCACCTGCAGTGCCCCCTGTATAGGTGTAAGGCTAATTACTCTGGGAGGTCACCCGGTATCCCAGAGGCTCCGTTCTTGACACCGTTTTTACCCCCGGTGCCATTCATCCATACGGCGGCCGCAGTCTGTTTCCACCCGACACCAGCGAGGAGGCGGAGTTAGACTTCTGAAGGGCATCCGTGAACATACTATGTTAATTATAAATAAGATAGTATTATTTAGTCCCTTCAAAATAGGAAGAATTAAAGAAAATTTTCCCACAGTTATGAGACCTGTAAAAAGTGAAGTATTTGGGTTGTCTAAACATGATTTTCACCACCGCAGTTCTAAAAAGGGTGGTTTTTGAGAAATATATACATATATATTAATTTTAGCGTTTTTTCGTCTATTTCTCTATTTTGAGGAAAAACTATGAAGAGAATAAAATTTTCCATAAATTTCTCTACCTTTTTTTTTTCGAATTCCGCATAGTTTCGCCGCTAGAGGGCGCGAAAGAAATAAATATACATATAGACTTTTGCGCTTTTTTTTAGATTTTGAGCCAAAATTATGCATTTTTATGAAAAATTACATGAGATCAAAGTTGTAGAACATAAAATTCATTCTCTTTAGGTGTTTTCTAGTTTTTTTTTTTTCATAAAAATATATATTGTATATTCTATGTTCTACAACTTTGATCTCATGTAATTTTTCATAAAAATGCGTAATTTTGGCTCAAAATCTAAAAAAAGGCGCAGACGTCTATATGTATATTTATTTCTTTCGAACCCTCTAGCAGCTAAGAAACTAAGCGGAATTCGAAAAGGCATAGGAAATTTTATGCTCTATAACTTTGCTCTTTTGATATTTTTCACCAAAATGCATGGTTTCTCCTCAAAATAGAGAAAAAGACGAGAAAAAACGCTAAAATTCATATATATGTATATATTTCTCAAATACTTCACTTCTTACAGGTCTCACAACTGTGGGAGAATTTTCCTTAAAACAGCGATTTTGTGACTAATTTGAAGGGACTAATTAATGAAAAATATATTAATAAGTTAATATAAACAACATAAAATATAATAATATAAATCGTATGTAGGTAGAAATAAAGTACCAATAATTTTTTTCTACCTATATGCCTCTCTTACTTTTGACCTCCCTTCGCAGTGCTAAAAAGCCCTTAAAAATAATCAAAATATAAAAAAATTGTAGCTCAAATTATTTGTTATAAATGCTCTATAAAACCACCCTGTTTTTTACACACTATTACAATAGAATATTTTTATGAAATTAAAAAGCCCTGATGCATTTTTCTCACAAAATTAATAGAAAAAACAATAATAGCTTTTCATCCTGTAAGTTTTCATTAATTTTTTAGCTTATAACTTCTTAATTATCGAAGTTACAACAGAAAGTTGTAAACAAACAAAAGTTCTAGATATTATTATTATTATTATTATTTACAAAGCTTTCTACAATTTTTTTGTAGGAGTTATAGTTTTCAAGATATATTAAAAAACCATTTACACCCGTATTTTCAAGATGGCGGCTAAATGAGTACACCCCTGACCCCGTAAACTCAAATTTAAACTTATGTTGGACCCCTCACCAACATAATAAAACAATAAAGTCGCACCCTCCCCAATTGATTGGACTATTAAATAACTTGTATAATATATAATATAGTAACGGTAATGTCTGTTACCCTTATATAAACCTCTTAAAGAACTTAAACGGAACAGTTTACAAAGGTTACCAATAATTGTTTAATAACAGTATATAACTTCAGATTTTGCAACAACATTATTAACAGATACGTTTTTGCTACCTCTATATAGCCTCTTATATAACCGCATAATAATAATGTATAGATACTTTTGGTGATGAAGTGCAAGTGTAGTGTTACAAGCGTTTTATTTACCCTTATAAACTTTGTATACAGTATGTTTCACTTCTCGTGAAGACACCCCTGTATCTTTTTTATTTGTGGCCGAATTCATTTCAAATTGTTATCAGCCATATAACTCCATAAGACAACTTTATTCAATACATAAATGCCGCCTAGATCTAAAACGCCGGCCTACTGCGATAAAAAGAAAATCGCAATTTTCGAGAAATCATAGCAGGCTTAGAGATAGACAAAAATTTTGTTTATAAAAGTTGTTCGGAATCACTTGATATGCCCCTCTGTAACATTTTGTGAAAATCGGAATATTTTCAAAAAAAATTTTTGTTTCGCTTCTCGTGAAGACTGTATCTTTTTTATTTGTGGCCGAATTCATTTCAAATTTTTATCAGCCATACAACTCTATAGGGCGATTTTATCTGACACTTAAAGAGAACTTTTTCCAACAAATGAAAGTTGTGAAAAAAATCGGCATACAATAAAGCACTAAAAGGGACACTTTTTCTTATTACACATCAACTTAAATGTAATACCGTTTTCTTTTTTTTTAATGGTCTTATAATACTTGAAAATCTGTATGAATGTATGTATTATGTATGAATGAACCAAATTTACCCACCTCCCGTTATCTAATCAAGCTGAAATTTTGCATACACGTGTAATTAAATAATAAATAATTTCAATAATAATTGTGTATGACTTTCATTTGCTGTAAAAAGTTCTCTTTATGTGTTAGATAGAATCGTGTCATAGAGTTCTATAGCTAATGAAAATTTGAAATGAATTCGGCCACAAATAAAAAAGATACAAGAGTGTCTTCACGAGAAGTGAAACAATTTTTTTTTTAATATTCCAATTTTCACAAAATTTTACAGGGCGGCATATCTAGTGATTCTTAACAACTATCAGTAACAACATTTTTGTCTATATCTAAGCCTACTATGATTTCTTGAAAATAGCGATTTTTTTTTATTTAGAAATAAAAAAAAATTTTTCGCCTCGAAATCTAAAAAAATTTTATCGCCTCATGGGCAAATAAAAATCCAAAAAAAAATTTATTTCGAAAATTTCGGCTCATGGGGGGGTACAAATTAAAATCCGCGGACAAAATTTTTTTACCTCATACGCGGGGGTGCTATTAGAAATCCAAAAAATTTTTTTTTCCACATCATGCGAAGAAAAAAAAATTAACGCCTTGAAAACATAACGAATACTTTTCTCGGGGGGGGGGGAAATTGCTCCCCCCCCCCCCTGGATCCGCCCTTGTTTCGTGGTCAGGTCTGCCGTTCAGGTCTAACTTCCGGAAATTCCGAAAGTTGGACTTGAGACCTAGGAGGACCTGGACGCCAGACCTGTTACCAAGTTGAAAAAAATGTCCCTTTTTATATACTAGTTTTTTAGGGTGGCCACTTTTCTGGCGGGAAAAGTCAGGGAATTGTACTAATTTGAACGTAAAATCGGGGAATTTTAAGAATTTTAAGAAATCTCCAGGAAAAAACGCATTTATTTTATTATATTTATACTCTTGTTCGCAGCCAAAAATATTGTATTCATTGCTAATTTTAGGCTAGTCAGTCAAAATTATTTCTTGAGAAAAATTGCATAGCTTTTTTCAAATTTGCCAACTACATAAGACTTAAAAAGCAAACTCTCTAAGTAATTAAATAATAATTCCTCCAAAAAAATTGATGAGCTGGGGGAGGAGAAATTCTAAACAATTTTTTTTCAATGAAAATTGCCAACTTACATCTCGAATTTCCAACTTTTACCCAACTTTTGCCAAGTTAAGCAGTTCTAGGTGGCCACCCTGTGTTTTACACACTATTACATTAGAATATTTTTATGAAATTAAAATAAAATATAATATTTCGCTATACATATACACATAGTTAAAATTAATTATTATAAACATTATAAACATTTTTCGTTACGTCGAAAACATTTTTTTTGTCATCAGATCGTTCAGGTACACTCGATATATTTTTTAAGTAGAATCTTTAAATGCTATTTCACAAGATATAATTTTTTGGGATCGATAAAATGGTAAATTATCCATAAAAAAATACATTTTCAAAATTTTCGAATTTCTCATAACAATTTACCTATGTCGACTCTTAGCTTGCTTTTGCGTTTAGTATTTGAGTAACTTAATTGGCTCTGACTTTTCCAGAACATATTCGATCATCTAAGAGAAATAATGAAGAGATGCGAGAAGATAAGATCAAATTTAGAACTGATTGATTTAAAATTTCAGTAAGTAACAAAATATTATTTTGACTGTTTTAAAATAACACGGAATAAATTTTGTATAGGAAATGCGATAGAGTTGAAACCATACTGGAAAAATTTGTATACGCCAAGGAGAAGATCAAAACGTGAGTAGAAAATATGGTTTTAATCGTCTTTTTTTTGTTTTGCGAATCAGAGTTGGTATTTTCTGGAAAACCGGGAAAAGTCAGGGAATTTTATCTTGGTCGGGGAAATAAAAAAATTTCTATTAATTTGAACATAAAATCAGGGAATTTTAAGAAATAGTCAGAAAAAAATGTGTAAAATGCATTTATTTTAGTATATTATTATATGCTTGCTTGTAGCCAAAATTTTTTATTCATTGCTAATTTTGCCCGAGTCAATCAATCAAAGTTATTTTCCATGAAAAATTGCACAACTAGAAAAAATTGGTTTATTTTCTGTGATAAAAGTGTGCCCAATATTTAAATGTATTATGTTTAATTTTTTCATTAATAAAGCTGTTGAAATCGGCTTTTGGATTGTAAAAATTAGTCAGAAAATTTGAAGAGCAGTTTTAAGTGTGTAAAATTTTCTGGAATCAGGTCGACTCAGTGGCGCAGTGCTTACGATGTTAGGCTTGTGTTATGCACTTTTTTATTATTGAAGACCGAAGGGTGGTATATCAACAAAAGTGACCCCCATGGTCAAAGAAATTTTTGACGACACCCGAAACATCGAAAATCCATGTTTCGTCGAAAATCGATGTTTCGTTTTGTTGCTGTTTAGTTGAACCGCAAAAGGCACACAAATTATTTTGTTTAAATTTCATTATTAATTATGAAATAGACATTATAAACAATTTTAAATATTTTATTTCATAGTAAGATTCTACTGGTACATTAGAAGAACGAACACACGATTTTTTCTCGAATAACTTGGTGGAAGAGAAATTCGCAAAAAATGTTAACATTTTGCTGTTTTGCTAAATTATTTTAACATAATATCATTGAAACTGTCAAAGTTATAATAATTTTCATTATGCGTAATGTTTATATGAGCATATAAATTACATGCTACAAATATCATATCATATCATATTTATATAATGTTTAAAGATTCTTTTGTGCCAAAATTTGATTGACTTAAAAAATAAAATTGACAAAATTGATCATACATTGGTTATTATATTTCAGTTCATGAGCTATCATATCTATACAGGTATCACCATGCCTTTGAATTTTATCTAAAAACAGATTATCCTGTATCTCTATTTAAAAGGGTCTAGCAGGATAAGATAGGGTCAGTGGCTCCAGAGACGTATTTTCTAAATAACTTGTGTTATGACATCGGTGAGTAATAAAGTTACCATTGATACAAATTCAGCCTCTGATCTTCCTGCGTTCTTGAGATAATTGACTATATATGGGCTAGAGCGGGTGTTATTGAAAATTATCATATTCAAAAACTATTGCAGCTAAACTAATAAAACGAAAACTCTTTGTTAGATAATACATTGTTCTATATTATATATTCTTTGTAGAATTTTTCAACTATATTTACTATTTAAAAAAAATCAAAAATCAAAAATTCTTATTTTTTTCATAGTTCACACAGAAGTACAATCACAGAAAAAATGTAGCTTACTATGTCTGGTATTATCACCAAAAAGTATATTCAAATAAAATGGGTGCAACACTTTTTAAAAAAATAAAAACTCCTTATGACTACCCTGGAGTACTTACTACTTTACATCTTTCTTTAATATAAATTTGCTCATTAATGTATATGTGTTTATAATTTAAATAAATAAAATAAATACTCTGAATTACAGTTATTATTTACGTTAAGAATAAGAAAGGCGCAGTGTAGATAAAAATAAAGTCCAAGAAAATATTATTTATTATGACACAAATTATGAATTATTACAATATAATTAATCTTCGTCGGTGTCCTCATGAATAACTATGTGGATATTTTTTGATGTGAATATATTAGCTAAAACTTCTGCTGGACGTACTATGCGGGAAAGATATCGGGCATGAGACAAGTAACATACAACTGCGGCTATATGTGAATAGCATCCTACCATTCTTATGCCATTGAGACAGTCGCAGCAATATCGACAATATGCTTTGAACGGTCGTTCCATTAGGTATATAATCAATGTAAACGTGGTAAGTTTTACTGTTGATATGCCTTGATCTTACTTCCAGTTTTAATATGTTGTTCTTCTAGGTCTTTTCTTCTTCTGCGGATTTTCCATAAATATTAGATGTGTCTTGCTTACACTGTTGCATTAAATACACTGTGAGCTACAATTAAAAAAAATAATGGATTTTTAGCTTATCTTTTGTGGGACAAAATTATATCTTAAAAATTAAATTTTTCACGAATTCCGAAATGAGGGAAAATTCGCATATTAAGGGTTGAAGGCAATCCCCGATTTTTATACTCCCTCCGAATTTGGATTCAGCGGATAATTTTACATCGAATACGACACTTTCCAGCTTTATACCTGACGGCTCCTTAGGACTGAAAGATAAACGTCTCTAGAATCTGGACTATTAATTTTGTTTGACGGAGATTGTAAGTATACTTGATTTCAAAAAAAGTAATAGAACTCCTAAATAAGAAAATGGTCTTTTTTAATTGTCTACATTAAATAATTGAAATTAACTTAATAATGGAAATATAGATATCAGTCAGTTGTAATTACATACGTTGATACTGATATATTGATAAAAATCTTAAAAAAATGTGGGAATAGACTAAAAATAGAAACAACATAAGTTCAGTGATATCAAACGGACATTAGATGAGATTACTTTTATTAAGGACGCGCTCAACACATTAAAACTGGAAGTAAGATCAAGGCATACCAACAGAAAAATTTACAAAATCTTACCACATTTACATTAATTATTATGTACCTAATGGAACGACACTTCAAAGCATACACCGATATTGTTGTGATTGTCCTAATGGCATAAGAACGGTAGGATGCTGTTCGCATATAGTCGCAGCCGTATATTACTTGTCTCATGCCCGATATCTTTCCCGCATAGTACGTCCAGCAGAAGTTTTATCTAATATATTTCCATCAGAAAATGTTCACGTAGTTATTCATGAGAACAGCGACGATGATTAATTATGTTGTAATAATTAATAATTTGTATCATAATAAATAATATTTTCTTGGACTTTATTTTTATTTATACTGCACCTTTCTTATTCTTAACGTAAATAATAACTGCAATTTAGAACATTTACTTTATTTATTTAAATTACAAACACATACTTGTTTTATACATTTATGAGCAAGTTTATATTAAAGAGAGATGTAAAGTAGTAAGTACTCCAGGGCGGCCATAACGAGTTTTTATTTTTGTGTTGCACCTATTTTATTTGAATACACTTCTTGATGATAATACTAGACACAGTAAGCTACATCATATGTTTTTTCTGTGATTGTACCTCTGAAAAAAAATAAAAAAATTTTATTTTTAATTTTTTAAATAGTGAAATAGTTGAAAAAATCTACAAAAAATATATAATATAGAACAATGTATTATCTAACAAAGGTTTTCGTTTTATTAGTTTAGCTGCAATTGTGTTTGAATAAAATAATTTCCAATAATACCCCCTCTAGCCTATATATGGTCAATTATCTCAAGATAGCAGGAAGATCAGAGGCTGAATTTATGTCAATGGTAACTTTATTATTCACCGATGTCACAACAGAAGTTATTTTGAAAATACCTTTCTGGGGCCACTGGCCCTATCTTATCCTGCTAGACCCTTTGCGCTTGTCCGTTAAATGTGTTAACTGGGATGAATTTTCTATTTCCTTTTAAATTCCTGTTTATCGCACAGCTCGCACAAAAGCACATCTTTATATTAATAGTGTAAATACAAATTTTTACTTTTGTTCTTAAAGAAAGAGATTCAGTCTTATTTGAAGGCAGCTCTAAATATTTGCTATAAAACACTGTATAAGGTTCACTTTACAAAATAAGTTAACACAAACTGGAGAAAAATATTTGTTAACTACCTGTAATAGCCACAACAACTACGTTACTACCAGTATTACAGCATATGCGCTGTTATCAGCTTTAGTGTGGAAAAACTAACAATCACATAAAAAAATCGAAATAAAAAGATTTCTTTGAACTTTACCTACTTCGATCCACCACCCTTCCAACTTTAATAATAAAAAAAGTGTGTCGCATTTGTTATATTTTACAATGCATTTTAATACTTTTGGTAATAGATGGAAATTGTTTGTTACTTTGCTAACTTATATTTGAATTAATTTTTAGCAATTTTTGCTTGGTTAAGAGATTATAGAATGAAATTAACTCTTAGGCACTGTTTCTATCGACGGCTGAAATTACAAAAAAATAAAACTGTATATATTAATAATAATAAATTAAATGGTGCTCTTTTAATAAACAACGCATTTTTTTAAATAAATGTAATGGTTCAGTAATCAAAAAAACAATTTTCAGCAGCACTGAGGCCAAGAAAATTTTTTACTCTCAGAGGCTCATGTAAAAGAAAATATTTTTTATTTAAAAAATTAAAATACTACAAAGATATGCAAAACAGATGAATAATGGTGAGCGGTAGCCTGTTGAGAAGCCTATATAGGAGAAAATTCAAATTTTGTCAGGGAAATATTTTTGGTCTTTATTAAGTTCTTAAAAGCAAATACGAAAACGATTTATTAAGAGAAAAATATTTGAATTTAGAAAGAAATTGCGAAAAAAAATCTGTTTCATTTACTATATTATTTACTGCTTTTATGTTGTTCAGAGTAAAGTGTTATGATTAAAATTAAGAATTCATGTTTTATTTTTGAGTTCATTTTTCAAATAAAATTGTTTTGTAGATTTTTTATTATTCAAACCATAATAGTCTTACTCAAAAACAAAGCAATCCCAATTTGGACATTTGAAAATTTATCAGAGAAAAACAGGGAAATTTCCAGACATGATGTTGCTGGAAATCCTGCTAAATGCTTCTACGTAATCCCCACCACTCACCATTATTTATCTGTTTAGCAGAACTTGCATAGAAGTCAACACTCATAGCGAGTATGACCTCCGATTAAAGAACTTACATCTAGATACATAATGGCATTGATTTATTTTTCGCTGAAAGACTCACAATCTAAGGCACTTCTTCCCATAAGTTGCTGATTGGCCCATCGGCGTATTCGCGGCCGCTCGTGCACGATCGGCTTCAGTTCGATTATCATAATTTCAGTTGACAGTTCGGCCATTAATGTCAATAAATGTTTTTCGTGTTCTCCGACCAAAAACTGGTGAAAAAGTAATTTTATTTTAAGTTGTGATTTGCTTAATACCTAAATAATATTCTCTATTCATATTTACACAGTTTAGTGACAATATATTTTGTGCAAATAAATAGTGCTCTGCCGTTTGCAGAAAGCAGTTTAGAAAAGAAGAAAATCGATCGTTCCATAGTCGTAACATGATGAAGTTCAGTTTACAGTTATAAAGTAAATAGCAATTAAATTTTAATATCCTTTCAATACATATTTATCCTACTGTTTTATCTTACTGTAATATCGTATGCCTACATCACGTTATATAAAGAGCCGGTAATGCAGGAATTGCAATAATTCATTTTAATGAAAATATTTACCATTCTACACATTTTCTACACACACAACGCCACTGTTGCCTATGGGATGTGATGTTCATCTATCCATTTTAATGGACATATAATGTGACTATGTTAGGAGCAAACAAGGTATATAGTGAAAAGATAGCCTGTTATGTATCTAGATATAAGTTCTTTAATCGGAGAGTATGACACTAAAAACCATCAACGAACATGGAGAGTTTCTTTCTAATTATATTTGTTTTGTAGAACCAATGAAGAAATTATGTTAATGAGAATTAAGTATGAAGATATACTGAACTCATATATCAACTATCTGGAAATGAAATGTGGCTCCTTAGAGCAAATAAAAGTGGAGGAGTGTGCTGCTTTAGCAGCTCTTCGTGATGGAAAGTGATATTGTATTCATAATAATTTTTTAATGATTCTGCATATTTTTATAATATATATTTAAAAAAAAATTCGTATTAAAAAAATGGATTTCTTCGCCCTCTCCTTCACTCCTCAGCTCACCCTACTTGCTATTGTTCTAACAAATACCACCATATACCGGGTGCCACAAGCTTGTGGCTCCCCCTATATTTCATCTATTTTTTAACTTATCTATTTGAAATGTGTGCATAAACTACCTGTGAAAATGGATTTTTGGACATATACGGTATGAGACGGTATGAGATCATTTCTGGTTTACCCGGAAATTACCGCAACTTTCGATTTTTAAATAGAACACCCTGTATATTTTTACATATTTGGATTCAAAACAACATTCTGAGTATACCATGAGATTTTCGCGAATTTTTGAGTCGATGTTCAGTTTTCTAAAGTATTTTAAGACATTCGTCTAGAGTGCTTTGGAATACCAAAATTTGTTCTACGGCAGGTAAAGTCCAAGGGAAAAATATAATTTTTCGTTTAATTTCATTAATAACTATTTACGAAGCCTCCAAAATTGAACAAACCACTTTTTTATCGAAAACTTTTTTTTTTCAAATGGGAAGGTGGAGGCTCAGTGTTCAATAAATTATAGATTTTTTTTCTGAATTCATTGATATCCATTTCAAATCTATGCTATTTGTTTTTCTATTTTATTAAATTTATTTAAAAATAAAAAATCACTTTCAATATAATTTTTCTTGAACTTCAACGGAGTTGCCTTTGCAAAAATCATATGTCTAATAATCTAATAATTTTGTGAATAATAGCCTTTTGGTCCTCTCTTTTGTTTCTTAATAGATATAAGTACTAGTGCAAACTATAAGGATCAATAGAAATTATTTTGAAAGTGATTTTTTATTTTTAAATAAAGGACCCTGCACAGTGCACACCATATAGGGGATTTCTGCCTCCAGTCAAATTTAATCTAACCCACGTAAAAATGTTCTTTTGAACCCCCTGAACAAATGTTCAAATGCAGCCAGGTCCGAAAAGGTCTTCGCTCTGAGATATGGAGCCCTAAAGATCGTTCCAAATCCAAAATCGCGTGAAGAGCCCAAAGTTACCTTGACGTAATGACTAAAATCTATTGCCGTTTCCATAGAAATCAATAGTAAAACAACGAAATATTAAGTTTTATTTCACACTTTTTTATTTATTTTTCACTTGTCAATAATGACATTGTTTTGATTCATTGAAACTGTCAGGTAACACGGCTTTCTTTCATAATCATGGCGAATAGGATAAATTGTTATGTTTGTGATTGATGAGAGACATCCACCTCGGTTCATGCCACGTCTTATAAATATGAATGAAAAATAGAAGAGAAATCGCTCTTTGAAGAAGTAATTTTAGGCGGCCGCCAGAAGATATTCAGGAAGACGATTGGATTTGCTTTAATTGCAATATTTCAATTTTGGAAGAAATAGATACTATTGCCCAAGATCCAAATTGTCTATACCTCAACGTCTTAAGGCAAGCGCGTAATCACCCATATTTTGCGGTGGTGATGATTATACCCAACTTTTATCCTTGAAATTTACAGCAAAAATTTTTGTTTTGAAAAATATTTTTGTTCCCGATACCGCTAGAACATGTGTCGCGCACATTAACGATAATGGCTTCGTTCCGCGATTATTATTGGATGGATTAACTTCCTTTAATAGACCTTATAAATTCCAAGCTAATGAATTATCTGAACTTCTACAATCTCTTAGAGAATCGCATCTAGAAAACCAACAAGATTACAATGACAAAAATTCATTTACCGAGGAAGATTTTAACGTTTTGTGCGGCATAACTCGAGAGCAATTCAGGGATTTTTGCGATTGCCAGAACCTCTTAGAAATAAGCATCGCATCGTAAGAAAAAAAGATTTGATTATGATTCTGTGCAAACTTCGTCAAGGTTTGTCTGATGAGTTTTTGAGGGTTATGTTTAAGTATTCTACGCGTCAAGCAGTGAGTATGTCAATTCAAAAAACACTTGAAATCCTTGATGACGCGTTTTGTTTCTTTAAATGTTGGTCTTACTGCAGCATCGACTAGAGAAGAATACATTGATCGACATATTACCGACTTTGCAAATGCACTTTATAATGGAAATCGCAATAATATACGTTGATGGGACATATATACGTATATCTTAACAAAACCAACAATTTTAGGGAGTTGAGGCAAACATTTTCGGTCCACAAACAAATTCATCTTGAAAAGCCTGCTCTTCTGGTTGCTCCAAACGGTTATATATTGGATATCCATGGTCCTTACTTCAGCGACTCGAGAAATAATGATGCTGCAATACTGCATAATGAACTTGATGCATTAAATGAATGGGTTGAAGAGGGAGATATCACTAACGGTGATCGAGGTTATGGCGATATAAAGGAGCAACTACGAGATCTCGGATATTCCTACAGGATTCCACCGACTCTAGGACGTGGAGAGAAACAACTTTTCACTGAAGATGCAAACGAATCGCGGGTTATTACGAAAACTCATTGGATCGTAGAATCGAGATATGGACACATCAAGTTAATTTTTAAGTTTCTAGACAAAGTCATGTCGATCACTCATGCAGTAAACATACGTGACTTCTACAGAATTTCTGCAGCAATTATAAATAAATTACAAAGCAAAAATATACATGAAGGGAGCAAATGCCGACCTCGCACGAGAAACTCTAAGTAAAGCAGAAGAACCTAATGTTATGCAAGCAAGGATTGAGGGAGATCCAATGTATAAAAATGTAAGACAAGCAAATTGGCGAAAATTGAACGAGAACCACGCTCCTTTTTTTTCCGATTCTGAGCTTGGAATTTCTGCGAGAGTTGACGGTTGGAGTGTATCAAGTGAATCTGGCACCTGATTATATTCAAGATAAATTAGAAAAAGACGGCACAGAAGAATTTCAGTTTGATGAACTCATAGAAGAAGAAGGTTTTATGAGAGTTCGAGTAAATTCGTGGTTTCGACGTGATACAAAATACCAACTGTGGGTTGCTTGCTCATTCAATCAAGAATATGATCAAGTCATTCCAGATCAAGAAAAAATCCTTGCATATTATTGCACTTGCAAAACGGGTGCGAGAACACTTGGTATGTGGGTACACATGACGGCCGTGTTATGGCTCTTGGGTTATGCAAGGCATCAAGAACTGGTCAAATATCCAAATACGTTGCTTTTAGATAATATCATTGATGCTGGACATAGACCACCACAGGAACTTGAACTTCCAGTTGCATAGCAGCAATTTCATCATAACATCATCTAGAAATATGAAACATTCTGTGTATAGTTGTAGTCATTTTTCGAATATTGTTATTACGTCGAGAAAATAAAAAAAAAAATTTACATGGTATCCTCATCGAATTTATTTTTTCAGTCTCATGAACCCCTAGGAGCAAGGCCAATTCAGCACGGCACTCACAGTGTATTTACAATGTATTTTAGATAGCCAATTTTTGCCCTTGTGTCAAAGATCAGAAATACATTGTATCTTTGGAAAAAATGTGAACCGCGCCGAATCGCTCTCGATTTTGGCCGTATCTCAAGGGCTAAAACTAAAATAAAAACGATTTTAACATAAGTTTTTTATTTAGAAAAAAGTATCACAACTTTATTCTTGAATTGAAAAAACTGCAGCGAAGCCCTTGAAGACCCACGGTGTCATTTACACGAGTAAGAAATATGGTGTTATTTAAGAATTAATTATGCAGTTCTGAATTTCCATAAAATCAAAGCCATTTAATTTTTTTCAATTTTAAAACGTATTTAGAACGATCTTCAAGGCTCCATATCTCAAAGCGAAGACCTTTTCGGACCTGGCTGCATTTGAACATTTGTTCAGGGGGTTCAAAAGAACATTTTTACGTGGATTAGATTAAATTTGATTAGAAATCCCCTATATAGTATGCGGGGTCCTTTAATAAAATAGAAAAACAAATAGCATAGATTTGAAATGGATCCAGAAAAAAATCTATAATTTATCGAACACTATGAGCCATCATCTTCCCATTTGAAAAAAAAAGCTTTCGATAAAAAAGTGATTTGGTCGATTTTGGAGGCTTCGTAAATGCATGTTATTAATGAAATTATATTTTTCCCTTGGACTTTTCCTGCCGTAGAACAAATCTTGATATTCCAAAACACTAGACGAATGTCTCAAAATGCTTAAAAACTGAACATCGACTCAAAAATTCGTGAAGATCTCATGATATACTCAGAATGTTGTCTTGAATCCAAATATGTAAAAACATACAGGGTGTTCCGTTTAAAAATCGAAGGTTGCTGTCATTTTCGGGTAAACCAGAAATGGTCTCATACCATTTTTTGTGTCCAAAAATCCATTTTTACAGATAGTTTATGCACCCCAAATTTAAAATGGATAAGTTAAAAAATAATGGAAATATAGGCCACCAAAAATATACCGGGTGCCACTAGCCTGTGGCACCCGGTATATTTTTTATTGTTAATTTCTGTTGTACTTAAATATTATAGTTTGTCAATCAAAATAATTTCATTATTATTTTAACTTATTTTTGTAATTTTAAGGATGGGATTTTGCAGAGTGAGAGGGAAATATGCGTTTATTTTCGATTTATGATAAATATTTAAAAATACATAAATGACATAATCTTTAAAATAATTCGGGTACTTCTCATTGATATAAGGAATACAGCCATATAGAATTTTCATCACAAATTTTTTATATAGTTCAATAGGAACTATTTTCATTGACAAACTACAATATTCAAGTACAACAGAAATTTACAATAAAATATATATAGTTGTATTCGTTAGAACAATAGTAAGTATCTGAAACCAGTGTTAAAGATTATACTATGTTTGGTTTTTTAAATATTTATAATAAAACAAAAATAAACGCATATTTCCCTCTCACTCTACAAAATCCTATCGTTAATTCCTAGGTGTTAAATATTTACGAAGGCGTTGTAGGGCCACATAGGTTTTTTTTTTAATTGACTATAGTCAGATAAAAACTAACTATAATTAAATAATAATTGACTATAGTCAGATAATAAGCAACTATAGTCAGTTAATATGTGACTATAGTCAGATAAGATTCGACTATATCCTACGGTGATTGCATACCATATATAGTTGTCGCAATCGCAATAGTGATCGACGTATCGCCTATCTAGGCGGTGTTGTTGAGACGCAATGGCTGCAGAACGCAGAGCCGGATTTAACTATATTGTTCGCTCGTTTATATATTTTCATCCCGACAGTATGCGCTCGACTGCGGTGTCTCTAGTTGCAGTCTTGGGTTAAACAATACACTCACAAGTTTACGCCCAGACGCCACGTCAGATAGTTGACATGGAATGGCCGGTATCTTCTCTCTCACTCAATGTAAAAGTGGACTAAAGACGGGAAATCTATTTGCCGACCTGTTCATTCCTCTCGCCCCTCACAACGTCATAACCCCGCTCACTATTAAGATTGCTTCAACTATACCAGGTGGCCACGAGAACCGGCCCAGGCTTATAGCTCCTTTGTCTATGAATCAATTATTTTGAAATTTGGAACATGTATATAAGACTTATTTTCCAATTTAGTGACATATGTAATCAAAATGGCCGACTTCCAGTTTCTACGGAAATAACATCAAATTTGATTTTTTCAGTGGGACACTCTGTATATTTTGGTAGTTTTGGAATTTACGGACCAAATTCTATCTGATCACGTTGCGAAATTTTCAATTTTTTCCGAAAACAATTTTAAAATTTAATTTTTCAACCCATAAGCTGTGACGGGTAAAATGTATCTATCTCCACTCTTTCATCCACACAAATGATAATTCTTAGTAGTAAGTTAATATTAAGTGTATTGTGGACCAATAAATTTTAAAATGTTGGTTTTTGATAAGAAAGTCAATTTTTTTAAAAGAAACGTGTATAGACCATCCACAACAGTAGATAGACAATTTTATTTCGAATACGACAATATGCGATATGTCTAGTTTTATTTCTATGTAACACTAAAAAATTAAATAATTCAAAAATAGGTTGAAAAATGAAATTAAAAATTTTAAAGTTATTTTTGAAAATAATGAAAATTTCGCAACATAATCAGATAGAATTTAGTCCGTAAATTCCAAAAATACCAAAATATACAGGGTGTTCTATTTAAAAAATCAAATTTGATGTTATTTCCGTCGAAACCGGAAGTCGGCCATTTTGACTACATGTTAATGTTACTGTTACTGTTACTGTTACATGTTAACATGTTAATAAATTTGAAAATAAGTCTTATATACATGTTCCAAATTTCAGAACAGTTGGTTCATAAACAAAGGAGCTATAGGCCTGGGCCGGTTCTCGTGGCCACCCGGTATATGGTATGCAATCACCGTAGGATATAGTCGGATCTTATCTGACTATAGTCATATATTAACTGATTAGTTGCTTATTATCTGACTATAGTCAATCAAAAAAAAACTATGTGGCCCTACAACGCCTTCGTACCTTCGTACGTATAAATATAACCTGGCACTATATTTTAATTCAAATAGAAAATATATAAGCAAAGGATAGGTTTTTATTAGTTAACCAGAGTTAATGTTAGTGAGATAAGTATTAAAGTCGTTATGACCAAGCAACACAAAAAACAATTTTGAGAAATAGATATACACGCTGTACAAAAAAGTTGTGTAAGTATACACTTTGTCGTGGAGAGTGAGGCATTGCTAGCAGCGTACAGACTGAAAACAAGCGGATACGGGACCATTCCAAGAATAGGATACCATACCAAAATATTTCAACAAATATAAAAAAATTGACTTCTAGACATGCAGTCAGATAGAATCAGCAGAAATGGGTAAACTCTGGGAGTTTTGATTACTCCGAAATTTTCCAGGGGAATATTGATAGTCTATTTTATGGGGCAATCTGATTTGCGATGATGCAAGATCATCGTGGCGGCAACTTTAAATTATGAAGACAATTGTAAATATTCGCAGGAAATTTGGAAACTCCCGGAATTTTGGAAACTTTCGGAATATTCAAATATTTTCGTGGAAACTTTCATTTTAATCAAAACTTCGCTCTATAAACTTGCGAAAATTTCCTAGAAACTTTCATTTGAAATGTTTCCTTTACCTATCTCTGAGAATCAACACAAGCCACAACTTCACAGAAACCTTCAGGGTATGCATACCTGACAGGATATGAGGGAATAAGGCAACTGCGAAGACATTCAAATTATACCATATGGTGTACTGACGGTTCAAAAACTTCAAGAAGCACTGGAGCAGGAGTTACGGAGGACCAACCAGGGACAGATATTAATCTAAATCTGGGCAGTACCGTATCTGGGTCCCAAGCAGAAGTCACATCTGTAGAAATCTGTACACGGGGAATGATCCAGAGGTCATATACTGACAAAAGAATCCCTATCATCACTGACAGTCAAGCAGCTCTCAAAAAGCTCTGGATGCAGTAGAGATGAATTCCAAAAAGGTAAAAGACTGCCTTAATTCCCTAGTGAAACTGGCGCAACACAACAGTGTACAACTGGAGTGGACGCGAGGACACCAGGGCAATGAAGGTAATGAAAAAGTAGAGAAGCTGCCAAAGATGGCGTAAAAACAGCCTTGATGGGACTCGAGCCTACCTGCAGGATATCATATAATACCGCAAGAGGATTAAAGGAACAGAACTTGTCAGAAACACAACTTGTCTTTGACTGGGGTGCCAGGGATGCGACAGTCACGTATGTTCATCACTGACAAACCATCCATGACAAAGACCAATTAATTGCTACAGCTGAGCAGAAAACAGCTGGGATGTGGGCATCCTAATAGGACATTGAACACTAAATAAATACCTAACCAATATAGGAATGAGGGACAATCCAGAGTGCAGGATGTGTGATGAAGATGAGGAATCTGCTCATCCTATACTATGTGAATGCACAGCCTTGGGAGCTGGAGGGCTTCTATACTTCGGGGGACCATTCATAACCCCGAAAGAGATAGCCAGAGCTCCCATCGACCGTGCACTCGCCTTTTGGGGAAGAATAGGACTAATGGGATAACGATGGGGTACAATAAGTTTAAGCTTCACTACGGCGGGGTTTTGGCACCGCAACTCATAAGAAAAAAGAATTAAAATGAGGCTTTTGCGTTAAAGGGTTCGGGGATAAATAGTTGAGACAAGCAAGTGTATATAAAATTGGGATTTAGTGCATGTACAGGTCTCCAAATTTTTTTTTATCAGCATCAGCTAAATCCACACCGATGTGGCATATCGTTTTATGGGTAGATGATTTCAAATATTATATTATTAAGAGTCTATGTCTATCTAATTACACATAGCAGAGTGCAAGTATAGTATCGAATTTTTTTTTTTTTCATTATAAGAAATCTGGATGTGGAAGTAGTGATTTCTTAGGCAACGGTTTTTTAACAGATTTAAGTTATGTAAACTTTCCTCCACTACCATGGACATACTGGATAAATTCCAAAGTATTTTCATGCATCTCTTGATTATTTCTCATTCTGACTATAAATAACTTTATTAAATACATGGGAATGCCAATCTGTATTTAATTACTTCGATAGCATGCAGCCTAAGGTTATTATGCTTATTTGACAAGTAGTATAGTAACCAGAGTTAGCCAAATATTATTCATAAGTGAAAAATCTCTTCCTATCTCTGCAAAAGTTCTGGGTAAACAAATAACAAAATATAAATTATTGGGCTTAATTTATTATTTGAAGTCAGGAAGGAAAATTTTCCTTCCTGTTTGAAATTTTTGAGTCAGTCGGTAAAACGGTTTCCGCCATTTAATAAAAATTATAGATCGAATAAAACCATTTTAAACTTTTAGGAATAGAAATCTGTTGCATTAGTTTTATCTACTGTCGCTAGATGGGGCAAATTTAAGATTAGAGATTAGCCTCTAACAAATGTTTGAAATTTCTTGCTAGCGCCAGCGTTATATTTTATGTTTAATATTTTAGAAATTTAGTGTGCAAGGTAATCTTACATTAAATAGTCCTGAGGATGTCTTAAAATAAATACGAAACGTCAAATTTAAAAAAATATTGACCTCGCGCCAACCAATTTACTGGTGAAATAAAATTTAGAATTTCTTTAATATTTGACATTTTTTAACCTTTAGAATACACACTACGGTTTCAAGAGTGTACGCAAGAATGCAAATAATGGTAAATATTAGTGATGGGCGATATATCACGAACTGTGATTTAATCACTGATATTAAGAAATCACAGGTAATGACTGTTAATAAAGTTGGAAGAAAAGCGTGACGTGATCACGACTTTCCGTATTTCGTTCCCTTGCCGAGGTCTATAAAGTCTACCAACCTTGTAACCAAGACGATATTTCACGATATTTACTTTGAGTCGATTATTGTTTGCGGCCGTATGTATTAACACGTAAAGCAAGCGATCCCATGCCTTATTAGCGTTATTTCACATTATTTAGATATTTATATAAATATATTTGTCTTTTATTGACTGGCGATGCGATGTGGCGATTCGAGGCAGGGTCGTGAGGGAACATTTTTGTTATAACACCAGAAGTATAACTACTACTGCGTAAAAATATTTTATATGATTAAATATACCAGCAATTTTATTGAAAATATTGAGCATTTACGTTTCGGCATGAAATATGAATACAAATATGGAATTCGACAATAAGCAAATGAAAACATTTTTTAAAAAATCCTTATAGGTATATTATAAAACAACAAAAAAAATAACATTCAAAAATAAATATACCATTTTAAATTAACAAAAATTCGTATAAAATAAACATAAATATAAACAAGAAATTTATTGATGCTTCCGAAATGTTAATGTTTGTACTATGTCGTGAGCAAAAAAAATAGGACAGCTATTTTTCTAATGTAAATCTGTCTCTATTTGCACACTTGCAATGAATTTTGACACAAAAATTGCAGTTAGATGTACACAACTAGATTTTAGCAAAAATGCATTTTTTTGCGCACGACACTACAACTTTACAAAAATATCCTATCATGGGCGCAGCCAGGGGGGGAGCCATGGGGCCCGCCCCCCCCCCAAGCCGTCTTCCATGAGCCAAAAAATAAAGAAGCAGTACAAAGCAGTATCTAAATTATCCCTTGAAATAAATATTTTGTAATTAATGCCAATATTATCTAATAGAGGAATCTACATACACATCCGTTTTCAACCATTTTCTGAAAAATTTTCCTCATCTTCTGGGGAGGCCAGTTCTATTGCCCCCCCCCCAGATGAATTTTCTGGCTGCGCCGCTGTATCCTATTATCAAGTTCCATTCAAAACCTAGTATGCTTTTGCTTTATTACCAATCCATACATCAGAGAGGTTATTTGGATAAACAAATCATAATATATATTATACATATTATGCATATCTGCGGCAGCACAGATTACCAAAAGTAGCTAATTCACCGTTCACCGTCTGCCGGCGCTTATTTAGGGATAGGGAAAAATTAACAATTTCTCTCGTACGTCGTATTATGAAAGTCGTGATCACATCACGCTTTAAATTCACTGATATAAGAAAATCACAGTAACGATTTACGTTGTGATTGAAAAATCACGATATCGCCCATCACTAGTAAATATATGTCTGTCGTCTTTTGTTAAAAGGCTCTCGGGCTCCCCCCACTTCACTTGATTTTCTTTATCATCCTCCGGAAAAGAATTGTTTGTAATTTGATCTAGTTTCCTATCCGACAGAGGCAACTTATGTTAAATATTGTCGATACGCTCAGATACGAATGCGGTTTCCCACCAAAAATATTTGAATTTCAACCATGTAGAAACAGCGTGAATGTATAATTCCTGTGTTTCTTGCAGCATGTTTCCAAAAGTTGTAGTATGTCACTCGTACTTGTTTGAGGAAGCATACAAATACTGCCTTTGCGATAATATCGCAATTTCTCGTTATTGTTCGTTATTCTCGTCATGTTTTAACTATGAGCGCGCAACGTTGATACACTTTTGTGTTTAAGTATATATTTTATTAATCTCTTAATAACACAACATAAATCAGTAACAAAGTGTTGGCACGTTCAGGGGAATTTTTCTTATGTTGTGGACACTCATCCTTTATATATTTTCAATCGATTTTTGGCAGAACGTAAACAACACAAATTATGCATGTATTCTGTTTTCTATGCATAGATAAGAGAAAGAGAGAGAAAAGAAGACATCACGATTATTAAAAATCAGGGGCTATTGAACCTTGAAGGTTGTTATTTATTATAATAATCTTAACATTGTGAAAATTAATTTTGTATTTAAAATTCGCAACACATAAATAATTAATTATTATCTGTATCTACTCTGATGGGTAGGACCATCATTTTTAACACCGACATGACCTGAAGAAATTTGTCCGTTTTGAATTAATAATTGATTTAAGCTAGCAGTTGGTTTTGTTGTAGTTTATACAAATCATTGCATGAATCAGTTATTTCAAATTTTTTATTATACTTATCGTAGAAACGTGTATATTGTATTTGCTAGGCACTTTTCTAAAAACGTAAATATCGCTCAAAGGGAAAAATTTTTCCTATCGTTGTGTTGGTCGTCGAATTTTAAATAAAGTCCCAAATATCAGGCACCTGATGATAAATTATGCAGACGATACCACCTTACTGATAAGAGCTAATTATTTTCCGCAATTAATATTTGAAGCCAGTTTTGTCCTTGACTAGATAGAAAATTGGCTTTTAGAAAATAATTTAATTCACAATAAAGAAAAGACCAATTTCACAATTTTTAAAACTAATACTAATAGGTCAACAAGAGCTTTTCCATTAAATGCCATAGCCAACAATGATAATGTAAATTTTCCATCAGCAACAAAATTTTTGGGTATAATTACAGACACCACTTTATGCTGGACGCAACATATATCAGAATTCGTGAAAAAAATTAAGTGTCACCTACAGTGTGAGGGTGGTTAAAAAATATGTTACATATAAAACACTGCGAAAGATATATTATGCGTGCTTTGTATCGCGATTAAGATTTGGTATAATATTTTGGGGCGGTGTAGCTGCTGCGGAAATAAATAAATTACACAGGCACACAAAATAAAAAAAGTTGTCTTTTTCTAGTACTCCACTGGGTAACTCATATGTATTTAATAATAATAATAATAATAATATGTTTATTAGACCATAGTATTTACATAAATTACTTTCACAAAAAAAAATAATACATTTTACTTAAACACACAATGGTAAACAAACATGGAAAGTTGCTCACTTAGGTAATAACCCTGCATGTGAGATTAGAACTTTAGTAAAATAATAATAATAATAATAATTTGTTTGTATACTAAATACCTGGAAAATTACAATAAAACTTAAATTCTATATTTGTAGTAAAATAGGATACGTTTAACAGAAAATAATACAAATATAAGAAATATAAGAGATTATTTTTGAAGGGCTGTAAATTGAGGTTACTAGTAACATATAATCAAGTATTAACCACTTCACTTAATAATAATCCATACATCAGAGCCATAAGAAGTGCTGAACACGAATCAGGTGTCCGCTTAGCTCCATTGGCCACCATTTTTTGTAAATCGCGAAAATAACCTAAAACACAGTCATAATTTAGGTTATTTTCGCGATTTACTAAAAATTGTGGGTAACGGAGATAAACGGATACCTGATTCGTATTTAACATGTCTAAATATATAGGGGTTACCCAATGGAGTCCCAGAAACAGATCACTTTTCACTTTTTTTGCGTCTGTGTAATATATTTGCATGCGATTTTCTAGAAAATGGCGGAGGATCCCGTGATATTCATATATTACACGGACACACACACACAAAAAAGGTCGATTTCTGGGACTCCATTAGGCATCCCCTATGTATTTCGACAGGGGAATACGAATCAGGTATCCGTTTAGCTTCGTTACCCATCAATTACTTCCACATCCAGTGGAAGTATAACACAAAAAAAAAATTTGAAACTTTGTATTGTTCAAATAGCCTTAAAATGTCATGAAACGTCGAGGTTTTAAGTTTGAGCAAAAAAAAATTTTCTGTCTGTCGGTCGGTCAGTCGCATGTCGGTCTGACTAACTTTTTTTGTGCGCACGTTTACTCTGGAACCGTTTAAGATATTTGGTACACGTTTGATTTTTAATGAGATCTGGAACTAGATTATATTTTGATCTTATTCGGTAAGGGTTGGGAGGTAAATAGATAAATCAAGCAAGTAGGAGTCCATAAAATTGGTATTTAGTATACAGTGTGTCCCAGGATAGATGTAACAAAAATTTTGGAATTTTGGAATGGTATTTGGGGATTGAGCCCTGCTTGTTGTAAAACTAAAGTATACCAAAAATGACTTTGGTGTTCTACAGGGTGTTTTATAAGCAAAGTTGTACAAATCACCACTAATAAAGTACCTTTATTTTTCAAAATATGAAAAAATTCCACTAATAAAAGTTATTTAGAATGCAATTTTATACCTCTATACCAAATGTCAGGAATATAAAATTATTTTCTGGAACTTCCCATTTTTTGCGAATTAAGAGTTAAATTCATATTTAAAGTTGTGTAGGAGCAAATGTTAATTATCTCAAAAAGTAGGCTATTGGTAAATAAAAAATTGAATATACGAGATGTAAGAAGGTATAATGTTAATCGAACTAATTGTAAAACAAGAAACAATTACTAACAGAAGATTAATGAGGCTCGGTGGCGCAGTGCTTAGGATGCTAGGTTTGCGACCACAGAGTCCCGGGTTCGAATCCTGGCTAGGGTATGGATGTGTAGTGGCGTTTTTCACATGTTACCGAGATGGTAGCAGTGAGCTAGACTGCGGTTGTGTGAGAGACAACACAGTCTAGTCGCTCTCCTCTCCTGAGTTCGAGTCTCAGCTGCGGCAGATGGCAATG
Organism: Rutpela maculata; assembly: GCA_936432065.2. Taxonomy (NCBI): domain Eukaryota; kingdom Metazoa; phylum Arthropoda; class Insecta; order Coleoptera; family Cerambycidae; genus Rutpela; species Rutpela maculata. The sequence goes on from OW386294.2 coordinate 55,936,652, forward strand.
TCGCAGGGAATGGGTGTTGTGATGTTGTCTATGTGTGAGTGTCTGTCCTGGTAGAGTGGAAGATCAGCCTACGGCTGAACTCCGCCGGGACATTAATATAAATAAGGCTAAAAAAAAAAAAAAAATTATAACAAGTAATAAATGTCAAAAACATAATAGATTCACAAACAAATTAATTATTGACCAATACAAAACAATGTTTACAATTTTTTTATTATTCGACGTAGCTACCACCCACATCCACACACATTTCGATCCTTCGCCTGAAGTCCTTAAAACTGTTTCGAATATGATCTAACGGTATGAAGTTTACGGTATTTGTAATTCTCTGCTTCAATACTGCTACATCGTTAGGAAGTGGATCAGCGTAAACCAACTGCTTGAGGCGACCCCTTAAAAAGAAATCCAATATTGATAGGTCTGGGGATCTCGCCGGCCACTTGATCGGTCCATTCCTGGCAATCCAATTTTCTCCAAAATTTAAATTCAACCACCGATGATTAACCATTTCTCTGGAGTGGCCAGGGCAACCATCATGTTGAAAATGAACTAAAGGCATATCTCTTAAAATATTTAAATGTTCTTCAGAAAATCTTTCAAGAAGCTGTAAATAAGTGTGCTGGTTTAACCTTCCCTCAATGAAATAAGGTCCAATAACTCCAACGTGATAAGAAACGGCACACCACACATTCACTTTTTTATAATATTGTCTTCTACAATGAATTCTAAAATTTGGATTTTCAGAAGCCCAAAACCGACAATTCTGAGATGAAACAACACCACTGGTTGTGAATGTGGATTCATCTGAGAATATTATGAAATGATGAAAAAATCTCTCTTCCATGATTTTTTCTCCAATGGTCAAACAAAAATCCAACCTACGGCCGTCATCTCCCTCTTCAAGCGTATGTTTATAATTTGCGTTATATGCCCTAATTTTCTTTGCCTTGTAAATTCTTTGGAGTTCAGACTTGCTAATATTAATAAGAGCTGATCTCTCTCTTAGTGGCATCCTAGGATTTTCTATAACAGAGGCATGAGCTATAATAGCCCCAACATTGTCTTCATCATATGCTTTTATTTTTCTTTTCATGTTAAGAACACTACCAGTAGCCAGAAACTTTTTAATTATTCTCATAGCCTGAGTACGTGACAAAGCAGTGTTTGGAAATTTCAAATTAAATTGGCTTACCACCTCTCTCAGCGAGTTTTCACCGCCAATTCCGTAGCATTGCACAATATAAATTTTTTCACGCACTGTGAGTACCATTTTCACTTAATTCTTTATGCTTGGTTTGTTAATTTGAAACAGAAATTAAAGATAATATTGACTACGTTTGACAGATATGTCAATAATAAATGATAAATGTGTATCCACTGCATTTCTCATAGCCTACTTTTAGCTTCTACATAACTTTAAATATTAATTCACAAAAAATAATTTCTATGCAGTTTTAATTGAATGGTTCAAAATAAAATACTAATTTATTGAAAAAATGGGAAGTTTCAAAAAAATAATTTTATATTCCTAAAATTTGGTATAGAGGTATAAAATTGCATTCTAAATAACTTTTCTTAGTGGAATTTTTTCATATTTTGAAAAAGAAAGGTACTTTATTAGTGGTGATTTTTACAACTTTGCTTATAAAACACCCTGTAGAACACCAAATCAAGTCATTTTTGGTATACTTTAGTTTTACAACAAGCAGGACTCAATCCCCAAATACCATTCTAAAATTCCAAAGTTTTTGGTCCATTACACCTCTTGTTACATCTGTCCTGGGACACACTGTATATAAGAGAAGCTAAGGTGTCAAAAAATTTTTTGGCATTAGCCACCCCCACCCTATTATTAAAGGGGGTGAAAAAAATAAAATTGTCATTTAGTGTGTGTACAAGAACCAAAGGCCTTAAAATTTTTAGTAAAACTCGAAAATAACCTAAATTATGAGTTTTCTAGGTTATTTTCGCGATTTACAAAAAAATGGTGGCCAATAGTACTTGAAATTTTGGGTATAAGTACTACTTGTACTACTTCAATTAGTCATTTAATTCTATCAAGTACATTTTTTGCTTGCCCATTTTCCAGATTTTTTGCCAAAAATTGGACTTTTGGCCAAAAACGGGCAAAAACTGGTGCTTTTCAAAATATTGGCACCTTCTCAAACTTGTAGTTTCGGTACCAAAAATACCTGAACATATTAACACATAATATCGACACTCTCAATATAGGACTACATATTTATTACCCTCACACTGTCTATCTAAAGCCGGCTCTGCGCCCAGCGTTGGTTCCAATGTTGGCTCCAATATTTGCCTCAAATATTTGTGTCTGTGACGTTTGCCAAACTGTGCCTACAGACAATGCGTCCAACATTGCATCCAGCGTTGGTTCAAATGTTTGTGAATGAATTGACCAGTCGTTTATCATGGAGGACGATACTGTGTGTATTGCAGTTCCATTATTATGTTGTCTTGTGCACTTTGTAGCTGCACCCAACCATCATTTAACTTATTACGATTTTTATGATCGGAATGTTTGGGATCCCAAAGTACTGGATATTTTTCATAGGGATTGCATTACCGGTTAACCGGTTATCAGGATAAAAAATATATGACGATAATTACCGGTTATTTAAATTTTTTAGCGGTTATTTCGGTAAACTCTGAACTTACGATATGTCACGTATTCAATGTTTCTATTTATATTACTGACTAGTATTCACTAAATACAGAGTGACTGTCCCATCACCGAGCACTTTTAACAATAAATAAATAATATTATAAAAAGTAAACTCCAAACACCAGGCCCTAAGAAATACAAGAGAGACAATATCTTACGAGAGAAAATTGAATATTTCACTGCCGCAAATATCTGTGGAATACATTTAAAAGTATGTTATTACCAATTCTTATTAACTTATCGACCCACCAATATCGATTGAGGAAGGGCATCTTCAGCTGGTGGTATTCTATGCACAAATATCAGACGACTAACAGATATAGCTTTGAAAAACTAACCCCTTTAATAGGGTATTTTTAAAAAATATTGTATTTTTAGATTAGGTATCCAGTAAATGCCCTATTTGAGTATGTTTATAATTTTTGTCATTTTAAGTGGATATGTTTGTTATTTACAGAATAATTATTTATTTAAATTTATTTCATTTATATTTTTTCCTTTTGATAACTTAACTCCTATATAAAAAAGTCTATTTGACAGTCACATTTTTGTCATTTTGACAGCGACAAAAAAGTGCATCGTTTTTTATCACCGATAAAAATGCCGGTTCCTCAAAGCAGAGTACATCTAGTAGTCGCACGTCACTTTAAAATCTGTACTATGAGCTATAATTTTTAAGTATTTTGGAAACTATACTGTATTATATGAGTCGTTTTGGGAAAATTATAATTATTTTTAATAAATTATTGTTGTTGTTCGTTCACATATTCTGTCGTTAATTTATCTTGCCAAAAAACACTCGAGATTTTCTTTTATGGATAAATTTCTTTTTAACTCAAAATTTTTCCAATCAGTAATTTTGCTCGAAAAGCTGACATTTGACAAAATCGCTCGACCTCCGGTCTCGCGATTTTTTCATGTCAGTTTTTCTTATAAAATCACTGATTGGCTAAATTATTTCGTTGCAAAGAGAAATTTATCCGATAAAAAAAAGCTCTTGTGATTTTACTGTTGATAAAAAACCTTTTGTTTGTTCTTTATATTAAATATACGTATATAAAAATGTTTTTTGTTAAATTTAGATAATTTTGTACATGGAAAAAGATAATTGCCGTTTTCGCCACCCTAATCATCCGTTCTAAAAATTACCGGTAAATACCGGTTAACCGGTTATTTACGTTTTTATTTACCGATTTACCGGTTATTAAAACTTCCGGTAAATTGCAATCCCTAATTTTTCATAACCACTGATGAACTCCAAAATTTGTTCGTTATTCCAATCCATATCAGACCTTTTCAAGCAGAACAAATTACAAAATTTGTCTACAAGAGCGTGTATGCTCGATAAAGTAATATTCATGCACTGATTTGAGACACAAAAGATATTCCAGCTGATTATTGTTAAAGATGCTGGACGGAGAGTCTGGATGACACCGAAATGTAATAGCGACACAATCCAACGTTGGAAGTTCCCTTTGAAGCGGGACAAAAATACCGACTCTAGCCGGAACGTCTTCCAATGCCAACGTTGGAGACTCGACACTCGACACACGGCACTTGCTTAATCGGACACACTATGTGTCCAACTATCACGCGTCCAGCGTTGGAAGGTATTTGACGCATAGTCTAGCGCCGGCTTAATACAGACTAAAGGCAAATGCTCTTTTTAGCAATAACGAATAACTGCTCTTACCAGTCTCCGCAGGTTTCAATTGGATTGTAAACTTACTTGCAGAACCTAAGGTACTTGAAGTAGTGATTAAGTACTTTAAATACTTGAAGTAAATTGTAAAGTACTTTAAGTACTGTAGTTTCGTTTAACAAGTACCATCTACTAAGTACTATTCGAAAATATCTGCAAGTATCAAGTACCAAGTACTCATTTCTTCAGGTATTTGAAGTAAAATACAAGTAATAAAAGTAATTGAAGTACAATTTATACTACTTTTACTTGAAGTAGTGCCCGTGCCCAGCTCTGTTCCCAAGTTATTATAGAAAATGGTCCTTGTTACGCTAATATGAGATATTTCAATAGCCTACTAAACAGAATAAAAAACATAGGAAATGTAAAAAAAATTAAGAGAGAACTTTTTAATTTGTTGTTAGCAACTGAACCGCATAATTTAAAAGAATTTTTCGAGTATAGGAGAGCACGTTTATAATACTTTTTGTTTAAAAATGTTGTAATTGGCTTTTGTTTTTTTTTTCAACTGGCTTTATCGTAAATCAGACCTTATGTTTTGTTAGACGCTGTTTCAATCCATTGTTACTTGATTTTATCTTTGTAATATGACTGTTTGAAATAAAGTGTTATTACTATTATTATCCATCTATCTGTATGACTGTGTGTGTGTGTGTGTGTCACGTTTCTTTTACACGATGATTTAAGAAAAACTAGTCTGATCGTATCGCCATTCGGGCACTAATTTAGCTGGAGGAAGAACAGCGATTAGTAAATCTGTTTGTGAGAAGCAACATTAAAACAAAAAATAGAAAAAACACATTTTTACCCTTTTTAGTGACCGTCGTTTTGAATTTTTAAGCTTCAACGTCAGACTCGTCAGAGAATCTTGGACATCATCATGTATCAACTTTCATGTAAATCTGCAAAAATATTGCAACTATCGCATTGAATTCGTAATTTTGAATTCCTAATTTACATCAGATTCGGTATTAGGTACTCCTAAAGTATCTCATTATCAGTTATAATGCAATTGCGACGAAATTTGAATTTTCCTTAATCACAAAATTAAATTTTATATCACTAAAGCATTCGCCATATATCTGGGTGTACTAGAGATGGGCACGTGACGTGAATTTCACTGTGTCACGCCGTGTCACGGCGTGAGCGTGTACATTTAAGGTACCAAATCACGGAAGATTTCGTGAGTGTGCGTGAGTCAAAAGATCCCGTGCGTGAGCGTGCGTGAGATAATATTCACGCCGTGACACGACGCCCCATCTCTGCTTTAAAACTTCAACCTATCGTGTCGTGACAAGAATAAGAAGCGAAGCGATAGACGGAAGACGGAACACGAGCGCGAGAAGGGAGGGAAAAGGACAGGAGACAGGATGAATGACGCAACATTCAAATCAAACAGCCAGGCCAGGGCACAGCGCAGCAGGGCACCACGTGCCGTGCGACTGCCGGGAGCGCATGAATGAATCATGGGGTAAAGTTAACTAGCTTCGTGCGTGAGCGAGCGTGCGTGCGTGCTTGAGCGTGAGTGTGCGTGCGTGAGCATGCATGAGCGAACGTGCGTGAGTAAACTATCAGAAAGCATGAGCGTGCGTGAGTTTGCCTTAACATATATCAGTCGTGCGTGAGTGTGCGTGAGCTAAAGGTTTAAAGTCGTAAGCGTGTGTGAGCGTGAGTCACGCGCCCATCTCTAGGGTGTACCACTTGACAAAATTGAGACAGTTTAAAAATATAAGTGTTTGAATTATTATGGAGAACACTCTGTCGAATTGGGTTCAACTCTGAAAAAGTAGAATAACGTGACAATGCCGCCGTGTAAGTTCAAAAATAATATAAACCTGGATATAGAATTAAGAGTCAAATATATAAAAAAATATTTATTTCCCAAACATTCTGTTCAAATTTCAACCGAAATTTTATGACCTGTTGCAGTGTTTTGATCTAAATCAAATTGTTAGTGAACCTACGCGTTATAGCGAATCTAACGCCAAATTAATATGATATTTGCTGTTCACAAAATATTTTAATAAAAAATACTGATGTATCAGCCCCTCCACGGCTTTTTCTGATCATTGCCTTGTGTCCTGTATTGTGGGTAGAGGGAAATATAAGTATGAACCTTTTCAATACACGTTTCGAGCTTATAGTTATTTTGATTATGCCAGTTTTTCTAATGACCTAGAAAATACAAATTTTGATCAGTTATTTCATTTCACTGATATTGATGATAAAGTTAACTGTTTCAATGATCTGCTTTATTTATTCGACCTTTATGCACCAATTAAAACTGTTATGATTCGTAAGAAAAGGTCACCGTGGTTAACTGATAATATCAGAGTCATGATGTCTCTTAGGGACAAAGCCCTTGCAAAATTCAAGAGAAGCAAGCTAGAACGCGATTGGAATTATTATAAAGATCTAAAAAAAATCTAACCAATTATTCAATAAAGCGGGGAAAAAAAGGCATATTTGGAATTCAATTTAAATAATACTAGAGGCAACAAAAAAGGTGTATGTAAACATCTCAAAGACTTGGACATTCATGTCAAACAAAAAAATCGATATATTTCAAACCATCTAAGTAATGTAGAAACAATCAACAAATATTTTATAACCTCATCAACTAGCGATATAGCCCTTGACGCTGATATACTAAACCATTACGCAAACAATACTAAGGAAAATATAGCGGATTTCTCATTTAAACAAATCAACGAAATTGAAAATTATAAAACTATTTTGCCTTTCAAGTCCAAATCCGTAGGAGTAGACAAAATTAGTATAAGTATGTTATTATATGCCTGTCCTTATATTCTGAGATATATATATGTCATATTTTTAAGTTTGCCTTAGAGAAAGGTGTTTACCCTGCTATATGGAAAAAATCTCTCGTAATCAAACTACCTAAAGTCACTAATCCAGAAGATCTAAAAGATTTACCTCCTATCAGTATTCTCTGTTGTCTCTCAAAAGTTTTTGAAAAAATTATTGATAATCAAATAAGAGTACATCTTGATGAATATAAAATTTTACCAACGAATCAGTCAGGTTTCAGATCTGAAATGCACAACTGCGGTGCTTAAAGTAACAGATCATATATTCACTGCTATAGATCAAAATAATTTGTGCTTGCTTATATTACTCGACTACTTTAAAGCATTTGATAGAATAAAGCATCAGTTACTTTTAGCAATTTTTCACTATGTAGGATTTACTGAACAAGCAAAATTTCTAATTAAAAATTATTTGTCGCAACGTTTTCAATTTGTTGCCTTCGGAGGATTAGAATATGAATTTGCAATTGTGGAAAATAGGGTCCCACAAGATTCCATTTTGAGCCCTCTAATGTTCACTTTATATACATATCACTTTTACTATACAATATTCATATGCGCACTTTTATGCACACGACATACAATTATATATGTCATTTCCCGAAAGTGATTTACAATTGGCATGCACAAATTTAAACTTGATTCCCTAGTATCAATTTCCACTATATTTTGCCTTCAAATAAATTCTTCTGAATCTAAAGTAATTTTATTTGGAAGAGATGCCATGCGTAAGAGGTGTTCAAACTTAATCAACATAAAAGTAAACGATCAAATACTATCACATTCAGATCATGAAAAAAATTTGGGTTTAGTAATAGCCCAAACAGCACGTCCAATTGTAATTACGTCTCTACAAGATATATACATGAGAAACAAAATATGTTAAGGTAGATCTAATTGTTAAACTAGTACTGACGTACACATATGAGATACACTTATGTTTATATTGACAGATTTATGTGATACAACGTTTAATAATTGTATACTGTATGCACTCAAGATTCTAAACATTTTTATATAACGTAAAGAAGGATCATTAGAATGTTGCAATTTGACGTCCGTAGAAGATGCCTACAAGGTTTAAGTCATATGCATGTGTGATGCTTTATATAATACTTGTGCCTACTGCATACACCACATAAAAGTGCGATATATATACATGATACAAATAACTATATATACACTTTTTAGTTGTGTCTTGTCGTGTCTACATTCGACTATTCGAGCATGGAACAGTGTGCGCGCGCAAAGCGTCAGCGTGAGCATATCAGCCATGTGTATCTCATGTGTCCTCTTTCCTCTATAAGAGTGGTCATAGCCACACATACAGCAGGCATTTTTGTTTTTTAACAATATCCAAAACAATTTATATTCGAAAGAGTTTGTAAAGATTCGGCAGTTTTAAAGATATCGAGTTCTTTTAATAATAAAATTAGATTAAAATGCATTAAAAAGCAAAATCTAGTCGTTGCGTGTTCTACTATAAAGTCTTTAAGCAGGTATTCAAACAGAAGTCAGTGGTTGAGTGAGTTAAACATTAGGCGGCGAGGCAAGAGGTACGCGGTTCGATCCGTGCTCACTCTGTCTTTTTTTTTTTTTGTTAAAATAGTTGCGAAAAAACTTTCAGTTGTTTTTTTCAAGGTAATAATTGCTTATAAAACCGATGTACGAATATACTTCTTTTCAATTTTAGGTCTGTTTTAGACCATTAAATATTCTATTTATGTTGTAAATGATATATTATACCTGACCGTTTTTTCTCCAACACGTTTCCCAGGTTTGTATTAAAACTTTAATTCTTAACTCAGGTGCCACTGGTGACAGTTTAATTAAATTAAATAAGTTCTTAATAATTATAAATAAATAAAAATACTAGTAACTCGAAAAATTCAGGTTTGGGAACACGTAAAAAATAGAAAAAAAAAGAGAACTTGAAAGATTTTCATATATTTTAAATAAGGCTAGAAATTCAATTTCATACATAATAAAGACTTCATACACATCATAAATACTGCTTTTAGCATCCGAAATAACAATCACCACGATAGCTCAGTTGGTAGAAGCGTCAGTACTGTAATACGGACAACAGAAACGTGTAGGTTCGATCCCTACCCACCGCAATTGGCAAAGGTAAGTAAAAATGAATTTAATAACTTAATAAACATTATAATTTACAGGCAACCCGTGTGAGAAGAAATTGGAGTGATGGTAAACAATATTAGATAGTTAATGTAAATAAAATATACGGATGGCTAACAAATAAATTCATAGGACAAAACGTATATGCATTAATTACTTTATTTTTATCAAGTAGACTTACTAACTAGTATGTAGTTTTATATGTTCCCATTGCTAAAAACCTGTGGGGGGATTACCAAATATAACCTGAAAAAATTAACGTCTAGCATAAGACGTCATTCGTCTGACACATTAGGAAGTCAATCACTGTGCATCCGATAACACACTGTGGATCAAATTATTTGTGTGTATGTAAATGGTATACTGTGGCTACATTGTGAGGCGGACGTTTAACCTTTGTGCATACGTGTTTGCCTACAATGTGTAAACGTAGCACATTTACATCGTAGAATTGTGTAACCTTGTGTCTGCATCTAGATACATCGTCACAATGCGAACACTTCGTAATCGTTATTTGGTGTGCTGTATGGGAGACAATTGCCTTAGATTTTCACATCATGTCACAATGATCACTAAAAGGGCATTTTGTAACTTAAAATTAATTTATAATTATAGGAGTATCCTTAATAAAAAATGTAAAATTCTCTTATGTGATTCATTAGTACTATCACATCTTAATTTTGCTGATAGTGTGTATGGTCCAGCTCTTCTTAAAACTGACACTCAACGTCTCCAACCAATCCAAAATTCCTGTATTAGATTAATCTGTGGCTTACGGAGACGAGACCATGTCCCGAACCATTTAAAAGACATTGAATGGTTGAATATAGAACAGAGAAGGATATTGCACAGTTGTGTTCTTTTTCATAAAATTGTAACCCAACAGAAACCCTCATAGCTTTACAACAAAATCACGTTTCGTACAGATGTTCACAACATAAATGTACGTCGAAAAGATTATATTATAATTCCCCACCATCGCACAGCTCTCTTCCAATCGTCATATTCTTATAAAGGTGCGTACAGACCTGACGCGACGCGCACGCGACGAGCGCGATTCTCTCGCACGCCTGCTGCGAGCCATGTAGAGAGACGCGCCCGCCACACGACCAGCAAGTTGGATCAGTGTAGGTGTGAAGGTGTGGAAAACATGTCGAACGAGGAGAAAGCTGCAGCATGTTTATTGTTATGCGGTGGTGCGATGTTCATTGCGTCTCAATAAAAAAAAGACGTAGATGGTGGCGTAATGAACTGTACAAAAGAAGAGCCGGTCAGGAGTTAATAAATGATTTGAGCTTCCAGCACATTAGTGGTCATTACAAAAATTTTACAAGAATGATTCCAATTGACTTTGAAAATATATAGTAAAAATCGGACCAAAATTTTCCAAAAAATATACATATATGAGGCAGCTAATTTCAACGCACTTCTTCACTCCACTCCATCTCAACAACTGATTTTTCGCGCGATTGCTACACTCCTACTAGTATCCGTCCGCATTGCGTCACGCTTTTTGTTTGATCTGCCGTCGAAAAACCGACAGTAGATGGCCGGGACAGGCGGTGCTACCGCAGGTCGCGCTCCCCGTCCACACTCAGGAATTTTAGAGTGTCGCGTGCGTGTCGCGCGCGCGTCGCGTCAGGTCTGTAAGCACTTTAACGTTGCCAGGCTATATAATAAGGTTCCAGATGACATGAAACGGCTACCCACTCATTCGTTCAAAAAAAAGCTTAAAGAAATGCTCTTCCAAGGTATTCTTAAATTTTAAACTTTAAATTTTAAATTAGCTTTTATGAAATTTAATTTGATTTTGTTAGGTTAGATGCTCATTCCCGGTTTTGTTTTGCTTCCCCATACCCAACTAACACAATTAGTTGCTGGAACGTAGCAACGACTATTGTAGGTACTTGAAAGTGTTCTGTCACTAGTCACAAGAGCATAACAGGAACGTTCCCATTACGTTAGTACTACCAAAATGGAGAATATTTTTTCGGTTACCGCAACGTTCCGGCTACGTTCCCGGAACTAGTCCGGTTACGTTCCAATGGCGTTGTGGTTATGTAGCGGTGACGTCGCGGAGTGTAAACCGCGACTTTCGGGGAACTTTACCACGCCCCACTCTATCAAATGAATGTTCCTGCTTTGTCTTGCAACTGATTTTATTATACTTGTGTTTCATTCCTACATGATTATTGCTATCCATTTCCCTAACTCAGAAACTTAATAGAATACTAGAATAGTATAATATTAGAAGGCAAAACTTGTACAATTTCCCAATGGCTAAGCATCAAAATTAAAACGAATGCAAGTTTATCCTCAAACATAATGATAAAACGTCCGAATCTGGCACGCGCCTTTATAATTTGCATTTTTTAATTAAAATATTGTCTTTAAAATATTTAACGTCATGCGAGAATGTGTCAACCTGGATACTGAAAGCTATTTTTTATTGTTCTTTGAAACTTGAAAATAATTTTTATCCATTAATTTATTATATTTGGTGCAGAAATAGTGATAAATTAAATTTTTAAGTTATTTGTGAAGTTATGGTTCATGTCTTGTAATAATGGCGTCATAAGTCTTGGTCATCAAGATGGCGTATTTCAGAAAGAATCACTATGAAGTCGTTTTTACTAAGAAATGCGACTTGAAAGTAATTGTTCCTTGAGGGTAGTGACACGAACTGAAAATATGTGACTTTAAAGTTACATTTATTACAAAGTACCAAATGGGACTGTAGCGTCACTTTGAAGTTGCAGGAAGGTTCCCGCTGCCACTTCATAGTTACATTTTTTCCAACATTGACTTTTGTTTATAGGGGAAAATCACATCAGCAGATGGTATCTATGAATTTCAATATTTTCAATCAATATATCGGAAATGGTGACGAAAATATGTAGTTGTCATAACGTTACGTTACTTTATTAATTTTCTTACGTTTGTGAACTGTTTTCAAATATGCCGAAGGTACAATTAGAATTGTGTGATATCTTTACTCAAATTGCATGCAGAAATAGACCCATCAAGGAAGGTGAAGTGGTATTTAGAGCTGGACATGTAATTCTCTGCTAAGTCGAAGACGCCGTGAAAAAAACAAATCTTTGTTTGCTCCCATGAAGTTAGAATTAATTTTTTAAAGTGATGTTGATAAATGAAAATGCATGTGTAGTTGTACAGCCTGCCAATCCGGATATTATAAGCAAACTAGGAATTATTTTAACCATATGCACTGTATATTGTGAATAAGAAGAGAAATTTGAATAAATGATTTTTTTTCAATTATGTTTTATTTCAGTGCTATTGTATTTGTTTACCTGTTTATGTTTCTCAAAAAACAATACAAGTTCAACATAGGTAAGAGTGCAAAATTACTTCGCAACATCAATTAAATTTCTAAAATGACTAATAAGTGTAAAAGACAATGTTCAGTAACAGTGCATATAGTTTAAAATTCGTGTCAATGCACAGTTTTCCAAATAGATAGAAAACTTCGCAGTAGGTGGCCAATAGCTTTAAAAATTGGAAAACCATCTAGCAAATTATGTTATGTGAAATAAATTCCAACCCAAGAGATTATTATAGGTATTTTGAAACATATCTATAAATGCAGACACAAATATGAATAACTTACCTTAGTGAAAAAATCATCCTGTAGAAAATGTTGACATATACTATATGGGTGGTTTTCCAATTTCTTAAAGCTATTATCCACTTACTGCGAAGTTTTTTTGTCTTTAGGCACTGAATAATAACTTTTACTCTTACCAGTTATTTTAGAACATTAATTAATATTATGGAGCAACTTCGTACTCTTACATATTACCTATATAGAACATTTATTATCTTTTGAAAAACATTAACAGGTAAACAATACGAGAAATACCTAGTTGTTTTTCTCACTTAACGAGTTGTGTTGAACGGAAAAGATGAAATTCAACACAAAATAGCATGTTATTACTTTAAAATGGTAACCAACCAAAATTTGGAAAAGGTAAAGGCCACAAGACAAGCATAAACTATATAGGTTAGGTATTTCATTCCTCTCTTTATTGCCCCTCCTTTCCTATATATGGTTAACAATGGGAACTAGATGGTGAAATTTACTTCATCGTGAATTTAACAGGTAATACGCACTTCGTAGTAGCCGTGCACGATGAAGTTCAGTTCTGCAGGTAGCGGTAATGTCATTAACACTAATAAATGTTACTAACAAGGTCCACGACTTTAAAACGGATAGTAAAGATTCCCAGAACGTCGCGGCCACTATCAAAGCTACTTGAAAGTGGTTGCAACTTCGAAGGTCGTCCCACTGGTAACTAGGGCGTCCCCATGCAATGGAAAAGCTACGTAGAAGTCACATAACTCTAACGTAACCGCTAGTGGTAAAAACTATGAGGCAGTGACTACGAATATGTCGAATGAAGTTATTTACACATCAAAGTCGTAAATTTAGTCACGGACTCGTAGTGGTTACTCATTCGAAGTTCCCATCTCAGTTACTGTTACTTTGGTGCTATTTGGGTACTTGTTTCGTATATGTGTGTATAAACGCATATATGTATGTGTATTTGTGTATTTGTATATATATATATATATATATATATATATATATATATATATATATATATATATATATATATATATATATATATATATATATATATATATATATATATATATATATATATATATATATATATATATATATATATATATATATATATATATATATATATATATATATATATATATATATATATATATATATATATATATATATATATATATATATATATATATATATATATATATATATATATATATATATATATATATATATATATATATATATATATATATATATATATATATATATATATATATATATATATATATATATATATATATATATATATATATATATATATATATATATATATATATATATATATATATATATATATATATATATATATATATATGTTAGATCACGATTTACATGAGTGACTTTTTAAAAAGGATTTATTTATTTAATGGAGCCAACGTTGGCTCTTGAAGAAGGAATAATACAATAAATTAGAAGTGTTGCATTCTAACTGAGTTTAATAACTGATTCAACAAAGCGTGTTTAGTCATATTTATAACATACAGAACCTGAGTAAGCAAAATATATAACAAAGGAATTGCAGTTCTGCAGTCTGCACAAGTTATGAGAAACAAAGGTGTAATATGATATCTTGAAGATAAGCAATTAATAAGAGAAGCTGTTATCGTGAAATACGATATACCTGTGAAGGTTTATTATGGCTAAGTCGCAATAAGATAGCGTGTAATATTATATAACAACTTCCCCCTTAATAAAAAAGTTGATGTTATGCAGCAACTTTTGAAAATTGTTAAAACGTTAAATGAATATAATGCAAAAATAAATTGAAACAATGTTGAATGAATACAAAGCAAAATAATAAAATAATGTAAAAGTTAAAATTGGTAAGCGATAATAAAACATTACATAACGTAATAAGGATAAAATACAATAGTCTAAATTAATAGACAAGGGTAAAACTCCACATGAAAGTCTATGTTAACTCGATGTCCTCTTCTTCTTGAGGTCTAATACCGGGTCGCTTTCTTGGAGGGATCAGTCTAGGAAATTTGGTAAATACTCTGCTTCGCTCTGAAGGAGGTGAAGGAGGGTTATCCGTTGAGGGTAGAATTCGCAATGCTCCACATCTCCTTCTTCTGCATTTACAAGTTATGTAAAGTAGAACTAATAGGATGATGAGAGTGATTATGAAGTATGTGAACCAAGATACATGTTTGGTCACAAAAGGTTCGTTTATAAGGTCGTCTAGGTCTTTGGAATATTGCTCTAGTTTGTTTTTAGCAATATCTAAATCTTCTACGTCGAGACTGTTTAATTTAAGCGGTTTTAATTTTGGAATTTCGATTTTGTCGGGCATGTGATTGCAGCATTCAAAAGGAATTTGGATTGGATGTGAATTGTCCTTAATTTCGGAAAAGTCTTTAGCACTGGCTTGTATTCGAGTAATGCCTGCATAGGCGTGTAACATCCTGGTTGTAGTTTGATGATGGAATTTTTGTTGATTAACTCTGTTGTGGATTCTCTCTTTGGACAGTTGATGGTAATGTGAAGTGGTTCGGAATTAATTACTAGCCATGTGTTGTCTTCAAGTTCTTGGACGTTGTATCCCTGACTAATAATGAAGGAAGTTTGACAGTTCTCTGGAAGTTTTGGCAATGGTTTGAGTATTCTAGCTTCACAAATGGCATTTTGGTCGATAGGATAAGCAAACAGGTTCGAACATAGTTTGGTTCCAAAATAAAGAGGTTTGCATTCTTTCAAATTTTGTATAGGTATGTACATTAAAGAATCATCGTCTCTCGCGATAAACTTTTGTGAAATAGATAAAAAGTGATGTAGACCAGTTCTGTTATCAAGTATAGGTATAGGGTACAGACGAAAGGTGTTGTAATTTTGAGGTTCAATGAGAGGTATTGTTAAAACAAATATTAAGTTAGAATTTAGTTGAAAAGCTTTTAGTTCAATAATATCCAGATATTGAGCAACTGCTGATAGTTTAATCGGAAGAGGTAAATTGTTCCTTCGCAAACTCTGTGAAATCTCTTGTAACGCCGTTACTAAGTGATCAGGTGTTATGATTGATGAATGAATAATTCCTAATCTGGCGAATGTTATTGAATTTAAAATATCGTTTAGATTGTCTTCGATATACAAATAGCTGGCCATTAGTTGTTCGGAAATGTATAGAAATTTTAGTTTTATTTCGGCAGCTTGGATCGTTTGAGTCATGGTTTGAATCGTGTGCTCGATTTCTTTGATATCTTTGTTAAATGTTTCCTCATCAATTTGTAATTTTTGTATAGTTGAGTTGAAATTTTTGATAACAGAAGTTGTAACTGAGATTTGATTTTTGATTAAGTTTTCTAATTGATGTTCATCATTATTTAATTTGTTTATACAGTTAGTGTAGTACTCGCCATCTTCGGCGTCTAAGTTTCCGGTAATTGATTTGAATATTGTTCCGAAACCGTTAAGTATTCCGCGTTTATATCTCTTTGTATCTGAAAAGACTTCGTCAAATTTCGTTTTTATCGAACTAGCTATTTGCATTAAAAGGTTAAACTCTGTTTTAACTTCGCTTCTAAACAGGATTGATTTTTGGTCAGCACCATCGAGGGTGTTCAAGATTCTGTCTAAATTATTTTGGTTTTTGTCAAAAGCTAGTTTGAGGGATGAAATATTTTTATGCACTAGCAGAGTCCATTTGTCATTTGTCACCACGATGTCCGTGTCTTGGTGATAGTATACACCAACAGTGTTATTGATCGGGGTAATTTTGTATTGACAGAGTGCTGATCCGAACAGCAGGAGAAACCCGAAAATAAATTTTAATTTTCAGTATATGGTTTCATTCTATCAAAATTTACTTTAGTTTCTTGTTTTGTTTCGAGATTTAATAGGGTAGCAGAATTTTGAAAAATTTCTTTTATTTTAAAGGGACCGTTAAATTTGTTTTGTAGTTTGTTCTTAATTTGTGATTCTTTTACATAAACTAAGTCACCTATTTTGTATTCAGGTCGTTTTTGGGGAATATTTCTGTCGAAGCGAACTTTTGCTTTCTCTTTTTGAGATTGTGTTCGACTACGGGCTATTTTATAGTAGTGGGATATTCTATTGTTTAAATCTCTAACGTATTTAGTTATTAATTCTTTTTGGTTGTACAAGGTTTCGGGTGGTCTGTTAGATGTATGACCAAAGATAAGTTCATATGGGGTAAAACCGTGTGTTTTATTTACCGAATTGTTATAGCATATTACTGCATATGGTAAAATCGTGAAAGGATGTTCGTTTGGGTTTTCAGTTTTGTGGATTCTTATCATTTCGGCTAAAGTAGCATGAAATCTTTCTATGGATCCGTTCGATTGGGGATGTCCTACGCTTGAATAAGTTAATTTTATGTCGTAGAGGGTGCAGAGATCTTTGAGCAAGCGGTTGTCAAATTCGCCACCGTAATCGCAATGGATTCTTAGCGGTGTACCGTAATGTTGAAAGTATAACAACAAGGTATTTACGACGGATTTTGCGGATTTGTCCGGGACTGCATAGGCTTGTGTAAATTTAGTTAACTCGTCGCGAATAGTTAAAGCGTAATTTCGAGTTGGGAATTCAAATAAATCGATATTAATTCTTTCGAATGGTGTTCTTGGGGTTTCTGTGACTACTAGAGGGTTGTTAAGGTTTTTCCGGCATACTTTAGTCTTTTGGCAAGTTTCGCAATTTTTTATAAAATTTTCAACGTCTTTAGTTAGACCTTGCCAAGTGTATTTTTCTCTAATTCTTCGAATCGTTTCATTTATTCCGCGGTGTAGATTATTTTTACCAAAATGATTTTGCTCCAATATAATTGGAATTTCATCTTCGTCGGCAGTTCTGACGATATCTTGACAAATTACTACTTTTAAGTCTTTTTCCGCAAAAATGAATGATAGGATTTCAAGAATGGGGAGGTCTAAGTTATTTTCGACAAAGTATGTCTTAGAGAGATCTAGGACATCTTGATTTTTAAATAATACCGAAAATAGATGTTCAATTACAGATTCGATATCAAAAGGTAGAGGGATGATAAAATATCTCCTATGTCTGACTGTTTTGCTCGATACAATATTGATTTTATCGTTATGAAATTCGGGGTTTTCTTCGAATATGTCCTCGATAATTTTATGATGAAGGTCATGTAGGTTATTTTGTTGGAAGAAAGTTATAATATCTTTGTGTTCTCGATACAAAAGTTGTTTGTTCGAGGCTTTGATTTTCGAATAGTCAATTAAAGATGTTGTCTTATATAAGTTGGCGAAAGTTTCGAATTCTTGGGAAATTTGTTCGTCAGTGATCTCGTTATTGTCTGGGTTTTCGTCGTCGTCTGACTCTTCGTCATTCGCGGCTAGAACCTTTGAATAGAATTTGGAACATTCAGAAAAATGATTAATTTTGATTCTGGAAAGTGCATCCGCGTTCTTATTGATTTTGCCGGGTTTATAAATTATTTCGTAATCGTACTCTTCTAATTTGAGTCGCCAACGAGCAAGTCTACTTCCTGGGTCTTTTATAGAGAATAACCAGGTGAGTGGTCTGTGGTCGGTGACAAGTTTGAACTTTCTACCATACAGATATGGTCTAAAGTGCTTTACACTCCATACTATCGATAAAAGCTCGCGTACAATCGTTGAATACTTAGTTTCTGCACTGCACAAGGTTCTAGAAGCATAGGCAATGGGTAAATCTTTGCCAATGGGCCCCTGGCTCAGCACTGAGCCGACGGCAAATGCGCTCGCATCAGTGGTTAGAACGAAAGGTTCGTCAAAATTAGGGTAGATTAATATCGGAGTTGTCGTTAATGTTTGTTTCAAATCTTGAAAAGATTTTATACAATCATTGTCGAAGAGAAATGGTATGTCTCTCTGTAAGAGTTTTGTTAAAGGCTTGGTAATCTTGGAGAAATTAGGGATAAAGCGCCTATAATAACCAGCTAAGCCTAGAAATGATTTAATTTCTTTTTGATTTTTTGGTTGAGGGAAATTTAGAATAGCGTCAACTTTCGAAGGATTCGGTTTTACGCCGTCCTTTGTAATGAGATGTCCTAAATAAGCGACTTCTTTGCGGAGAAACTCGCATTTGTCGGGTTGAATTTTGAGATTGGCTTTCTGTAATCTTTTGAAAACTTCTGTTAATCGAGAAATATGCTCGTGAATAGTAGGGGAGTAAACAATAATATCGTCCATATAGACGAGACATCGTTCATTTTGGATACCTAATAAAATGTTATCCATCACTCTTTGAAATGTTGATGGAGCATTCTTAAGTCCAAAAGGCATTCTTACGAATTCAAAATGACCATTTTCAACTGTGAAAGCAGTTTTCTGAATATCTTTCGCATCAATCTCGATTTGGTGAAATCCGGAGGCTAAGTCCAAAGTTGTAAAATATTGACATTTGCCTAATTGATCGAGGAGGTCGGAAATATTGGGTAGCGGGTATTTATCGTCAATAGTCAGTTCGTTGAGTTTTCTGTAGTCCACTACAACTCGCCATTTTTGTTTACCGGAGGCGTCGAGTTTTTTAGGTACAACCCAAACTGGGGAGGACCAGGGAGAAATCGAAGGTCTAATGATGCCTTGATCAAGCATATTAGAGACTTGTGTTTTGACTTCCTCTTTATGAATATGAGGGTAGCGATATGATTTTGTAAAAACCGGTTTTGAATCGTTCGTGTCAATGGAATGCTTAATTTCGTTAGTAAAAGTTAAATTGTCTCCTTCCAAATAGAATATATCTTGAAAGTCTAAACAAAGCTGCGTTACTATTTCGGCCTCTTCTTCGTTTAGATGATCCAAGCGCAATTCGTTCCTAATTTCGAAGGATCTGTCCGTCTGTAGGTGTGAGTCAGAATTTTGAGTGTTTAAATTGAAAATTGATTTGAATTTTTGTACTGGCTCTAGTTTTATGTTAGAAAAACTTACCGTTTTTGGTATTGCATTCGCGTTTATAATTGAGGTTAAAAATTCTCCATTGTTATTGATTTTGACAATAGCATTTGGTAAGCGTACTTTCTCGTTTTCCTGAGCTAACAGTATAGCTTCGGTATTTTGCAAATTACATTTTAATTTACAGATTTTTTCCATGCGAGGTTTGATAGAAATTAAATTTTTGATGTTGCTTAAATTTGGGTTTTGGTTTCTGATGTTACTAGTTGGTTGTACAGGTAAATTTACTGTAGTTTCTTCCGTGACTTTAAATAATGGTACGTTTTTAAAATTCGTGACTAGTTGTTTGTTTTTAAAGTCTACTTGGCATTCGTAATGTTCTAGAAAATCTGCGCCTAGTAGTCCGTCAAAATCTATATCTAGATTATAGATATAAACTTTGTGTGACTCATCTGAAAAGGGGATGAGAACAGATTCGTTGATATAAATTTTTTGATCAGTAATGCCCTGTATAATTACATTTTCAGGAGATCTACGTCTATAATTTTCAGCTGTTTTAGGTTTAAAAATTGAAATTCCTGCACCTGTGTCTATCAAAATTTTAAATTTGCCGGTTGCGTCTTTGATGTAATAAAGATTTTTTGAATTTACGGTTAATAAGGTGTGAGAAAGCGTATTTACATGAACGTTTGTTCTGGGAAGTTCAGCATTGGATCGAAACTGTCGTTGAGATTCATTGTTTGTATTTGGTTTGATATTTGGTCGAATTGGTCTATTTGTTGTGTTGGAGTATCCGCGGGGTACTCCGGATCTAAGCGAAAATCCTGAGGATTAGCAGTATAATCCTCCTGTAGTGTTTGAGAATTAGCAGTATAATTCTCGTACTGCTCATATTGAGAATTAGCCGTATAGTTATCTGAAAAGTTTTGAGCGTTGCCTGAATCGTAATTTTCATAACTATCACTTACGTTTTGATAATCGGATGAGTAGTCGTTAAATTGATTATAGTTACATTGATTGTCATAATTGTCATAAGGTTCGTAATTCAAATGATGAGCTTTTTGCTGGTTAAAGCGATTAAAATTTGGGTTAGGTTGGATAGCTGACGGTCGCTGTTGCATAAAATTAGGGTTCGGCCTTATGGCTGAGGGCCTGTTTTGCTGTGATTGATTTGGCTGATTATTTTGAGGGAATGTCTTCTGACCAAATTGATTACTCGGTTGTGCGAAGTTTTGATGCGAAAAATTTTGTGAGTTTGGGTTTCCTTGGAAACTTGGTCTCTGGAAGTTTTGAGACTGTTGCCTTGTGCGGCATTCGCTTATTACATGTCCATTCCGTTTACAGAAGGAACAAAACTTTTGTTGCAAATTGGGACCTTGTGGTCGCTTTTGTTGAATTACTGGATTTTTGACCGGACTATTTTTGGGGAATTTTTGTTGTTCAAAATAAGAGAGTTGTAGCTCTCTACGAATTCTAATAATCGCGTTCATTATAGAAGGAGGGTTACTGGCACGTATTATTCTGCCTAGATTTGGTTCTAGACCCGTTAACAAATTATTTAATGTCATAGTTTCAATCAGGTTTGTTTGCGCGGTTCTTTGCTCCGAAGTTAAATTTTGTTTTTGCACTGCAGCGTGCATTTTCGCATTGTGCGTTTGTAAACGCGAAACGAATGTTAAGGCGGATTCACTAGGTAATTGGTGAATTCGTTGTAGGTCCTGAATTAGGGACGTTAAATCTCGGGAGTCTCCGAAGTGAGTTTCTAGTAGTGCCTTTATTTCTGGCCATGTGCTAGGGTTGCGTGAATTTATAAGTTCGGCGGCTCTGCCTTTTAATTTATTTTTGATGTGCATGGTTAATAGAATTTTTTGGTCATGAATTGCCATACTTTGTGCACAGGAGCACGAGTTTAGGAATGTCTGTAAATTTATGGCGTTGCCATCGAATTCTGGTATTAGTGAAAAAATTTCAGAGAGCTTGTAAGGCTCAATTTGTTGTGGTTGTTGTTGTTGTTGTTGTTGTTCGGCTGGTGCCAGTGGCACTGGTTGAACAGTCTCTGGTTGAGCTCTATCAGGCATTTTGCTTTTTTATTTAGAGATTTTTGAACTAAAATAATTGTCTGCGTATCAGCAGTATGATACGAGAATTAAATTAAAATTGTTTGTTATGTTGCGTACGTTAATAAATTGTGTATTAACTGTATAATACACAGTCGTTTCGTGAATACGAAAATAAATAACTTAAAATTAAAATTGTTGCGTTGTAGCTTGTACAGGATTTCTTTGATAATAGAACTGGCTTGTTTGCCGAGTGTATTAGCGGTATAATACACGTAAATAATTGTGAGAAATAATAATTGTAAAATGAAATAACGAGATGATTCTTAAAAATGACTTACATTCATTTCATCTCCATGAGTAGGTTCTTCGTCCGTCAAGGGATTGGGATCCGCCACCACCAGTGAGGAAGGTCTCCTTGTTCTAATAGATGTACACGCACTAGTTAGGCACCTTCTGCAGATGTTCTCCTTGTTCTCTTACGCTTCACTACCAGTTAGGCTTCTTGTTCTGATGATGTTTACGGATCCTACCGACTGCGCCAATGTTAGATCACGATTTACATGAGTGACTTTTTAAAAAGGATTTATTTATTTAATGGAGCCAACGTTGGCTCTTGAAGAAGGAATAATACAATAAATTAGAAGTGTTGCATTCTAACTGAGTTTAATAACTGATTCAACAAAGCGTGTTTAGTCATATTTATAACATACAGAACCTGAGTAAGCAAAATATATAACAAAGGAATTGCAGTTCTGCAGTCTGCACAAGTTATGAGAAACAAAGGTGTAATATGATATCTTGAAGATAAGCAATTAATAAGAGAAGCTGTTATCGTGAAATACGATATACCTGTGAAGGTTTATTATGGCTAAGTCGCAATAAGATAGCGTGTAATATTATATAACATATATATATATATATATATATATATGTGTGTGTGTGTATTTATGTACCTACATGTAATTTAATTTTGGTTTTAAGAGACTGACCCACCAAAGAAATGGCAACAGAATAAATCCATGTGGTTTACATTAATTGCACAAAAATATTGTCAATATACTGTTCCATTTTCTTCGGTGGGTGTTGATTGTGTGATTGAGTGGAAGAGCGCAGATCCTCATACCCTGAGGAACAGCGAACTCTGCCTTTTGATAGTTGGATTATTAAATCATTACATTTTGTAAATATGTTCTATTTCAAATCTATCAATAAAATCTATTATTATTATTATTATTATTCTTCAAGCTATATTGACCATCCACACACTATTGAAAACACACCCTGTATATGAATTATTACGTAATGTTAAAGGTTAAGTTGAGTAGTTTTTTTAAGCTAGATTTTCTCTTGGTTTAGGAATTTTGTTGTACATTTATTCATAAATAAAGCCTTTTTCCGATTGTAATTATTATTATTTAAATTATTATACTCTCAAAGGTTTTGTTTGTGGCTCCACTAAATCAGGCCTGTAGCTAGAAAGTGCTTTCAGGGCGGGCAAACAATTTTTCAGGACGGGCCCGTAAAAAGAGTCCGAAAAATTTTTTGATGAGCGGGGGGGAGAAATACAAAAAAAAACCGCTGCCACTACTTCCACATCCAGATTTTCTATTCAAGTCACTCACAACGAAAAAATTTTGTATGTGGAAATAATTGTTTATGGAACTTTAATAACACAATATTTGAAATCCTCTACCCCAAAAACCCATAAAACAATACCCCACATCGGTAGTGGGGTGGTGGTGGTGATAGGGGATGGTAGGGTAGTGGGGGTGGATGAAGTAAAAAATATTTTGAGGTTTTTGGTTCTTGTACACGCACTAAATCACATTTTTTTTTTCATCCCCTTTAATAATGGGGTGGAGGTGGTAGTGGGGGTGGCTAATGCCAAAATTTTTTTTGAGACCTTAGGTTCTCTTATATACTAAATACTAATTTTTACTCTTACCTGCTTGATTTACCTACTTACCCCAAATTTACCCCCCAACCCTTCGACGAAACAAGATGAAAATATAATCTAGTTCTAGATCTCGTTAAAGTACATATAGGTACCAAATTTTAAGTCAATATCTCAAACGGTTCCAGAGTAAACGTGCGCACAAAAAAAAGTTACAGACAGACAGACCGACAGACAGAACATTTTTTTTTTCGCTCAAACTTAAAATCTCGACGTTTCATGACATGCTAAGTCTATTTGAACAATAAAAATTTTTAAAATTTTGTTTGTCGTTACTATACTTCCACTGGATGTGGAAGTAATAATCCGAAAAATTTAGACAATTTTTACCCAATCTCTTTCAAAATATTTAAAGGACAGTTAAAATTGGCCCCATTACAATCACCGTAGGTCGGGCGAAACTTATTCCAGGACGGGCAACGCCCCCCTAGCTACAGGCCTGCACTAAATCATAAATATTATCGTTTTAAGTCCCATATTCAATGTTTTAAGTATATGTAACATAATTTTGAAGACATACATATTTTAATTTACTTATACCTGTACTGCTAATGTCAATTGCCATCATTCGTTATAAAAAAACCTATCTGTGTTTGACATATTACATACAATGATGATAATTTGACAATTTAGGTTCAAAGTAACATAGTGAAAAATATTAAATATTTTCTTTATTAAAAATTTGTTGATTGAGAGATTGGGCTTAGACACTGACTAGGACAAAATGCGACAAGGACCCTTTCCTAAATATTGGAATGATGTCACCAAGCAGCTGATGAGATAGAGCTTGGGTGAGGTCGTGCGTCTAACAAGCAACCGTGACAGATGGCAGATGACATGACGCTGTCAGACGTGCCAAACAGCAAAGAGAGGCGAACTGGAATAGTCCATGGATCATAAAACGTCTACCAAGACGTGAATAAGAAGAAAAAAGGAAGACACCCAACCAGCAAATTTGTTTTATAATTTAAATATTATACGATTATTTTGTTTTATTGTTATTTTATTAATACTTATAAAATGCTAATTGATTATATTAGAGTTGCAGCACACTATCTGGTTGCCTGCAACTGAACTGATTTATAAATTTGTCATCAAAACGTCTTTACAACAAAATTATAAAATATCTTATAAAGCAGTTAAGAAATTATTTTAGAAACGTTTCTATGAGTAAGCTATAAAATGCTTATAAAACTAAATAGTTTTATAGCGCTTTACCGTTTAAATATATGTTAAAATTATTTTATAATTGTTTCCTATTATCTTATAAAACAGTTATATTAAAGCACTATTTGGGACAGTTTTGCTATTGAAAGTAAATTGTTGTTCCAGAGTCTGCTACATAATTATTATATAGCAGCAGCAATAAAATAGTTACAAAATAACATTTTATTAAAGAGTTTTTTGATCGGAGGCACAAATTTTACGTAAAAATTTTTTTAGCCAATTTGACCGAATATTTTTTTTACTTGTTATTTTTAGGTCTGGCGCCTTCGCCAAAATTTCTCAAACTTTATTTTTTGTCTATGCTATATTTGTTAAAACAAAAAATCTTTTTAGTGTTAAATATTCTAAAGGACTATTAGAAAGTATCACAATATAAAACGTATGAAAAAAATCATGAATTTGGAAATTTTTTAACTTGACCGCTTGTACACGTTTTCAGCTGTATTTTGGAAACTAGACGTGGGATCGAGTTGTGCCCATGATAACTCTTAATCACAAAGCCAAAATCTACAACAATTACCAATTTTAGTAGCTTAAACTGAATTAAGAAGAAACCCCTGAGCTGTTTTGAACCTCTCGTTAATAATTCAAAAGTTACTAATGTTGATAAATAGTAAATTAAAAACGTTAAACTAATAGTATACCAGCACCCAGCATGTAATTAAAAAGTGCTCATATTTATTAAAAAAGTGAAAGTTTTCCCAATTTTAGTAGCTTGAACCTACTTAAGAGGAAGCTCTTAAGTTATTTTGAATCTCTAATTACTAATTTTAAGCTGCAAATGTAAATAATAATTATAGACCTTCCTAGAACCTGTCAACAAACAAGACTAATAGATCAACCAACCTTTCTATGTAGTACACAGCCTACTAACTAACATAACCTAACCTAATCTAGCTGTCATTCTTATATTTATTTTTTCATTTAATAAAGGAGTGAAATTTTCTTACCGTATCCCCACGTGCTTTAATTAATTACCGGAAATTTTTCAAGCACTAGGAAGATTACTAGTGAAAATTTTCATAAAATGAACAAGGGTGTTAAAACGAAAACTTAACATGCAATTTAACGGTAATAGTTACAATAAATTATAGTTTTTATCAAAATGTTGGTGATTCTGGCTACAGTTATTTTTCTTCGCTTATAAGTTATAATAAATATAAAAATCACCCTTTTTTGAAAAAAAAAATGTTATACTGCTATACTGGTTCATTTAAGATACGGCCCTGTCACAAGTCCGTCACTTCTAAGACGTATTATTTTATAGATGTTTTGTAGGAATCGCCTATAGTTTGATTGTATTAAAATGCTTATTATTAACACAGAAGTATTTTATAGAGGGAAGTCATTTCATGAGACCAGCGTTCGAAGTTGTAAATATGACAAGACATAAAAAGTTTAAAAATCACCTTTTTATTAATATTTATGGCAGTTAATATGTGCTAATTATAAAGTTATGATGATTAAATTATAGCTGTCGTAATAACGTTTCTAAAGTGTTTCTGAGAGTAATGATGTATAAAATTTGTGTCTTAAACATTTCTGCAGTTTTTATAAAATGCCAAATTGCTACTTGGGCACTATACCGGGTGTAACAGAATCAGGGTACACCCCCTTTTCTTCTTTAATTTTAAAGAAATTTGGGATATCCTATATATACATAATAAGCGGCACTTTTTGGCATACAAGTGATTTTTTTCACTTCCAACGAAACCGGAAAGTGACACTAACTTTCGATTTTTAAATGGAATACCCTGTATATTATTGTGTTTTTGAATTCCGCATAATTTTCTGAATCCAACGATACCAAATAAGTAACATTTCAAACGTCAATATTTTTTTATAACATAATTTTCAATTTTCCATTTACGTGTGCCATGACGGTTCCGATTTATTCTAAATGACCCGTGTAATGCTAGAAAAATCGAAATCCTGTCGGAAACACTAAATTACGTGATTTATGAGCAAATAAAGTTCATCAAAATGGTTTTTGGGGCAAAACTCAATTTCTTCAAATGGAACCATATTGATACCTTGATACCATTTATTAGTACTATTAATAAGGAATTTATTCATATGTCGTATTAAAATGTGCGAGAAATGATAAATACAAACAAAATTACAGCTAAAAGAAAATAAGAAAATACAATTTTGTTCTAATTAAATGTTAAGAAGTAACTAACAAAGGTGGCTTTGAAAACAATGAAATATTTAGCTTGTCAAACATTTGTTGGTTTACCGTTTAAAATTCTTGTTAATTGTGTTCAAAATGCCGCAAATTTATACATATAATTTATACGAAGATTTATACAAATTTATACCATGATCCTGTTACACCCGGTATATATTATTGAATAATTTACGAAAAATAAAGATCATCATGAATGTTATGAAGTGTAACCAACCTGTAAATTTCATAAAAAATGGTTTCCTTGCATGTAAGTTATAAGAATAATTGAATTAAAAACATATATTTAATAAAATTTTGTTCACTCAAAGTAATTTCTACAAACACCAGACCACTTGAATAATATTTTGGGCGTTTCGCCAACTATGTTAAACGAACGAAACGACGATTAAAAACTAAACCTTAAAACTTTAGTTTTAATTGTTCCCAGATGATGCCAACATGATTGGCGAAACGTGCAACGGATAAAAGTATTCAAGTGTTTTGGTGTTTGTGGAAACTACTTCAGGTTCCAGCAGCTCTAGGAAAATTTTGTTCAAACTATCTTGGCTAACAAACTCAATATACCTATATAAAACAAGGCTGAATAGATTGACATTTTTTTACATCAGGTAGGACATATAGTCATAATTGGGATTAATTGACATTATTTTGTTATTGCATATTTATCCCTGGTATAGCAGGAACCTAAAAATTGATTATATTAATAAAAATTAAACTTACGAAATTTCATTGAATTAAATCTATTAAATAATGTGTCTTATTGTCTGTGTGTGTATCATAAGCTTTATAACAGTTTACAGTTTAGAAAATAAAGGTAATGTACTTAGCTTAAATCAGTTAATCGTTTGTTATTAAAATTCGGCAATTCGCTATTTGTTTCGAATCGTTTACCACAAAGTTATTACACATGGCAGAGTGGTGAATACAAAATGAATTAAGTAAGTATACAACACGCTGGCAAAAGTTTACTACATCTAATAAATATTTACAGAACAAGTTTTCAGCGTAAACTACCGTATTTGTTATTAGTTTTTATGGTTAACTTGCCACTGGGGTTGCCTTGGCGTCAATATGAGTAGACGTAGTTTTCTTTTAGAATGATAAAGTGGGTTACAGGTGGTTGAATGAACTAGTATGATATTGGTGTTAAATGAGTGTGAGTGTACCGCATTCGAGTTAGCTTCGCTCGTAACAAATAAACTGAAACACATTATGTACAGAGAACCCGTAGTCAGCAGGCCAGCAAGTCCAAGTGAGCCACGGCCCCGGCCCCAGCCCCCCTCCGTCAATGACCAGCCGAGAGTTGAGTTTAGAACGGCCAACGGACGGATTAACGTTTAGTAGACGGAGGGAGCCTACCTGCTATTCTATCGTTTGTGCCTGTTGTAATGGCTGACGGTGACCACATTCTTTATTAGTGCAGAGTGCAGAGCATACAATGGGCACCGCGGCGAACCGGTCCGGTTGCCGAACAACCATATGGGTGAACAATCGCTTGGCCCAAGCATCGCGAGAGTGGAGAGGATGACTGCCAGCCGAAGACGAGGGGTTCGTCTGAATCTCCGGCATGTCCAGGTGGCACGAAGAGTGCCTCGGTCGTTGCGAGGACTGCACCGCTGCTGCTACTACTTGCACGCACCGAAAACATCAACATTCCCACGAGGATTCGTACAGAAGGTAGGTTAGTTTACTTTTAATGAAACTGTGTTATAAGTGACGTTTAAATATTCGCAGGTTCATGACCATTGGCCCGGTACGCTACGGGATGCGTGTAGGAGCGGTTTCGCCGCCGCCACCGGGAGCCGGGCCACGTTACCGCTCCCAGTGCTGCTGGCCCACAACTCCCTGTGGTGACAGTGGCTGCGACATCGTTCCCGTCTCCCGGATCCCGCTACTCACCACGCCGCCTATTAATAGCTTAGATATAATTAGTTGCGCAAATAGAATGAGGATGAACGAGGATGCTACGTCAGATCAACCGCTGGCTCAGCAAGCGTCGGCGACAGTGCGCGACCATGTACTCTACACTGGCAAGTGCCTGTTAAAGACCCAATTGAAACGTTGTGCCCTGGTGCGACCTCAAGTGTATACGAGACTTGCAGAATACGGAGAGGCCAACGGCAATAAGGAGGACAACACCCTGGACCGTCTTCCTAGATTCCGCTTCGGCGGAAATCGCGCTGCCGCCGCCGACAAGAGAGGTAATGACCAGCGATTTCGAGAATTGACAGATAGACTAAAAAGAGGTGCAGTTCCGGTGCCGCCTCCTCGTACTAGACATTCGTCTCGAGTCACTCCACCTATATCGCCACAACCAGCGCTGCCACAGGAGTCTGAGGATTTTTCTACGCGAGTTACGCCTCTACGAAGTGCATCCTTTTCGCAGGTCGATTATTGCACGGACGATAACAAATACGTCAGAAGAAGACCTTCAGTTAGTCAAGAACAGGAACATAGTACTTCACCGAATAGAGAAATATCTACACTCCCCCGATCAAAAAACGTACAGCGTTCATCGAGTCCTACGTCAGATTCTTCGAACTCTTCGATTCAACCAGTGTCTATAGCAGATACCGGTGGACATAATAAAGACAATAAAAATGTTTTTGAAGTCTTGAATGAGGAGCCTACTGAAACAACACAAACTAAAAAAATTCCAGAAGTTGAGGTTACTTCAGAATGGCCCGAGAAGCCAGCAACAAGGTGCCAAGATAGCCTGAATAATAATCAGGACAAAAAAAGAGACAAATCAAGACGGCGAAAGGGAATTTATATATCACAGTGGCCTAATCCTTACCAATCCACCGAGGATGTTATTCCTCAGTTTGTACAGGACGGAGATTTCCCTTGTGCAGATAAAACAACGAAACTTCTTCAAGATTCTATTGTAGAAATATCAAAGCTACAGGCACAGGAGGAAAAGAACAAAGAATTCCCCATTTGGAGTAGTCCTCAAGAAGAACCACTTAGCCCAGAAGAAAACAACCTACCACCAGAATGGCCTTCAGTCCAAAGTTTGGGTAGATCAAGACTCTTATCACAATCACCAGATGAAAAAGATTCTTTAAAAGTAAATAACCGCGGTATTAATTTATTTAGATCCGATTCTTTATCAGAAGGTGAACCTGAATCGGGAGAACGCAAATCAGACCAAATTTCTCTAGTTCCCTCTGACTTATCAGACTGTGAAAGTCGGGTTAGTGCTTTAAGTACTGAACCGACTAGTCCCAATGTTCCAAGACGGTATTCAAAGCGTCCTTTGAGAGGTCCTTATGGACAAATGTTGGAAGCAGAAATGAAGAAACCTGAATCTAGAAAAAACCTTAATAGTGATTTAAAATTTCTAGAAGATTTATCTTCTATAGCTAGTACATCTATGAATAACTTATCTAAACCAAAACAAACAAGATCAAGGGGTTCTTGTAACAGTTCCCTAGATGATACGTCAACAAGTAAAGAAAATAAAGTAACCGGCGGTCATTTAAGTTCCCCAAAAGGACAAAATAAGAGAAAAGTTAGTGCAGATAATTTAGTTGTGAATGAAATTGAAAAAAAAATTGTTGTTAGTCATCAACGTACTACTTCCAGCCCTTCTAAATTAGAAGGGTTTACCAACTCAGAATTAAGCAGCGAGTTACTCGAACAATTATTGAGGGGTAGTTCTGAACAATTGGCAACTGCAGATGCCAATCAACAGCTACAAAATGTGAGTATAATTTTTCTCCTGTTGTTAAAAATTAACGTTTGGCTAGAATTTTGCAAGAAATAAATTTAGCAAAGTATATTTGAACATTTATAGAGGTGCGTATATACCCGCGAAACAACTATCGCTACCAATAACATATCTCTCAAGAAAATGACTGACTGCTCTTAACCTACTAATTATCTAGAAAGTGCAAGTAATACGATTTTTATATGCACAAAAAGTTCTACTATAGCAGATACAATAATAAAGCTTAATGCAGGCTGGTTTAATATAGATTTATTTTCGTGTTTGTTATTTTCCATTTATATTTTCCTGAAGTGAGAGCATGAAATAAATGCAACTGTACTAATAAATATTGCGCCATATTTTTCCTTTATATAAATTAATAAAACTAGGATATTTTGTTTGAAATAGATCCAAAAACTACATTAACTCATGATTGAAAATAAAATTACCCGATGGACTTTGCACCATCTTATAACAACAATGTTTGTACACTAATATTTTTGCAGTCAATAATATGATATTTATGTAATGTTTTTTTTAAAGAGTTCTAAGCATTAATAAATACCTACAATTAAATTAGCTGCATAAGCGAATTTTAAAATCCAAATGAGAGCAACTGGAACGGATATATCACGCATATTACATATTTTAAAGCATATGATTAATTTGTAAACTATTAAAATTAGCAACATTGTGCCAAGTTTCGACCACTAATCAACGAAAAATTAATCTGTAACTTTTTTTATCAGATTACTACAATAGCAAAGGTAAGAGTAGTTTTGGTGTGCTGTAGTGCTGCTGTTTAATGAATACCTATAATGTGATGTGTCAGACGTCCAGGCACTTAACTACTAAAGAATGCACTTTTTGTATTTTTAGACAACATAGTTAAGTACACATACACAATATAAAATGTTTTCAAATAAAAATTATTGCACTCGAACTAAATGTATAGTTTTCTATGGTAATGTTTACTCATAAGTCTAAAAATAGCTGTGTTATTTTAGTCAAAATAAATTTAAAGCCACCTATGTGTAATGTGAAAAGAAATACTAAAGTACGCTTTATTTTGTCAGGTCTGATATATACAACATAACCGGTGTTGACGATAATATATTTGACAATGCCGTCAAAATAACCCCAACTTTGTATTAAAGGTATTCATTCGTTATGGCTTGTTCTAATTTTGTCGACTACCTGACTTTAACGATGTTATCTGTTAGATTTATCGTTCTGCAGATCATAATTTTTCACTTAGTGGAAATACCTATAAAGAAATATTAGGAAATTATCCTTACATCTTTCTATACTCAGGAACAAAATTATCGAGTCATCCAAAATTTGCCATCATTTTGAGATTGATTTATTTCTAAACTGTTGTCAGATTTCAACTGTTTTGTAGGTTAACTCTTCTGACATGGAAAGTCTTTTTTTTCTGTAAATACAGTGTCAATAAAGCTATGTTGTTTGTTTAAAAAATAATTCAAAATACCCTTTGAGAATCACCAGCAGCCAAATTAAAATCTATTTTAGACCTAATTGTTACCTCATCTTTTCTTAACATTTTTGCGTTTGGTACACTTTTTGTATCTTTGCTTTTAAGGGAGATATACCGAGTGGAAATAAAAATATTTTTTGGATGTCATTTCTTTGCTATTTAACCCATGTTCCAAACACAGACATACACACACACTTACACAACAAACTAATGACGTTAGGTATTACTTGTTTTCCATAGCTAAGTAACTCAATAATTTCCAATTTTCAATTTTTGAATTATGGGATTTAAGTAGCGTTAACTAACATTTTCAAATTGGTTACATTTTCGTAACCAATGGACTGATTTATCTCAACCGTATTAAAAAATAAAGAGAGAGGATTATTCTCTTAGAATATGTCATTAGGTAGCTCATTAAAAAAAAAAATTACTTATATCGAACGAAGATAGAAAAATTACAATTTTTAAAAATTTCCGGTATTAACGGCTTTTGTTTAGTTATATTTTGGTCATCTTATTTTAGGCGTAGTTTAGCGTAAAATTTAAAAACGAAATAGTTATGATGATCTCTTTTTAGCTAGACCGGGTGCCACAGGCTAGTGGCTCCCCCCTGTATTTCCTTTATTTTTTAACTTATCCATTTGAAATTTGGGGTGCATAAACTACCTGTAAAAATGGGTTTTTGGACATAAAAACGGTATGAGACAATTTCCGGTTTACCTGGAAATGACCGCAACTTGCGATTTTTAAATGGAACACCCTGTATATTTTTACACATTTGGATTCAAGAGGACATTCTGAGTATACCATGAGATTTTCACGAATTTTTGAGTCGATGTTCAGTTTTTTAAGCATTTTAACACATTCGTCTAGAGTGCTTTGGAATACCAAAATTTGTTCTAAGACAGGTAAAGTCCAAGGGAAAAATTTAATTTTTCGTTTAGTTTCATTAATAACTATTTACTAAGCCTCCAAAATTGACCAAATCACTTTTTTATCGAAAACTTTTTTTTTCCAAATGGGAAGGTGGTGGCTCCTAGTGTTCAATAAATTATAGATTTTTTTCTGAATTCACTGATATCCATTTCAAATCTATGCTAAGCCAACTTTTTTGGGGGGTTATTTTTCTTCTTTAAAATGCCAACTCTGTAAATAATTAAATAATAATTCCTCAAAAAAAAAATTGATGAGCAGGGGGGAGAAGTTCTAAAAAAATTTTTTCAATAAAAATTGGCAACTTACATCTCGAATTCCAACACAACTTTTGCCAAATTCTGCCGAAATGAAAGTTGATGAACAGGGGGGGGGGGGGGGGTAGAAAATCTTAAAAGAAAAATTCAATAGAAGCGTCTCAAATTTCCAACTTTTGCCAAGTCTGACAAAGTTGGGGGGATAACTATGTAAAAATATACAGGGTGTTCCATTTAGAAATCGGAAGCTGCAGTAATTTCCGGATAAACCGGAAATGGTTTCATACCACTTTTTATGTCCAAAAATCCATTTTTACGGGTAGTTTATGCACCCCAAATTTCAAATGAATAAGTTAAAAAATAAAGGAAATATTGGGGGGGAGCCACTAGCTTGTGGCATCCGGTACACTGGTCATTAAGTAGTCATAATATCGTCATGCAGGTTTGGTTATAAAGTCATTTTCAAGATGTCATATATGAGCAAGTAATTAAATAGCAACAATGGTAAGTCCTAATACTGCCAATCTAGCTATAAAAATGGCTAGAATATGTTGACACGGTTTTTGTTATTAATATATTGTTCATATCCAAACTATTACTAAGAAAATAACCTAAATATGACTATATTTGTTAGGTTCTATTCTGGCGGTTCTCTTAGCTGTTATTACCGCATTATAACTAAAACAATAGTCAAAAAATATCCTTATTAAATGCCTACTTTAGAAGTAAATTTGTACACATTAAAATCTAAATTGAGGCTAAACGGCAAGATAAAAATATAACCTAAAAACAAGTATTGATAATGTTGGAAACTTTATACATACTTACGCAAATAGTTTTATATCAACAGAAAAATAAGAATGAAATGTAAAAGAAAGCATAGTTCCACATATTATTGGAAACGGAATGTCGCCTAAAAGTAAGTTCAAAGAGTAGGTACTTAGCGGCATAACACTTTTAACCGGGTGTTTTCGTTTTTTTTTCTTGTGACGTTCGTGTTTACAAAAGCTTATGCATTAATATAAATACTTAGATTGTTAAAGTGAAAGTGTCAACCTATCTTCTGCATCAGTGTCCAAGAATGCTGACATTTCAATTTCTATGGCTCTAGCCATCATTAACATTTTGATATTATTCCTTTTTATTGTACACGGTTGCTGGGATCATTTTGAGTCTGGTTTTGATTGCGGATTAGTCCAAAATGTATGTGTCTTTGTATTTGACCAGTATAGTTGGCTATTTACTACCTATCCAACTTGAAGGAACGGCACCAAGGCCAATTTGCTCTTCGATGGTTTGGACCACGCAATACATTTTCAGAAACTTTAGTAACAAATTTTAATTTGGTTGGAGAAAGTAAATGTAAAAACGTTGGAGAAACAAAGGTCAAAATGCGAAGTAACCCGTTAACCCGTTCTTCATAAAGGCAGTTTAAAGAAACGTAAAAAAGAGAGGCTATGTCTTTCATAGTTTAAACGTATTTTGATGCGAGAACTCGCTAACCACTTCAACCAATTTTCTGGTAATATTTTGGCCAATATAACGGGTTAAATTAGCCATTTGACGAAAAAAGTTTATTACATCCTTTACAGTCATATTCTGGCTTATTTCTAGCATCATTAGCGAAAGCATACGCCAAATGATCACAACTTGCCGCCACGTTTTCTATCAATCAAGAAGAACCCGAACGACGGCCATTACGTTCATTTTCAATACTTTATTAATCTAATCTAATATATAACAATCTCGTGTCACAGTGTTTGTTATCGAACTCCTCCGAAACGGCTTGACCGATTTTTATGAAATTTTTGGTGTATATTTGGTAGGTCTGAGATAGGTCGTAGGCTATTTTTTATACCCCTAGGTGATAAGGGTGGCCCTATCCAGAAATTTTCTTTTTATTTTTTGGACAAAAATTTATAATTTATATGGCAAAACAACGTTTGCTCTGTCAGCTAGTTATACCTATAAAAAACCGCTGCCCAAGGAATCACTACTTCCACATCCAGATTCTCTATCCAAGTCACTCACAACGAAAAAACTTTGTATGTGAAAATAATTGTTTATAGAACTTTAATAATATAATATTTGAAATCCTCTACCCCAAAAACCCTTAAAACGATACCCCACATCGGTAGTGGGGTGGGGCTGGTGATAGGGGGGTGGTAGTGGGGGGTGGATGAAGTAAAAAAATATTTTGAGGTTTCTGGTTCCTGTACATAGTGTACATACACTAAATAACAATTTTTTTTCATCCCCTTTAATAAGGAGGTGGGTGTGGTAATGGGGGTGGCTAATGCCAAAAATTTTTTTGAGAACTTAGCTTCTCTTGTATATACTAAATACCAATATCATGGACTCTTATCTGCTTGATTTACCCATTTACCCCAAATTTACCCCAATTTACCCCCCAACCCTTCGACGGAACAAGATGAAAATATAATCTAGTTCTAGATCTCGTTAAAGTACATATATGTACCAAATTTCAAGTCAATATCTTAAACGGTTCCAGAGTAAACGTGCGCACAAAAAAAAGTTACAGACAAAATTCTAGATTCGGCAAAATTCTAGAGGCGGCAAATTCTTCAAATTCACAGTTACCAAAAAATATAAAAAAGCTAGGAAACAATTGTTTCACTAATATAGTAATAGTAATGTTAACTTTATATAAATAATTTGTTATTGTTGTTTTTTTTTGTATATAAAGTAGGTTACATGCATACATTCTATTTCTTATATGTGATTTTATTTCTTGTCTACTTTCTGTGGTGGGGTATTTTTTTTTAAGTTTCAATACGGTTAATTTTTTCAATTATTTTATTTTACAATAATCATATTGCTGAAAATCCAAAAATTGCTGTAAACCTTATAACTGAAAAAACAAACCATCAAGAATATTCAGTAGGTGACTCTTAAAATGTTATAAAAAATAACGGACTGGAAAGATAGGGTCAGGCGGGGTAAAAATGAGAGACAGGTAGCGCGGTAAAAAAAAAGACAAGGTGATATCCAACCCAGATTGAAATAAATTAAACTTAATTTTTTATTCAAGTTTGTTTTGTACATTCAGAACTGTTTTATGTTATTCAATCAGGTCCTATGCCTATTGTTAATGCGGGAAAAAATATTATTCAGTAATCTCTTTAAATCACTTTTTAAAAATTTTTTTACCCACCTTAGTACTTTTTGGGGATTTTATATAGTTTCTCTATTTGCATTGTCCGTATTTGGCAGACGTCAACTAGAAGTTTCATACGTCGTACTTCACATTTTGTGATCAAGTTTATTAATCTGCTAGTTTTAAATAATCAAAAATTTGATTTTAACGAAAAAATTAAAATCGGTGTAAAAAAGAGACTAAAGAGACCAAATGGGCAGACTGCAGCAGGCACATTTCAGCTTCCTAATATAGGAGAAGCTAGCCCTTCTGCAAGCCCCTTCTTGTTTAGTAAAAAATCTAAATAAATTACATATAAAAGAAAAAACCCTCCTCTGTCTTATTTTTGCACTTCCATTTGCACGACGTCAATAAGAATGGAAATAAATCGCGTGTCTTTTATTTACCCTCCACTGTCTTTTTTTTACCCCACTTGGAGGGTAAAAATGAGACGCTGTTTATTTTTGTTTATCAATTAAAGGTACTTTTTAGTAAAAATACCTGCTTGATTTACCTATTTACCCCAAATTTACCCCAATTTACCCCCCAACCCTTCCACGGAACGAAATGAAAATATAATCTAGTTCTAGATCTCGTTAAAGTACATATGTGTACCAAATTTCAAGTCAATATCTCAAACGGTTCCAGAGTAAACGTGCGCACAAAAAAAGTTACAGACCGACAGACAGACCGACAGACAGACCGACAGACAGACCGACAGACAGACCGACAGACAGACCAACAGACAGACAGAATTTTTTTCGCTCAAACTTGAAATCTCGACGTTTCATGATATTCTAAGCCTATTTGAACAATAAAAATTTAAAAAAAATTTTTTGTCGTTACTATACTTCCACTGGATGTTGAAGTAAAATATAGTTTTTCCTGTCATTTTTACATATGATACCAATCTTTCATTAAATATGACCGATTCTAAGCAACCTAAAAATTGAAACATGTCATTTTGTCTCATTTTTACCCCGCCTGACCTTATTGTTATTTATATAAGAGAAGGGCGGCAAAATAAAACTGTGCCCGGGGCGGCAAAATACTTGGAGCCAGCCCTGAATGGACGAAGTATACTGTAAGTATGATGGATGTCCATTTTATTTAACAACACCTGCTTAAAGCCAAAGGATGGCCATAATAGTGTTCTTGTTTTATTTTATGCCTAAAAGTTATGACTTAGTCACGGTGAAGTAGATAGAGCCAAATGAGTTGCGTATGCGTTATGGCCATTTGGCTCCAGTTGCCCCAGTTTCGTCACCAGTACGTCTTCAAAACATAATAATTCAGTTTTAATAACAGCCACTATAACCAAATAGCCATCCTTTTTAGCTATTGTAACATGATGATGACCAAAATATAACTCCTTGTGCTACTTAGGTTGGCCATGTAAGAAGAGTTAACTTACAAAACAAAAAAAAATCATTAAAATCCAATAAACTGTTTAGTAGAAAAGAAAACAACACCAAAATCAGCAAATTTTGTCCATGAGCGTATATGTACATATTTTTTGCTTTAAAGTAAAAAACAAAAAGCATCAGAAAATCTTGAACTACCGCCATTTTTTTCAAAATAATAATGATATTTTCTACGCCATACTTATTTTCATAACCTCCAGGAATAGGGACTGGAAATTTTAATCAAATTATATGTTATAGCTTAAAGTTTCACAATGTCCAATTAACCCATATTATGTTTCAACAATATTTCTCAATCTCTAAATAATTATATTATTCGGCGGTATTCAAAATAATGAATTAAGTTTTTATAAAAATTTACCTAGACTTCCATACATTCCTCGATGTTTTCCATTTTACAAGAATACCAAACCAGAGTAAAGAAGAAATTGATACTTCTACTATTTTTATAGTCTTGAAGTGACACTATTGAGTGAGATCGTCTGTATTAATGGATGAAAATAGTGAGGAACACGAGACGGAAAATATTTGCAGCTATAAATAACGATAAAAACCTAACATTATTTCCTTAGTATTTTAATTTTTTATATACTTAGTCTGTAGAGCAAGAAAATGCCTACAATTTTTTTTTCTATATACAGGGTGTTCCACTTAAAACTTCCGGCGCCATTTTCTCGATAACCAAAAGCGAAATTTGAATTCTGTAGACGGTATCCACTAGAATATATAAATGACTTTAGTTTTGAGTAAAAATGGTTATTTTACACATTTCTTTCATGACACACATTGAGGTATAGATGGCGTTGCGAAGCAAAGAAATTGTTCGATCCTAGGAACGATGAAATGAGGGGTATGAGATGGAGAACTATATTCTAAGCAACTTTTTTAATATAAACAATTTTAGAAAAATTACTGGTTTTCGAGATTTTGAACTTCAATGCAATTTTTCAGGTAACAAAAATCGCATTTTTTTTTCGTATGTCTACAATTTACAGTGTAAAATTTAGTCGAACATACAACATAGACATGACGCAAACATTAGACAATACACAATAAACAGAAATGTCAAAATCTTTAATTTCCAAATGGCAGTTGCAGCCCAACCTTTGTTTTACTTGAAGAAACTTATTTTGTGTTTTGAAATAAATTCTATCTAAATCAGCCTGATTCACTAAGAAAAATGTCCCAAAAGACTTATCGTCTAAAATCTATTTTAAAAAATTTATGACGACGATTTTTATATTTAAAAAAAATACAGTGTGTTGCACCAGGAGAGGGACATAGCTTAATAGGAGGTAGAAAACATCAGTGGTAACCAGAACCTCCCATAGAAATGTCTCATTGGGCCTTCACTATGAAGTTACAGGGTGTTTTATAATTGTTGGCAAAAACTACTTTTTGTCATTACTTTGACAGGGAATGGAATAATGGATTCATATTTGGTACAGCTGATACAGTAACGATCCAGAAGTACATGTGAGACATGAAAAAAATCCAGGTCCGGAGTCACTAAAATTGAGGTTTCTTCTTTACTTCTAAAAAACATGGCCCTGTATATTTTTTTGAAATTTTTATATGATATTCGAAAAGAACACAAAAAAATAAGCAAAATGACCTATTTCACTTTTTTGTTACACCTTTGTGGTTATTTAAATACGGTGTTCAATGTGCAAAAATTTGGATTTCAGAACCATATTAAATGAAAATCACGTGGGATAAATAATTTTGTAACTAAAATTAACAAAAATTTTATTGCGGCTAGGTGGTCTGGGTGAACTCTAATTCCGACACGTTTTAAAGATCAATTTTGGTAGAAAATGTAATGTAATCTAAAAAGTAATCGGGTATAAATTAACAAAATATTTAATCAACCATAGTAGGCTTATTCAAAATGATAGATAGTAAAACTATTTAGGCAACAAGTTACTTTAATCAAGGAAATCAGCAACATTTCACACTTAATAAAAATTGGAAAACGGAACAAACTAAAACCGAAATAAATAAAATAATTTCCTATCAGGTAACAATAAACAACAAACCAATAACTAAATGTGTTTAAAAATAAAAAAAACATAATTTGCAGCACTAAAGTAAATTTCAAAGTGGCCTTCCCCAGCTTCTATGCATTCTCTTGCGCATTTAGTTAGGTTACCAATTGCTCGACGTATCATTGTCGGATTATTCCGTATTTCGTTCCAGGTTGTAACGATGCGCTGGATTAACTGTTGTCTACTATCAATTTCGACTCTATAAACTTCGTTTTTTAAGTGGCCCCATAAAAAGTAATCGCAAGGGTTACAATCAGGAGACCTTGGTGGCCGTTCATGTAGACCCCCACGACCAATCCATCTATTAGGATACTCATTATTTAAGTGTTCTCTTACTTGAATGCTAAAATGTGGTGGGGCCCCATCACGCTGAAACAACATGCTTCTAATATGGATATTTTCTAACATATTCGGTAAAATGTTTTGAAGAAAATTACAGTAAATATCACCATTTAATCTTTCTCAAATGTGTATTCACAAGCCCGACCCAAACATTTACAGAAAACCTGTGTTGCGAATGGCGTTGGCGTGTCGCATGTGGGTTTTCCTGGGACCATTTATGATTATTTCTTGAGTTGTTTACTCCATCCTTTGTAAATTGTGCCTCATCCGTCAATAAGGTTCTGAAAATGATCGGACAACCAACGACAAAATGCCAGGCGGCAGATGTTGTCGCCTTGTTCAAGACGCTGTACCTGCTGAATATGATATGGATGATAACGTTCTCTTTTTAGGGTTCTCCATACTCGCCAATGAGGAATACCAGTTGCAGAACTGATTCGTCTAGTGCTAATTTTTTGGTTTTGTTGAACTATGTTTAAAATATTGTTTTATTCCTGCACGCCCTGTTGTAAAACACGCTCCACAACTCCAGAAGTAGAAGACTTTCCATGTTGTCTTGTATACTGGAATACGGTACTAAAGGTTTTGTGATTAGGGTGCCGACGACCAGGAAAACGCAGCCGATATTCTCTTTCCGCCGACCTACCATTTCCATTACAGAAACCATAGATAAATATTATGTCAGCATATTCCACGTTTGTAAATTTTAGTGGCATACTTAAAATATTTTACACAAATTTTCACAATTTAATGCACTTCACAAACTAAATGCGGATTATTGACACATTAAATTACAAACAATTAATTATTCAACTGTTTAGGAGATTCTCTTTAATTATCTGTCACTTTGAATAAGCCTACTATGGTTGATTAAATATTGTGTTAATTTATACCCGATTACTTATTAGGGCTCCATTTTTTACCATTTTTACCATTTGCCATTTTTTAAAACGTGTCGGAATTAGAATTCACCCAGGCCACCTAGCCTCAATAGAATTTTTGCAAATTTTAGTTACATAATTATTTATTTCGGGTGACTTTCATTTAATATCGTTCTGAATTCCATATTCTTGTACATTTAACACCGTATTTAAATAACCACAAAGGTGTAACAA
Organism: Rutpela maculata; assembly: GCA_936432065.2. Taxonomy (NCBI): domain Eukaryota; kingdom Metazoa; phylum Arthropoda; class Insecta; order Coleoptera; family Cerambycidae; genus Rutpela; species Rutpela maculata. The sequence goes on from OW386294.2 coordinate 55,978,452, forward strand.
AAAAGTGAAATAGGTCATTTTGCTTATTTTTTTGTGTTCTTTTCAAATATCATGTAAAAATTTCAAAAAAATATACAGGGTCATGTTTTTTAAAGGTAAAGAAGAAACCTAAATTTTAGTGACTCCGGATCGGGATTTTTTTTTTGTCTTACATGTACTTCTGAAGGATCGTTACTGTACTAGCTGTACCAAATATGAATCCATTATTCCATTCCCTGTCAAAGTAATGACAAAAAGTAGTTCTTGCCAAAAATTATAAAACACCCTATAACTTTGGAGTGAAGGCCCAATGAGAGATTTCTATGGGAGGTTCTGATTACCACTGATGTTCTCTACCTCTGTCCCTCTCATGTATATTGAAGTTCAAATATCTTGAGAACCAGAAATTTTTCGAAAATTGTTTGCATCATAAAAGTTGCTCAGAATATAATGTTGCATTACTTGCACCTGATTTCAACGTTCCTAGGATCAAATAACTTCTTAGCTGAATTTTTAAAATGACCGTTTTTACTCAAAACTGATATCATTTATATATTCTAGTGAACACCTTTTACGGAATTCAAATATTTATTTTATTTGTCGAGAAAACGGCACCGGAAATTTTAAGTAGGACACTCTGTATAACGAAGGGGGGTTGCCACAATCATTAATTAATGTTGTCCACAGAAATATTATTGCCGCTACGGCCGCCATGTTAGAAACACGATGATCAAAATGAATTTTTCTCGATTATCTGCTTTCCTGTCAGCTCTGACCTAAAATTGAATATTATACCAATATTGTAGGCAATAAAAAAGAGCTAGAATTTTCATTAAATTTTTTTTTGTCAATACTTTATAATTTACAGCCACCAGAGAGGTGCAAATTTGCACGATTTTTGCAATTATCTCTGTCAACGTTGTTCCTACGTAGTAATTTCAATTTCCATTTTCTTTCTCTTTTTAAACAATTGATGATAGAACAAAATTGTTTAAACAGTAGTCTTATGAAATTTATCAGTATTGATAATAACTAATTACTACGTAGGAAAGGATCCAGCGGCAGGGAGCCAGCCTTGTTGGCATGCTTTGAACTCATTCGTAAAACCGCTGCCCAAGGAATCACTACTTCCACATCCAAGTCTCTTACAACAAAATACTATATTTGCACTCCACTATGTGGAAATAATTGTTTATGGAACTTTAATGGTATAATATTTGAAATCATGTACCCCAAAACCCCATAAAATTATATGCCACATCTGTAATAGAGGTGGGGGTGAATGAAGTGAAAAAAATTCTTGATGACTTTGACTCTTGTACACACACTAAATCACACTATTTTTTCACCACCTTTAATAATAGGGTGGGGGCGGTAATGGGGATGGCTAATGCCATTTTTTTTGAGGCCTTAGCTCCTCTTATATTTACTAAATACCAATTTCATGGACTCTTACTTGCTTGATTTACCTACTTACCCCCATTTACCTCAATTTACCCTTCGACTCTGCAACGGAATAAGATGAAAATATGATCTAGTTCCAGATCTCGTTAAAAAACATACGTGTGCCATATTTTAAATGAATATCCTAAACGATTCCAGAGTAATCGTGAGCACCAAAACGATACAAGACTAACATACACACCGACGCAACAGACAAATTTATTTTTCTCAGACTTAAAATATTGACGTTTCTTGATATTATAAGCCTATTTAAACAATGAAAATTTCCAAAAATTTTTTTGCGTTAATATACTTCAACTGAATGTCGAACTAATACGCAGAAAATGGCAAGACAAAGATATAAAAAATCGTTGTGTGCCGTAAACTACACGATAGAAGTAAAGCCTCTACTACAAGCATTTTCTTCGAGAAAACCTACTACGCATCCATACTACTCAAGGTAACCCACTGTGCATCCAATTTACTCGAGTAAAGCCACTGCGCATTCATACTTCTTGAAGTAACCCACTCGCATCCATTTTACTCGAGGAAACCCACAGCGCATCCATATCACTTGAGGTAACCTACTGCGCATCTATGGCACTCGAGAAAAGCCACTGCGCATTCACACTACTCGTGATAACCTACTGCGCATCCATTGCACTCGAGGAAAGCCACTGCGCATCCATACTACTTAAAGTAACCCACTGCGCATCCATACTACTTGAGGTAACCTACTATAATACTCGAAAAAAGTCACTGGGTATCCAAATATTCGAGGAAAGCCACTCCGCATCCATAATACTCGGGGAAACCTACTGCGCATCCATAGTAGTCGAGGAAAGCCACTGCGCATCCATACTACTCAAGGTAACTTTAACAACATAATAGTTAAAATCGTCTACCCCAAAAACATATAAAACGATATGCTACATCGGTAGTGGGGGTGGGGGTGGTGGTAGAGGGTTGGTAGTGGGGGTGGATGAAGTAAAAAAATATTTTGAAGCTTTTGGTTCTTGTACACACACTAAATCACATTTTTTTTTCATCCCATTTAATAAGGGGGTGGGGGTGGTAATGGGGGTGGCTAATGCCAAAAATTTTTTTTAGACCTTTGCTTCTCTTTTGTATACTAAATACCCATTTTATGGACTCTTACTTGCTTGATTTACCCATTTACCCGAAATTTACCCCAATTTACCCCCCAACCCTTCGACGGAACAAGATGAAAATATAATCTAGTTCTAGATCTCGTTAAAGTACATATGTGTACCAAATTTCAAGTCAATATCTTAAACGGTTCCAGAGTAAACGTGCGCACAAAAAAAAGTTACATACAGACCGACAGACAGAAAGGCAGACCGACAGACAGACAGACAGACAGAAATTTTTTTTTTCGCTCAAACTTAAAATCTCGACGTTTCATGACATTTTAAGCCTATTTGAACAATAAAAATTTAAAAAAAAATTTTTGTCGTTACTATACTTGTTACTACAATGTTGGCTCCCTGCCGCTGGATCGTGTGTAGACCTCTTAACGGGAACAAAGATAATTGCAAAAATTTGCAGTGAAGCATAAATTTTCATAACAGGGAAACAAAAACAAAAGTTGTAGCTTTTTTAAATTTCCTACAATATTGGTAATACCAATGCAAAGCTATTTTGACCGTCATTTTTCCAACTTATCGGCCGTAGCAGCTACAATATTTTTGTGGCAAACATTACACAGCTCCACAAATTAAAAAAATGTGGTCCGTTCCTGGAACTCCATTGGATGTATTTTGACGTGCTGAATGTGAATCAGGTGTCCGTTTAGCTCCATCACCCGCCGTTTTTTTTGTGAGTCGCGAAAATAACCTAAATAATTGGTGGCTGATTCGTATTCGGCACGTCGAAAAACATAGGAGTTGCCCAATGGAGTTCCAGAAACATACAATTTTTTTCTTGTGTGCGCCTGTGTAATATATAGCGGAGGTGATCTTGATTTGAAATAAAACCAAGTTTTTTTTTGACAATTCGGTTACACGCGTTCTCTTTTATCATGTTATCAAGTTAGTTCAGCTATTAGTCTAACATCATTAATCCTGAAAACCCTGGAGAAACTGGTTGACAGGCATATCAGGGACGATAAACTGAGTACAGAACCTCTACATTGAAACCAGTATGCCTACCAAACAGGAAAATCTTGTGAGTTAGCAATACATGAGCTTACTCAAAAAATAGAAAGGACCCTAGACAACAAAGAAACTGCCATAGGAACCTTCTTAGACATAGAGGGTGCTTTTGACAATACCTCATTCGACTTACTAAGTGATGCAGTGAAGAAGCGCGGAGTCGAAAAGTCAATAACAAGATGGATCGACTCAGCACTCAGAACTAGGAAAATTCAGTCCACGCTAGGATCTACGACAGAGGAGGTGTCCGTGACCAGAGGGTGCCCACAGGGGGGGTCTTATCTCCTCTCCTATGGTGCCTGGTCGCGGACGAGCTCCTATCTCGACTGGAACAGCGGGGAATATATGCGCAAGGCTACGCAGATGATATCGCCATCCTGGTAACAGGAAAACACGAGGGCGCTGCATCAGAGAAGATGCAGTGAGCTCTCGTTATGGTAGACAGATGGTGTACCCAAGAAGGTCTTTCCGTGAATCCAAGGAAGACCACTGTGATCGCCTTCACAAGAAAGAGGAAGATTATATCTCCGGGGAAACGAATTGCAGGTGAGTAATGAAGTGAAATATGTGGGACTGATTCTAGATACCAAATTAAACTTCAATGCACATTTAGACAGAGTGACTACCAAAGCTACGCGGGCCTTATGGGCCAGCAGAAGAATGGTAGGTAAAAACAGGAGACTACAACCAAGAATGGTGCACTGGCTGTACCAAAGGATTATAGTACCAATAATAACCTATGCCTCCCTGATCTGGTGGCATAAAGTCGGAAAAGGGGAGGCAATGAGAAAACTACGGAAAGCACAAAGACTGGCATGTCTAGGCATAACGGGAGCAATGTCAGCAACGCCTACCGCAGCCATGGAAGCGCTACTTTGCCTACCCCCACTACAGTTAGTGGTGGAGAGTGAGACACTGTTGGCGGCGTACAGGCTGAAAATAAACGGACATGGGGCTATTCCAATAATAGGATACCACACCGAAATATTCCAACAAATAAGAATAAATCGACTACTAGATATGCAGTCAGATAGAATCATCATAAGCCACAATTTCACAAAGACCTTCAGGGTATACATACCCGATAGGAAAGAGGAAGGAACAAGGCAACTGCGAAGACATCCAAGTGATACCATATGGTATACTGACGGATCGAAAACGTCAAGTAGTTCTGGAGCAGGTGTTACGGGGGACCAACCAGGGACAGACATCAGTCTGAACCTGGGCAGTACCGCAACGGTGTTCCAAGCAGAAGTCACAGTCATAGAGATCTGTGCACAAGAAATGATACGGAGGTCATATACTGACAAAAGAATCTGCATCATCACTGACAGTCAAGCAGCTATCAAAGCTCTGAATGCAGTAGAGATACTTCCAAAACGGCAAATGACTGCCTTGAATCCCTAGCGAAACTGGCGGAACCCAACAGTATACAACTGGAGTGGACGCGAGGACACCAGGGCAATGAAGGCAACGAAAAAGCAGATAAGCTGGCCAAAGAAGCCTTGATAGGACCTGAGCCATCCTGCGGGATATCATACAATACCATAAGAGGAATGGTAAAGGAACTGTTGAGTCAGAAACATATCTTGTATTGGACCGGCGCGCTGGGGATGAGGTAGTCACGTATGTTCATCATTCATGACAAAGACTAACAAATTGAGATGTGCAGTGAGAATCCTAACAGGACACTGCACACTGAATAGATACCTAACTAACATAGGTGTGTGAAAGATAATCCAGAATGCAGGATGTATGGTGAGGATGAAGAAACTCCTCACCGCATACTATGTGAATGCCCAGCCTTGGTGACTGGGAGGTTCTCACACTTGGGGGGACTAACCGTAACCCCGGAAGAAATAGCCAGAGCTCCCATTGACCGTATACTCTCTTTTTGGAGAAGAACGGGATTAATGGGATAACGAGACTGGGGTACAATAAGCTTAAGCTTCAGTACAGCGGGGCTTCGGCACCGCAACCCATAAGAAAAAAAGTTAGTTCAGCTTAATCACACGAGGTAGGGCAGGAATTCGCATTTAAAATTCGCAAAAACAAGTTTTATCATTATAACTCTGTTATTATTGAATTGTCCGAAAAAAGTTAAATTAAAAATTGAAGACCTCGCGGAAACGTATAATCTGGTAAAAAATTTTTCAAATCGGACTGTAACTTTTCGTGAAATTGTTTTTTTTTAAATACACGTTTTTTTGCCGTAACACTGATATACAAAAAAGTAATTCCTTAATTTTTTCACGAAAAAAAGGAGTTAGGGGGCTGAGATTTTTTTGAGGTAGGTGAAATAGATAAGAATTGATGGAGTCGGAGGATGGGGGTGGTGGGCCAATTAGGGGAGAGGGAGGAGGTAGAGAAAGGAAAATTATTCAACCCCCCGAAATTTTTTCCCTGTCGTGCGATTTTGAAAACCAAAATAGAATTTGTTTGCTGTTATCGCTAGTATTTGAGTGATTAATTTTTTTAAATTTTTTTCAAATAAACAAATTTGTGGAAGGGGAAAAACTTTGCGTTTTTTTTTCCAAATGCGTTTTTTTGCGTAGGAAAGGATTCGGAGGAGAAAACTTTTTTACAGGTAAGTGAGGATCTTTTTCATCTTTATTTAAAAAAAAATACCCCAGTCCAAGCAATAGGAAGGGAGGGAGGGGGCATAATGCGTTTGTGGTAGTAAAGGATTAAGGAAAAGGGATAGGGACTTCGGACCTTGATATTCGGCAATATAAATCTTTTCTCATCTTAGTATTTTGTCAATGTACCTTTTATCAAATATTAAACTTATTATAAAGAATTATTATTATTTTTACGTGTTTATTGGATATATAAAACAATTATTTTTCCGTTTAACTTGCTCTAACTCAAAAACCGCACAATGGATTACTCTCAAATTTTTATCGTGTTATCACTATATATTTGTTAATAAAATGTGTTAATATGTAGGTCAAATTTTAATAAGTGTAGAAATCATTACTTTTTTTTCTAAGGCTATGTCGAAAATTTGCATTCTCAAATGTAACATGCGGGAAACTCTTTTATCTTTCGAAATAGATACCAAGTATATTGAGGGCATATGAAGATAAAAGATTGGCGTAACTCTTTTATTTGAAACTTTTTTTTCTGGCATTAGCAGTTTTCGAGAAAATTGCAAATCAGTGATTGTTGGCCCGGTACTGCAATTCATTGCTCTTAGACTTCCACGTTCTTTATAATCCCTCTATCATTAAATAAGTTTTGCACATATTCCCTCTTCAATTTCTAAAAGTGCCACCCCTTCACGGTTGGTAAATTAAAAATTTAAAAAACGAGAGTAAAAATCATGCTCCTTGCCGATTTGTTTAATTTTACTTCCACGTCCAGTGGAAGTATAGTAACGACAAAAAAATTTTTAAAAATTTTTATTGTCCAAATAGGCTTAAAATGTCATGAAACGTCGAGATTTTAACTTTGAGCGAAAAAAAAAATTTCTGTCTGTCTGTCGGTCTGTCTGTCGGTCTGTCGGTCTGTCGGTCTGTCTGTAACTTTTTTTTGTGCGCACGTTTACTCTGGAACCGTTTAAGATATTGACTTGAAATTTGGTACACATATGTACTTTAACGAGATCTAGAACTAGATTATATTTTCATCTTGTTCCGTCGAAGGGTTGGGGGGTAAATTGGGGTAAATTTGGGGTAAATAGGTCAATCAAGCAGGTAAGAGTCCATAAAATTGGTATTTAGTATATACAAGAGAAGCTAAGGTCTCAAAAAAATTTTTGGCATTAGCCACCCCCATTACCACCCCCACCCCCTTATTAAAGGGAATGAAAAAAAAAGTGATTTTGTGTATGTACAGGAACCTGAAACCTCAAAATATTTTTTTACTTCATCCACCCCCCACTATCACCCCCCTATCACCCCCACCCCACTACCGATGTGGGGTATCGTTTTATGGGTTTTTGGGGTAGAGGATTTCAAATATTATATTATTAAAGTTCCATAAACAATTATTTTCATATACAAAGTTTTTTCATTGTGAGTGACTTGGATAGAGAATCTGGATGTGGAAGTAGTGATTCCTTGGGCAGCGGTTTTTTATATAATTGTTGCACATTCTTTAGAATACTTTTCCCAGTTTTTTGGAAATGTTAATTTTTGAACATTTTAAATATTATATTGACGACTTATTTGATAAAACACTTGTCAGTATAAAAAAAAGTAAAAAGAAACAAGAACATCTATAATAACGTGCCTGTATTTCACACTTGCGATCCTTGGATTTCAAGCTATAATTCTACCTATTACACCACCAATACCCTATTTCCGAAAGCGATAATATTGCTAATATAATGTCACTATTTGAAAATCATGTCTACGGTTTAATATTATATTGTTATGAAATATATATTAGTTAAATATATAAATAAATGATAGAAAATAGCATCTTAAAAAAATTCTATTCAATTACAAATTTAAAAAAACAGAAAACAATTTTTTAAATTTTAAATGATTAATAACTTTTTATTTACCGATCGATTTTGTTAAAAAACAAATTATGTTTGTTTTAAGCATTTTTAATGTTATAACGCCGACTTAGTTGTTAAAGTACTCGTCCGAATCTAAGGTTTGTGCAATGTGTACACTATAGTAATAGCGCAACTTATTTATAAACTGCCGTTTCGGCAGTTTAATATTTGATAAAGGGTACATTGACAAAATATTAACATGGAAAAAGATTTATATTACCGAATATCAAGGTCCGAAAAAAGTTCGGGGGGGGGGGGGGGGTGAATAATTTTCCATTCCCTACCTCCCCCCCTCCCCTAATTGGCTCACCACCTCCATCCTCCGGCTCCATCAATTTTTATCTATTTCACCTACCTCAAAAAAATCTCAGACTTCTAACTCCTTTTTTGTATATTAGTGTTACGGCAAAAAACCGTGTATTTTAAAAAGACAATTTCACGAAAAGTTACCGTCCGATTTGAAAAAATTTTACCAGATTATGCGCTTCCGCGAGGTCAAGTTAATAATAACAGAGTTATTGTGAAAAAACGTGTTTTTGCGAATTTTAAATGCGAATTCCTGCCCCACCTCGTGTGATTAAGCTGAACTAACTTGATAACACGATAAAAGAGAACGCGTGTAAGCGAATTGTCAAAAAAAAATTTTTAGAAAAGGTTTCAAAACTTCTTTTTCTCGCCAGATCCGCTCCAGTAATATGATCCTTCCCGGATTCTTCGCCATTTTATAGAAAACCGCGTATGCAAATATATTACACAAACACACACAGAAAAAGTGAAAAGTGGACTGTTTCTGAGGCTTCATTTGGAAAGCCGTATCTATATCGACATACTGAATAGGAATCGGGTATCCGTTCAGTTCCATCACCCACCAATTTATCAGTAAATCCTGAAAATAAACTCAATTATATGTTTTTTTAGGTTATTTTCGCGATTTACAAAAAAATGGTGGGTAATGCAGCTAAAAGAACACCTGATCCGTGTTCAGCACTTCGAAATACATGGGGGTCACCCAATGGAGTTCCAGGAACAGACCACTTTTTTTATTTTTTGGAGCTATGTTATGGTTGTAGCAATCCCCTTACATTATCTACAAAAATATATAGGGATTATTCACAAGTCAAATGACAGATTGACTATTATTTGGTATCTGGTACATAATTGACATAATAAGTGAATCTACGAGTACAGTAAAATTTTTGCAATCGGACCTAGATACAAAGATATGGCCATGTGATGCAATTATTCACGAAATTTAGATGATTAGGAAGATAGATACTTTATTTATTAACATAGTTACCTACATAAATTAACAATAAATTGATCATAGTTTACTAATACATTGTTTAGAGGCACCTAAGTGGGGGAAAATCTTTCACAGACACCATGGCCCGTGATAGTGTGGGATTTCCACCCAATAAAAACCCCCACTTCTTCACTCTCACACCCCGGAATCGCTTTGCAGCATGCATCTGGATGTGGGAGATTCTGCCTTAATTCTCATGTCTCCTTTGCATGTTTCTCTCTTCCTGTTCTTTTGATTGCATTACTTTTCTGATATATTTCTCTATCGAGCTTCATTTTTCCCAGTTCTCCATCATTTCTTCAATGATGTTGTTGTCGTTTAATATGACTCCTACTTCCAGATTTACCCTCTGTCTTTCGGCTTCCCATCTAATGTACTCGAACATTGTATGTGCTACTGTGTCCCTGTGTTCGCAGTATGCACATATCTCCTCTTCTGCCTTGCCTATCCTGTGCGTATAGACCTTGAAGGATCCGTGTCCAGTCAACACTTGAATCGTAAAGTAGTCCGTATGCTTATGTCGGCACTTGACCCATTTCCTCACGTCGGGTATGAGGACATTGGTCCACTGACCTACTTCCAGTGTGTCCGTCCACCGCGCCTGCCATCTCTCCAGGCTGGTCTCTTTCTCCGCTTTCTTGGCTTGTAGCATACCTCTGTCTTCTCTTTTCATCTATCGAAAGGTCTATGAGGAGTATCCCTGCCACTACTTGAGTTGCGCTCGCAGATATCGTCCTATACCCGCTTATGACTCTTAATAATGTTTTCCTTTGGGTGCTTATTAGCGTTTGTCTATGCCGTCCTCCTTATAGGCGCGTGCCATATCGGAGCTCCATACGCCAGTATCGACTGTGTCACGTTTTATACGACCTCCCTCTTTTTTCTGCCAGGTCCTTTTATATTGGGCATGATTCTCGAAAGTGATGCTATATTCGCGTCTACTTTCTTGATCGTATGCTTGATGTGTTCGCCGAACGTTGCCTTGTCGTCGATTATTATCCCTAGGTACCTCACGTGTTTCTTCGGAATAATTTGGACGTCTCTCAGTTGGAAGCTGATATTTCTTCTCTCCCTTTTCCCTTTGAGGATAACCGCCTCCGTGTTTTCTGGGTCGAGTTCTAAGTAATGGCGTCTCATCCATGTGTCTATGATCTCCAAAGCGTCATCTGCCTTGGAGACTAGTCCCTCTGCTCTGTCTGCTACTAGCACTAGAGCAATGTCGTCAGCAAATCCTACGACCCAAGTCTCCTCCGGCATTTTCTCTTTCAGAACGCCGTCATATGATGTTCCATAATGTCGGACCAAATACCGAACCCTGCGGGACTCCAGCTGTGACTTTGAAAACTTCCCCTCTTTCGACCTCAAACGATCTTTCTTCGAGGTAGCTGCTCACGATATTAACGAGGTATTGTGGGATTTCCCTTCTCGTTAACTCCTTCATGATTTTTTCCCATGGTGCAGTGTTGAGGGCATTCCGGACATCAAGAGTGAATAATGCTCCCCACTTCTTTTTTCCATTGTCACTGATTAGCTGTCTCACTTTTTCTACAACATGCAGTGTTGACTTGCCTTTTCGAAAACCATACTGATGGTCCGACAGTCTTTCTGTGTTTTCCAAAGCTTGTTCCAGTCTTCTTTTTATCAATTTTTCATATAGCTTGCTTATGAACACCTGGAACTCTGACAACCCACATCTGGTTGTGCTAAAGACAATGAATTTACTTACAATTTCTAAATTCAACAAAACTCACCTCGGATAACACAGGTCTACAAGAAAAAAAATTCTGCTCCAAGGACTAAACCTATCAAGTCTCAAGTATTTTTGTGTGCCGAATCCGAATTTTCAAATTAAAAATTTTTTTATTGCGTAGATTTCGAGTAAATCCAGGTTTTTATCGTCAAAATACAGTTTTTTGACAATTTACTCGAAATCTACGCGGTAGAAAATTTTTTAAATTGAAAATTCGGATTCAGCACACAAAAATTCAACAGAACTCAGCTAAAATAACAATGCCGCCTATCTAGGCGGTGTTGTTGAGAGGCAAGGGGGTGCAGAACGCAGAGCTGGATTTAACTTTATTGTTGGCTCGTTTCCTTTTTATAATATTACACTTACAATATCCCCCAAAGCACTGCTATGAATTGGTTACAAAACTTACTAAAATTATTTTCAAAAACACATTACCAAATAAAGAAATATAAAGTAATTATCGAATTATATTTTCACCCTGGGACGCCCACACGCCACGTCAGATAGTTGACATGGAATCGCCGGTATCTTCTCTCTCACTTAATGTAAAAGTGGAGTAAAGACGGGAGATTTATTTCCCGCCCTATTCATTCCTCTCGCTCCTCATAAAATCATAACCGCACATTATTAAGACTGCTTTAACTTTAAAACTGATTAGAATTTCATTTAATATATTTTTAAGATAATTATTGTATTTTAGAGGAAGGGAATTGTTTTAAAAAATAATTATTTCCGCCTTTCTAGGCTATACATTCGTCTTTGTCTGAAATGGGAAAGGAAACTATTCCATCATTGACTGATTTTACAACATTTTGTAGGATTTTGAAATTTTCATTAAGTATATCTAAGATTGTATTAAATTGCAACTGCCTAATAATATTTGGTACCTAACTGGTAACGTTTATCTGCAGTTTTAGCAATATTTCGACATAAGTAAATAAAGTATACTTACCTAGATTTGCAGAAACCAATTTGAGGCGGAAAGCAATAAAAACTCTTGGCCGTTTTTAATTGTTAGGTCATTTTCTTAACTTTTCGTTATAAATAATGTAACTTTTCATAAAAATTGTAACATACTTTTCTCTCTATTTAATGACAAAAAAAATAAGCACCATCTGAACTTTGTACGACTAATACAGCCTGAGATATTGCCGTTCAAAGTTGGGGTAAAAAAGAGAAAGATGCTAAAAAATACTACTTTTTAACCAACCAACCTGCATGTACGTTTTTTATATTTGTTCAATCATTACTCGGGATTGGTTTTTCTATGAAATCTTTCTCAAATTGCAAGGTATAGCTCGGGGTGGTCCCATATTCTCATATTCATTTCATCAAGGTACGTCTAGTATAGGGTGAACAAAAACCTAGTCAAAAATTGAAAACAAAATTTTTTTAATCGAGAATTTACCGAAGCCGCTAACGATAATTTAATTTCATTATATTTAATTTTGCGATAAGAAAATCAAAAGAGCAAAGTCATTTTTTTATTTAGCACCATTCGATAGAGGACAAAAATGTGCACCTAACCATGTAACAGTTACAGGGATTCCCAACAAAATTTTTTCAAGGACACCCTCATCGGTCGCTATACTGACAAGGATCACTTAAAAGCTTAAATTCTTCTTAAAATGAAGATTATGTAGAATCTACCATTGCAAGTAAAGTAAAATACAAAACAATTGAATATCTCAGTGACATTTCGCGGACCCCTAAGACATCGTCCGCGGACCCTAGGGGACCGTGGACCACCTGTTGGGAATCCCTGTTGTAACATATTGCTTTATCCAAAATGTATGGATCAATATTACTTTTCCTCTCCCATATACTTCTAATAGACGGTCAAAATAAATCACCCTGTATAGCGATTGAGGCGTTTTGTCGATTTTTATAAAAAAAAAGATAGATCGAAAAGTAAAAAAGCTAGACCTTCACCTATCTCTAATCCATCTGAACTTATAACCTTCTATGGGGGCTCATTTTCTTCATTATGATGTAGTTTAAAAGACACTTCTGATTTTTTTTCTATCTTAATTTCCTACGTTTGCAGAGCCAATGTGTATTTAGCACTTTTTCCCCCTAACTTTTACCCGCAATTTCTCAGCTTGTATTAGTTGTGTATAGTTCAGCAGGCACTTTATTTCATTATAAAATAGAGAAAAAATGTATTTTACACTTTTTACGAAATATTTTACATTATTCTCAAGTTATAACATAAAATGTGAAAAAAACGGCCTGGTTTGCCATTTTTGATTGCTTTCCGCCTCGAATTGGTTTCTGCAAACCTGTGTACACTTTCTTCTTAGGGTGATTTACCACAACATGAGGAAAATTTATCAGTAGGTTGTCCTCACCTAAAGGAGTCAAAAAAAAAAAAATGAAAAATTAAAAAAAAAACCGCTGCCCAAGGAATCACTACTTCCACATCCAAGTCTATTACAACAAAATACTATATTTGCACTCCACTATGTGGAAATAATTTATGGAACTTTAATGGTATAATATTTGAAATCATGTACCCCAAAATCCCATAAAATTATATGCCACATCTGTAATAGAGGTGGGGGTTAATGAAGTGAAAAAAATTATTGATGACGTTGGCTCTTCTACACACACTAAATCACACTATTTTTCCACCACCTTTAATAATAAGGTGGGGGTGGTATTGGGGATGGCTAATGCCATTTTTGTTGAGGTCTTAGCTCCTCTCATATTTACTAAATACCAATATCATGGAGTCTTACTTGCTTGATTTACCTATTTACCTATTTACCCCCATTTACCTCAATTTACCCTTCAACTCTGTAACGGAATATGATCCAAATTTAATCTAGTTCCAGATCTCGTTAAAAAACATACGTATGCCATATTTTAAGTGAATATCTTAAACGGTTCCAGAGTAATCGTGAGCACCAAAACGATACAAGACTAACAGACAGACCGACGCAACAGACAAATTTATTTTGCTCAGACTTAAAATATTGATGTTTCCTGATATTTTAAGCCTATTTAAACAAAGAAAATTTCCAAATTTTTTTTTTGCGTTAATATACTTCAACTGAATGTCGAACTAATACAAGGAAAATGGCAAGATAAAGATATAAAAAATCGTTGTGTGCCGTAAACTACACGATAGAAGTAAAGCCTCTACTTCACGCATTTTCTTCGAGGAAACTTACTACGCATCCATACTACTCAAGGTAACCCACTGTGCATCCAATTTACTCGGGGAAAGCCACTGCGCATTCATACTTCTGGAAGTAACCCACTCGCATCCATTTTACTCGAGGAAACCCACTGCGCATCCATATCACTTGAGGTAACCTACTGCGCATCTATAGCACTCGAGAAAAGCTACTGCGCATCCATACTACTCGTGGTAACCTACTGCGCGTCCATTGTACTCGAGGAAAGCCACTGCGCATCCATACTACTTAAAGTTACCCACTGCGCATCCATACTACTTGAGGTAACCTACTGCGATCTATAATACTCGAAAAAGGTCACTGCGCATCCAAAATATTCGAGGAAAGCCACTGCGCATCCATAATACTCGGGAAAACCTACTGCGCATCCATAGTAGTCGAGGCAAGCCACTGCGCATCCATACTACTCAAGGTAACTTTAAAAACATAATATTTGAAATTGTCTACCCCAAAAACCTATAAAACGATATGATAGATAAAGTAAAAAAATATTTTGAGGTTTCTGGTTCTTGTACATACACTAAATCACATTTTTTTTCATCCCCTTTAATAATGGGGTGGGGGTGGTAATGGGGGGTGGCTAATACCAAAATTTTTTTTGAGACCTTAGCTTCTCTTGTCTATACTAAATATCAATTTTATGAACTCTTACCTGCTTGATTTACCTATTTATTCCAAATTTACCCCAATTTACCCCCCCAACCCTTCGACGGAACAGGATGAAAATATAATCTAGTTCTAGGTCTCGTTAAAGTACATATGTGTACCAAATTTCAAGTCAATATCTCAAACGGTTCCAGAGTAAACGTGCGCACAAAAAAAAGTTACAGACCGACAGACAGACCGACAGACCGACAGACCGACAGACAGACAGAAATTTGTTTTCGCTCAAACTTGAAATCTCGACATTTCATGACATTCTAAGCCTATTTGAACAATAAAAATTTTTAAACATTTTTTTGTCGTTACTATACTTCCACTGGATGTGGAAGTAATATATTACCAAAAAATTTCCTTATTTTTTTGTAGAAATGAGCCGCCTATGACTTTAACCAATCTGACGTAACGCGGTGCAATCATATCACTTCCCCTCCTCCTTTATCAGACTTGGGACTGACGTCAGGGTTTTCTAACCCCCCCCTAATTTTTCTAAATTAAAATAATTTTTGTAAAACACAGCACAGCACAAAACTTAAAAGTAATGAAAAGTCAAAGAAAATGTTCGAATGCATTACATTCAATGCACTGTTCTAAGCGCAGAATGGCATATTGAACGGTTTCGATCCACGAATACAATTTAAAATTTAACGATATGCTCTAACTGGAAGTCGGGAAGACAATGAAAACACTGTGCCAGTGAACTCTTATACCACGTACAAAGATTAGAAAATTTATGTTTTAATATTTACTACGTACCTGCAACGGACCCCATTGTTGTCAAAGTTCGTAAACACACGATTGTGTGTTGGCCAAATTCGATTTGCCTTACTTTTATTTGAAGAACGGATCCGTTCCAGGTCCGTAGTTCATTGCCTTTACACTGACCACAGACAAATAACAGTAGCGTGTCTTTGCAAGTTTGAATGCAAGGAAATATACTAAATTACCTCGGATCACTCTAAAATTTTGCAGGTGTCTTCTCACATAGAAGACTAGCACACCATTTTATTTTCCGCATGTTGTGGTAAATCACCCTTATATTTAACGTAGTTCTGCGATTCATGAAAATTATTGTAGTTGGTCCCCGTTTGCTGTATAGCACGTCTGGCGGTATGACGCCATCTGTCGCGGTTGCCTGTTAGGCGCAATACCTCATTAAAGCTGTTTGGTGACATCAACGCATCAGCGCATTGGAGGGCGTCCTCTTCGTCTCATGCCATCTGGTTTTTCCCGATGTACACTTTATTTACGTCGAACTACACCGGAAAATGTAGAGAAACTTCAGTTACCACATATTTAATTCCTTCCAGAACTGATCTATCTCTTGAAGCGAATTTTGGAGCTTCCAGAAAAAAAATTTATACATTTTGAATTTTTTCCTCCCCTTCCATGAATGTTATTTATTTACTTGTTAAACGGGGGATACATTATTTCCTAGACTATTTTCCAGACGAGATAATCAGCTCCATAATAGTTTACAATACTGTAAAATGTAAGTTAACGTTTTAGGTATTTTTTCATTATAACATTTAATAATATGATGAATAAGAAAAGGTTGTAATGAAACAAAAACGAGCACAAGTTCAATCCCTGCATATCATTGTTACCCCGATTTTTTCACCTTGGGAACTGGCTTATTAAACAATATTAATAAAACCGCTGCCCAAGGAATCACTACTTCCACATCCAGATTTTTTATCCAAGTCACTCACAACGAAAAAATTTTGTATGTGGAAATAATTGTTCATGGAACTTTAATAATATAATATTTGAAATCCTCTACCCCAAAAACCCATAAAACGATACCCCACATCGGTAGCGGTGTGGGCGTGGTTATAGGGGGTGGATGAAGTAAAAAAATATTTTGAGGTTTCTGGTTCTTGTACACATACTAAATCAAAAATTTTTTTCATCCCCTTTAATAACGGGGTGGGGGTGGTAATGGGGGTGGCTAATGCCAAATTTTTTTTTTGAGACCTTAGCTTCTCTTGTATATACTAAATACCAATTTTATGGACTCTCACCTGCTTGATTTACCTATTTACCCCAAATTTACCCCAATTTACCCCCCAACCCTGCGACGGAACAAAATGAAAATATAATCTAGTTCTAGATCTTGTTAAACTACATATGTGTACCAAATTTCAAGTCAATATCTCAAACGGTTCCAGAGTAAACGTGCGCACAAAAAAAGTTACAGACAGACAGAAATTTTTTTTTCGCTCAAATTTAAAATCTTGACGTTTCGTGACATTCTAAGCCTATTTGAGCAATAAAAATTTTTAAAAATTTTTTTGTCGTTACTATACTTCCACTGGATGTGGAAGTACCATCAGTAACCTTTTACAACTTAAAGAAACATTTTCCTATGTTTCTATAGATACGCAGCGTCGGTGGGGGTGCGAAACTGTTATAATGCCGAATGACTTCTTCTGCTTTGCTCCTTTATTTTCTTTATAGAGTGTGTCCCAGGATAGATGTAACAAGAGAGGTGTAATGGACCAAAAATTTTGGAATGGTATTTGGGGATTGAGTCCTGCTTGTTGTAAAACTAAAGCATACCAAAAATGACTTGATTTGGTGTTCTACAGGGTGTTTTATAAGCAAAGTTGTAAAAATCAACACTAATAAAGTTCTTTTATTTTTCAAAATATGAAAAAATTCCACTAAGAAAAGTTATTTAGAATGCAATTTTATACCTTTATGCCAAATTTCAGGAATATAAAATTATTTTTTTGGAACTTCCCATTTTTTGCAAAGTAAGGTTAAGGGTTGAATTCATATTTAAAGTTGTGTAGGAGCAAATGTTAATTATCTCAAAAAGTAGGCTATTGGTAAATAAAAAATTGAATATACGAGATGTAAGAAGGTATAATGTTAATCGAACTAATTGTAAAACAAGAAACAATTACTAGCAGAGGTTTAAAAATTATAACAAGTAATAAATTTCAAAAACATAACAAATTCACAAACAAATTAAATTTATTGACCAATACAAAACAATGTTTACAATTTTTTTATTATTCGACGTAGCTACCACCCACATCCACACACATTTCGATCCTTCGCCTGAAGTCCTTAAAACTGTTTCGAATATGATCTAATGGTATGGAGTTTACGGCATTTGTAATTCTCTGCTTCAATACTGCTACATCGTTAGGAAGTGGTTCACCGTAAACCAACTGCTTGAGGCGACCCCATGAAAAGAAATCCAATATCGATAGGTCTGGGGATCTCGCCGGCCACTTGATCGGTCCATTCCTGGCAATCCAATTTTCTCCAAAATTTAAATTCAACCACCGATTAACCATTTCTGTGGAGTGGCCAGGGCAACCATCATGTTGAAAATGAACTAAAGGCATATCTCTTAAAATATTTAAATGTTCTTCAGAAAATCTTTCAAGAAGCTGTAAATAAGTGTGCTGGTTTAACCTTCCCTCAATAAAATAAGGTCTAATAACTCCAACCTGATAAGAACGGCACACACATTCACTTTTTTATAATATTGTCTTTTACAATGAATTCTAAAATTTGGATTTTCAGAATCCCAAAACCGACAATTCTCAGATGAAACAACACCACTGGTTGTGAATGTGGATTCATCTGAGAATATTATGAAATGATGAAAAAGTCTCTCTTCCATGATTTTTTCTCCAATGGTCAAACAAAAATCCAACCTACGGCCGTCATCTCCCTCTTCAAGCGTATGTTTATAATTTGCTTTATATTGTAACGTGTTTCCACCCCTAGGAAACCACCCTTGCAAATTCCGTGGGTTCCAAAAATTATAACAAGAGATGTCCACTAACACACTTTATTAATTAACTTACTGGATACTTCACACAATTCTATTATTAATTTAAATGCACTTTAATGACTAAAAATAACAATGTTTATCACTTTGTTTTCACTTTGTATTCTTAACCTCACTTTTCGAAACTTCATAACTTTCTATACTTTCTGAACTACCCGCCGAGAATGCGGTCTTTTATACCTAAAAATGACAGATCTCGATTTTTCTGTGATGACGCCACCATTCTCTAGATAATTCCAGATGTCATCACTCTAGAACTTCTCTGGTAGGTTCTTTCTCGAGTAGGTGCAAATACATCTGAATTAATTGAAGGGGTTGCAACACATCACAATATGCCCTAATTTTCTTTGCCTTGTAAATTCTTTGGAGTTCAAACTTGCTAATATTAATAAGAGCTAATCTCTCTCTTAGTGGCGTCCTAGGATTTTATATAACAGAGGCATGAGCTATAATAGCCCCAACATTGTCTTCATCATATGCTTTTATTTTTCTTTTCATGTTAAGAACACTACCAGTAGCCAGAAACTTTTTAATTATTCTCATAGCCTGAGTACGTGACAAAGCAGTGTTTGGAAATTTCAAATTAAATTGGCTTACCACCTCTCTCAGCGAGTTTTCACCGCCAATTCCGTAGCATTGCACAATATAAATTTTTTCACGCACTGTGAGTACCATTTTCACTTAATTTTTTATGCTTGATTCGTTAATTTGAAACAGAAATTAAGGATAATATTGACTACGTTTGACAGATATGTCAATAATAAATGATAAATGTGTATCCACTGCTTTTCTCATAGCCTACTTTTAGCTTCTACATAACTTTAAATATTAATTCACAAAAAATAATTTCTATGCAGTTTTAATTGAATGGTTCAAAATCAAATACTAATTTATTGAAAAAATGGGAAGTTTCAAAAAAATAATTTTATATTCCTGAAATTTGGTATATAGGTATAAAATTGCATTCTAAATAACTTTTCTTAGTGGAATTTTTTCATATTTTGAAAAGTAAAGGTACTTTATCAGATGTGATTTTTACAACTTTGCTTATAAAACACCCTGTAGAAAACCAAATCAAGTCGTTTTTGGTATACTTTAGTTTTACAACAAGCAGGACTCAATCCCCAAATACCATTCCAAAATTCCAAAATTGTTGGTCCATTACACCTCTTGTTACATCTATTCTGGGACATACTGTATATACAAGGTGTCTCACCAGGAATTGCATCGATCGATATAGGGAAAAGTACACACCAGAAAATGTTGAAAATTTAGGGAGCTACAAGCATCTGGCACTTCCGGTTATACTGGAAGTCGATACTAACTTGCTTATTTTAAATGGAACACCCTATATATTTTGGCGTTTTCGAAAAGAGCATCAAAAACATACAGGATACCCTATGCCTAAACCCAGCCGTTTCAGAGTTATTTGACATTAAAAAAAAAATTGACAGCTGTAAATGTTTACAATAACCTTTATAACTTTCTTCGTGTAAAAGATACTCATTTGCTTTTTGGCATGTAGAAAGAACACAAAGAGAGCTGCATTCTATAATTGAATTACATTCAATAATTGTATACCAAGTGTTCCATTTTTGACGTTACATTTTGTAAACTTCAAACCGCGAAAACTTGTTTAGGTCAAATGGAACACCCTATATTTTTTTACATCAAGTTATGTAAAATTAAATTCATTTTTTTCTGGTATAAACAATGTGGGGGTTTAAGTTACAATTTTTTGAAATATTTGCGATTTTCTTAGAAATTCAAGAAATGTTGGTCAAAATTTTATCAAATTAGCCATGATTAGAAACAATCAGTAATGTCATCATTCTCTTATGTCAAAAAATGCCACCGCGTTTAAATTACACCCACGAAGACTTTTTGAATTTGTTTATTATTTATGGAGAATGTGATAAAGTAATATATCAAGTACATTTGTTACTAGATATCCACAAAAACGAAAAATAACACTAAACACTGTAACATGCCTATTAATTGGATTGAAGATGCTTTGCATAAACTAAAGTAGCTAAGATGAAATCAACTAAAAACATGTTTCCATTTTAATTTAATAATTGTTCAAAATCCCGCTCTCGAACCCCCACACATTTTTCGCACCTTGCACCCTTAATTGGATTGGCCACACTGCCACTAGTAGTTCCCTAAATTTTCAAAATTTTCTGGTTCGTACTTTTCCCTATATCGATCGATGCAGTTCCTGGTGAGACACCCTGTATATGATTAGTCGCGTCAAGATAGATATTTTCTGAGACGTTTTGTGGCAAAGGGTTAATCGGCCTAATTTTTTTTGCAAATGATTTAGTAAAAAGAAAAAACAGGCCGTTGGGACTTTTTTCATTTTGTTATTAATAAACAAACAATTTTAAACACTAAACAAATAATTAAATTTGTTAATTTGCTATCTCGGAAACTATTTGAGAAAACCGACTGAAAATGTATACTCGGGGGATTTTGAGGTGGCCGATTACAATTTTGAAAATTGGAAAATTCAAGATGGCTGACCCAAAATTGCGGCTATGAAGTATAAAAATGAGATTTTTTGGCTTTTACATTTTTTAGAAAAATTACAAGAATAAAAACAGTGTTTAGAATGCCATTTTGCACCTAAATATACTATTTATGAGTAACTATCTTTCACCCCAATTGGATGTTAACCTCAATTTATTTAAACTATTTTTTAAAATATTCTTGTAAATCACTCAAAATTTTTATAGTAAAAATATTTTTAATATATGCAATGTAATTACCCGTTACTGAATCAATGTTTATTAGTTCAAAGGCCATACAAATTTTAAATACAGCGCGCTTTCTTGATCCCGGGATTTACATACGGTAAAAGACACCGTCCTTAGTACCTCCTTAATATTAGTACCAAACTTTTCAA
The DNA here is from genome assembly GCA_936432065.2 of Rutpela maculata. Taxonomy (NCBI): domain Eukaryota; kingdom Metazoa; phylum Arthropoda; class Insecta; order Coleoptera; family Cerambycidae; genus Rutpela; species Rutpela maculata. The sequence continues at coordinate 56,000,196 of OW386294.2, forward strand.
TAGGAAGAGATGAGATTTATATCAATAATATGTTGAATACATTATTTTACGATAATGAAATCGACGATGTTTAAGGAGAAGAAAGAAATGAAGATGAACAAGATGAGCAATATTTTCATTTATAAACAACTCGAATAAAACTGAAAAAAAGATATTTTAAAGAATGGTGTTTAATTAAATTTATAATTTTGTATATTTTTAAGTAAATAATTTTTATAACTTGTAGAAATAAATAATGAAAAAAATTGTACTTAATTTTTTAACAATTCTTTCCTTATAAAACTCTTTTTACTTCTGTAATTTCCACGTAAAATGCACGTAAACAAAGTTTAAATTGTATACTAAATATTTACTATTTTAAGACCATTATTTTCAATTTTAAACCTTACATATTGAATTAAAACAATAATAATTACCTTAAAAAAATATTAAATAATATATTAAAAAATATATCACGTCTTTTATACTTTATAGGCGCCAATCTCGAATTTTCCAATTTTCACTTCAAAATCGTAATCAGCGACCTCGAAAACCCCCGAGTATACATTTTCAGTCGGTTTTCTCAAATACTTGCCGAGATAGCAAATTAACAAATTTACTTAATTTGTTTAGTGTTTGAAATTGCTAGTTTATTAATAGAAAAGTTCCAGCGACCTGTTTTTTTCTTTTTACCGATGTTCCTTAGACCTCAATAAACAATTTGCACAAAAAATTGTTCCGATTAATCTTTGCCAGAAAACATCTCAACTTTTAACTTCTCTATATTGACGCAACTAGATGGTCATTTCATTTTTGGGTTACAAAAAATTGTAAATCTGATTGAAGACTTTTAATGAATCGTGTCCTGTTTACGTTCCCAGCAATTTAGACAGGGCACTGCAGATATACTCATATACATACAGCGTTCAGGGCTAGAGGCTAGAACAAGCAGATTTGGCCATGCTGTTGCCAGCCAGGATGATTTAAGTCAAATACAAGACGGGGGTTGCTCGAAAAAAGTAATAATTATTTATGGTATTGAGTTTGCATTGTTTTAAGTTTTTTTATGATTTTATGTATATAATTGGCAAGTGCCGTATGGTGACCGATTTGCCGAATCGGCTTCAAAGGTGGAGTGTGACACCCCCCTATATCCGGCCCTGTAGATACGTGATATTAATATTATATTGATATTACTGGCTACAATAACTTTTGTTATACTTATTTAGTACACATAAAATAACTCCGTAAAACTCTACCCACTTAAATTAGACTGCATGTTAAATAAAGGGTTTACCCAAAATAATAACATTTACAATGCATACAGAAAATTCTGATTTTTTTTAAAAGAGAAAATTAAAAATATTCAGCATTTTCTTTTTTATGCAAATTAAGGAAATAATGATTTGTACTCAGTACGCATAGGTATATAAAAAACACATAACTGCTCACCTCATCAATCAAACAACTCCTAAATCCACTTCAAAATATGGGCACACATCCCCTACCAACTTTGTCATCTGATGAAGCTGGGACTTTAATTTAAGAGCAAGATAGACACTATAGACAGTGATGAAAGTAGGTCGCGTGGCCCATATAGCGCCCTCCTACCTACTGTCACCGTGGGCGGTGGTTCGTACTTAACGAAAGAAATTAAAAATGTATATTTATTACAAAGACATAACGTCGAAAAACACTAATAGACCAAGCAATATCTGCTTCCTAAGTAGAGAAATTACTAATGAATTGATGAAACTGATAATTGTATCTGCGAATCTCTAATTAATAATTTTATTATTATATACCTCTGATTTAATTAAATATAGCCAGACAACTTTTTTAAATAATCATCGTAGAAAAAAAATCTGTAGACATTAGTTTTCTAACATCCTTACCACAAATATCCAATAAAAAATGTCCGTGTCTTGTCTAGACTTTTCTTGTAAACATGATAACTTCTGTCAGGCTTAACATTTTTTATTTCAAATTTTGTGCGTATATAAAATAATCCTGGAATAATTACCATTGAAACTACGGGATGATCGGCAGAGGTGTGTACACTGGCATGTTCAATATAAATTATGTTTCATTATAATTTTAGAGCAAAATGTTACTAAGGTTTTTGATTAAGCACACAAAAATACGAAGATGTACGGGTTTTACTGTTATTAAGGTATTTTTATAGGACTATTACCAAACGAAAGAAATTACATTTGGGCGTTGCCAACAACTGCCTATTTGAAAAATAAAAAAATGGATATGTGTACTTAATCTCAGTGGCACTACGTAAAAAAAATTGCCGTATTTCAGCAAAACTAATTAAACAGGTATTTACAATTACTACGCGCGACTGTAACTTTCACTTGTTAATTAGCGACTTTTAAATACATCTTTGGGAGGTATCCACCATTCTAGATACCAACATCTAAGTAAATATAAAAATTGTGTTATTATTAATCGACTTAAAGAACAATTTTGATGAAATTTTCTCTAAATGATTAATATTCATTAATGAAAGTTTGATCAAAATCGTTTCTCCTAGGAAAGAGTTTTAGGCATACCCATGTTAGGAGTTCTCAACGCCTTGCCACGAACTACAATGAAAAAAATTAACCATATTTAAAAAAGTTACTGCGTAAAATAAAATTTCACGCAGTCACCAGATTAATTTAATAAAAATAATAAATCTTCTTTATTAGAGGAAAGTAATGCAATTTTCTTAATCTAAAGAGCGAAGTTTAGCTTAACAGCTATTTAACCACTTATAGCTTTAAAAACACTTAATTTGATCTTACTACCTATTATTGATTTTACTTCATAATTTTTATCCCTTGACCTTCTTTTTGTAACTGACATCCCCAAAGATAAGATTTCAGTTCGGTCAGCATTTTTTTTGTTCGTTTGTCGTCCCATAATTTAGAAAAGGCTAACTGATTGACATAATCTACTCATTTTACGACTAGTTATAAATTGAGTTACCAGCATGATACTATGAGTTATCAGCATGTTTTTATAGTGTTATGAACTTGATATAATTCATGCTTCAAGAAGTAGTAAAGTGTTTTTTTAAATCTTTTTGTTCAATTCCAGTTCAATTACAAATATGAACAACAAAACTTGAAGAAATCAAAATTTTTCGGTATTCTTTTTCTCTAATAATTTCAGAATTAACCATTTGAGGTGGGAGGTTAAAAAACATTTTAAAATAAATTAAATCTTATAATAAAGATGTGATGACTATTTTATCCCTGAAAAGCTTTTAAGTTGTTTATAAGACAGTTGGAAATTTTAGTTGTTACTATGCTTACCTACTTGATCTATTTAACAGTATAAAACAATAGTATTTATTGTTGTTAATACACTCTTTTTACATCTCAATGCTAAATGTATTTCATAAAAACGACGGTGAAATTGTGTTTCATATTTTTTTTTAATTGCCTTATTTATTTTAACGTCCTGGCGAAGTTTAGCTAATGCTACTCCACAACTTAACTAGGACGGCGAGATGAGATACGGTTACCCATCCAAGTGTCTGACTTGACCGCACAGTGGTGCTCTTTTTTTACAATAGGCGTCAAAAATTTTCAATAAAAATTTACTAAACTTGGTAGAGTTAAGTATTTGGATATATTAAACTCAGTTTTGCTGCAGAATTTTTTTTTCAATGTGGCGGCTGCAAAATTTGGGTCAGAAGAAGCAAACAAAGAAAGTGGTGTTCCTGGAATTCAACCCGAGTAGTCCAATGTATTTTTCGACGCTGAATACGAATCCGACCCCAGAAAAGCCCAAACACCCTCAAAATTTTGAGCTAGAACGAAAAAACATCCTTAGAATTGGGTAAAATTATATATGGTGACAATAAGTACATGCAAAAAGTACTCCTAATGTAGGTACAATCCTAGAGTTTTTTAAGTTGCTGATTTCAAATTTCAACATGCCAAAGGCCAAAGGCCAAAAATTGATTCTTAGGGTGAAATCGAGTAAAATAGGGGGGGATGAAAATTTGACAAGATACTTTTTCTGTTTGCTTCTTCTGACCGAAATTGTGAAGCCGCCATATTGAAAAAAAATATTTCTGTAGCAAAACTGAATTTAGCATATTGAAATACTTAACTCTACCAAGTTTTGTAAATTTTGGTTATCGATTTTTGACATTTGTTTTGAAAAAAAGCACCACTGTGGGCCGCGTGCCTTCACTTCGTCGATCGAGGTCTCGCCACTGAAACCGGTGCCGTATCTTACACATTTCTAGGGAAGGCAGTTTTTAATTCTTTTGTACAGTTTTTAGTGACCTCATTATTTAGCTTCTACAGAGTAAAAGAAAATATCCATCGTTTTGAATTTTTAAGCTTCAACGGATTAGGTTCGTTATTAGAGATTCCTGAATTCAAAGGAGGATGTTAAAAAGTGGCTAATTTTGGCCTAAGCTGGGCAATGGAAAATGAACACGGTTTTTGATAGCATTTTTCCCATAGAATTCGATGATGTATTTAGTTTTACGGAAAAATAGCGGGAAAATGTTGAAAAGTTAAGAAAATGCTTGAGAATTTACAAAGTCCTGGCTGAGATATTCACAAGTTACACTTTTAAGATCTATAATATTTTATTCTAGATTATGGTGGTTTCCTTTAGTATTTTTCTCATAGAATATGATGCTCTACTTCGCTTTGCTGTCAATCTTTTGATATGATTAATCACCAATTACTTTTTTCAATTCTACACTTCTGTGGCTTTGAACGAAATTCCTCAAATTTAATTTTGTCATTCTTGTCGGATAGAATTCAACAAAAGGTACTTAATAATAATATTTGACAACCACTAACGGTAGTTTCAGGTGTCCCGCAAGAAAGTATACTTGGACCGTTATTGTTTACAATTTTTACATCAAATTTTCACAAATCCTTGCAATACTGCAATTACCATTTATATGCTGATGATATACAGATTTATTGTTCATTTCATGTTGAAGATCTACAGGAATATAGGAATTTAATTAACAACGATATAAAGAATTTTGTGTCAGTCTCTACTGACCATCTACTTAAAATTAACCCTAGTAAATCATCTGCTATAATATTTTGCAATGACAATGAACATGAATTTGTGTCGAGAGAAATTAATATTCAGATCGGAAATGATACAATCGCCTTTAATAACAGCTCTAAAAGTCTTGGTCTTATTATTGATCATAAATTAAGATTTAAACAACATATTACGAGTAAATTAAAAACAGCATATACTGCACTAAAAATGATATATACTCAGAGACGTTTTTTAAGCATGGAAGTGAAAAAAATGTTATGTGATTCTTTAGTTTTGTCCCATTTTAAACATTGTGATGTGGTTTATGGCCCTTGTATTAACATCATCGAGACGCGGCGTATACAAAAAGTGCAAAATGCTTGTCTTCGTTTAAGTTTTGGAATTCAACGTCGTCAAAGAATATCTCATAAATTGAAAACTGCAGAATGGCTGAATATGTACAATCGCCGCAAACTTCGCATGGCTTGTTTTTTTCATAAAATTTTAAAGTTCAGATCACCATCTTATCTCCTCAACAAGCTCTCTTTCAAAATGATATTCATAACATTAATATTAGACGAAGAGATTTTCTCACCATTCCACAACACCGTAAGGAAATATTCAAAAGGTCATTCTCTTATAACATTGCTGCTTGTATAAATAAGCTACCCTTTAATGGACTCACCCTTTCATGTGTAAGTTTTAAAAAGACATTTAAAAAATATTTAATGCGAAACCAGTAAAGTAAAATCTTACCTTTTCCTGTAACTTTCTCTACCTTTTTTTATTTTTGTTCCTTTCTTTATTTTTTTTCCCTCACATTTCCTAGTCTCCTCTCACTTTCAACTCTAGTCTGCCTATTTTTCGCTCTGCTTTAATGTATTTCTTTTTTTAATTTTCTTATGTATTATGTTTTGTCTAGATAAGAATATAAAGCCACATTATATGTAGTTATAGTTTTCACTTCTGACGTTATTTATAGGCAGTGGTGGAAGAACAGTTTACTGGCTTCGACAGTAAACTGAACTACTCGCCTCTTATTTACCTGTAGTGTAAATTTTAAAACTTTATTTTTGTTAACTTTGTGATAGAGTCTACGGAGTTCGAAGAGAAGATCTCGATATTTAGTCCGTTTTTAGTCCTCTTTAAAAACAATGTTTGTTTCCGCTGGAGCGGAGAACTCAATAACAAACATTGTCCTGATTTGGTGGTCGAGGAGGACTATATCAGGTTTATTGGCCTGTATTTGCCTGAGGGTGGGAAAAGAGTAGTTCCAATATATTAGGCACTGCTCGTTCCCCACCACGGACTCAATATCCCCGAAGCGTAAGGCAGCACTGGTGTCTCGCCTATCCCATACGAGTGCCGTAGATGATAATACAGCACTCGTAATGCTCCATCATGTCTATGGATATAGGCCGAGACAGCGTATGCCGGACAAGCCGACAATAGGTGCATGCGTGTCTCCGGCGCCCTTCGGCAGGCCCTGCAGTTTACATCAGAGACCTAAATACCCAAGACATGACTTCGATAGACCAGCGTATTAAACACACCATTTTGTCAAGCCATGATGAAACTCTCGGTCTCAGACTTCAGCCCAGCTGACCTTAGAAAAGCAAAGGTCAGCTTTACAGATAAGCCCCTGTCTTCAATGTTCTTGTAGAAGACTCCATGCAAGGGCTTATCCTTATGCAGCTGCAGAATTCTGCTTTGCTCAGCTGCTTTTGTATGGGCTTTAAGCTGAGCGGGTCCCAACTCGGTAACAGAGCTTGGGTTTACCCGCCTACTGTCGAAGTCGAGACCAAGCTCATCAGCTGCTCTTTGTGCTGCCTTAAATAAAAACGCTCCTATCCCTGCATTTTCATGGTCGTGAACCGTGCAGAGAAGGAGATCCGAACTCCTGATGATCTTGCAGGCTCCATCCAGAACAGACCTGCTATACTATTATTATTATTATTATTATTATTTTTTTCAATTCTCAGTTGTTCCTGGTATGTCTGCTGTGATCGGGTACTTGGTATCAAGACCACAACATTGACTAGTCACTCCCAAGGAATGATCTCACTATTCCAGCCGTGTGGAGAATTACTGCTTTTTGCATTCGCATTATTATTATTATTATTATTATTTTTTTTTTTTTCGCGCACGCGATTCTGGACAGTTCTCCCGTGTCTCCGACATTCTCACGAGAGAAGCGCCAGCGAATTATTCACAGCCACTCCCCGCATCCCGCAGGGTCAGTGACTGTAAATTCCAGACTCATGTGCCCTAAGCAAACGGAGGGACCCCAGGATAACTGCCTTCTGCATTTGGCCTGCCAACCATTCGGCTGACTTTTGGCAGGCTGGTATGGCCTTTAATTCCGAGAGCAGCGTAGGTCTTATTCCACCGAGTACACCGATTATCAGGACGACCATCTTGACCGAGTAGTCTGGGTATAGCGCTCGGAGCTCATACCGGAGATCTCGGTATTTAGCCCGTTTTTCCCCCTCCTTCAAGATGATGTTTGTTTCGGCAGGTGCCGAGAATTCCATGACATACATCACCTTGGTTTGATGGTCGAGGAGGACTATGTCAGGCTTGTTTGCTTGTATCTGCCTGGCCGTCGGAAACGAGTAGTTCCAATATATTCGCCACTTCTCGTTCTCGACAACGGACTCGATCTCTCCGGGGACGTAAGGCAGCACTGGTGTTTGGTCTACTTCATACGAGTGCCGAAGATGGTAGTACAGCACTCGTAGAGCCGCGTTATGCCTATGGATGTAGGCCGAAGTCGCATATACCGGACATGCAGATAGTAAGTGCATGAGCGACTCCGGCGCCTGACGGCAGGTCCTACAGGTAATGTCAGGGACCTCCACACCCATAACGCGACTGCGGTAGACCAAGGTGTTAATAACACCATCTTGGCAGGCCACAATTAATCCCTCAGTCTCCGACTTTAGCCCTGCTGACCGTAAGAAAGCGAAGGTCAGCTTTGTCGATAAACCCAGTGTCTCTATGTTGTTATAGAATACACCGTGCATGGGCTTATCGACGTGCTGCCTGAACAGATTTCTCTGTTCGGCAGCTTTAATTTGGGCTGTCAGGCGATTTGGCGCAAGCTCAGTTACTGATTCTAGCTCAGCACCTCGCCGGCCTCCTCGCCTGAAGTCGAATATGAGACCGAGATCATCTGCGGCCTTACGTGCTGCCTTAAATAAAAATGCGCCAACTCCTGCAGTTTCATGATCTCTCACAAAATGCAGGAGTGGGTCCGAGCTCCTAAGGACGTTGCATGCCACACCCAGTGCTACTCTGCCATGCGCACACTCCAGACTCAAGAGTCCTCGGCCCCCCCGTTGGCGTGGGAGGTACACTCGAGGAACGGACGACCTAGGATGGATGCTCCTGTGAAGATGCATCATCTTACGGGTATCCCTATCCAATTGGCGCAGCTCATCTAATGTCCACTTAACTACTCCGAAGGAGTAGAGCAGAATCGGAACGGCAAGCATATTAGTTGCAGACACCTTGTTCTTCCCCGAAAGTTCGGAAGACCAAATCTTTCGGAGTCGGTGTCTGTACTTGCCGCGGAGAGTATCCTTAATTTGTTTCACGTCCTGGATGTGATGTTGTTCCACACCCAGGTACGTGTAGGTCTCTCCGGCATCCAGATGTCGTAGGATGCTTCCGTCTGCGAGCTGCGCGTCTTCAAGGAATATCCCGCTTCGTCCTCTCTTGAGGTGGACGACTGCACACTTGTCCAGCCCGAATTCCATGCCAATGGCCCGTGTATACTCTTGGACCACCCTTAGAGAGTTCTGGAGTTCGCCCTCTCCGGAGGCATAAAGTTTTAGGTCATCCATATAAAATAGATGGGTGACCTTATGCCTCCGATTGGTGGGTGGGCCACATTGGTATCCGCGGGTTTGGCGGAGCCTGACAGATAACGGCAGCAGTGAGATGCAAAATAGGAGAGGACTCAGGGAGTTATTATTATTATTATTATTATTATTATTATTATTATTTTTTTTTTTCTAAAAGCCAGCCACCTTTTAAACTATGTGGCTCCGACACTCACAGAGGGGAGCTGGTAGTACCGGTAGCTACTCCCCACGCCCGTGGGGTGAGTGACTACTGGGTCCGCGAATCGTGTGCCCTGAGCAGACGTAATGAACCGAGGATGACGGCCTTCTGCATTCTGCCCGCTAAGACCTCTGCCGAATTTCGGCATGCCGGTATGATCTTAAGTTCTGAAAGCAGTGTGTGTCTCGTTCCATTATTATTAAGTGTCGGGAAAATGCGGAAAAATTAAGAAAGTGCTTAAAAATTCACAAATTCGAGCCTGTAATATTCAAAATTTAAACTTTTTAAGATTCAAAGCTTATTACACGAAATTCAGGTGATTTTTTGTAGTATTTCTCCCATGGGATGCGAGGGTCTACTCTCTTTTGTGAAAAAATTAAGGAAATGTTTGAAAACTCACAAAATCTAGTCTGCGTCATTTCCAAGTGAAACATATTAAGAACCAATATTATTGAGGTTATAGTGGTTTTATTTCGTAGTAGTTATCCAAGTAAAATGGGGAGGTTCACTCAGCTTTACGGAAAAATCCCCGGAAAATCTGGTTAAATCAAGAAAATGAATAAAAAGTCACAATATCTAGCTTGCAATATACATAAATGAGACCTATTAAGATCTAAAGTATTAAACTTGAGTTCAAGGTGGTTTCTTGTAGTATTTCTCCTGTGGTGCTAAAAAATGTGAAAAAATTAAGAAAACGTCTAATAAATTAGAATTTATTACGCAATATTCACAAGTAAAATCTATTAAGATCAAGCGTATTTAATTTGAAATCACAGTGTTTTCTAGTGGTATTTTTTACATAAAACTGTATTCTCTATGTGTGCACTTTTTTAATTTTTCCGAATTTTCCCGGTTTTCCCGCATAGCTGTGTTAATCTTCTCTTTTCACTGAATAAGTACGAGAAACCACTACAATCTTTTGTGATTAACATTGATTCCTAATATATTTCATTTAGGAATTGGGAGTCATCGGACATTTTCTTGATTTTTCTACATTTTTTCGGCATTTTAACGCAATACAGAGTAGACAATCGTATTTCGAAGGAAAAATACTATGAAAAACCACCTCGATCTTTAGTTATATACTCTGCATCTTAAAAGGTTAAAATTCTGATTATCTTAGGATAGATTTTGTGAGTTTTCAAGCATTTTTTTTAATTTTTACGCCTTTTCGTAATATTTTCCCGCAAAAAAGAGTTGATTCTCGAATCCTACGGGAAAAATACTAGAAGAAACTAACTAAATCTCGCATAATAATCTCTGGATCTTAAAATGTTTAAATTTTGAACATTACAGACTCGAATTTGTACATTTTTGGGCATTCTCTTATTTTTTTTTGCAGTTTCCTGACATTTTTCGGTGAAACGAAGTAGAGAAAAATACTAAAAGAAACCATCATAACCTAAAGTAAAATATAATGGATCTTAAAAGTTTACCTTGTGAATATCTCAGACAGGACTCAACTCAAGCATTTTCTTAACTTTTTCACATTTTCCCGCCATTTTTTCGCAAAACCGGATACATCATCGCATTCTACGGAAAAAATGCTATAAAAAATCGTGTTCATTTTTCGTTGCTCAGCTTAGGCCAAAATTAGCCACTTTTTAACATCCTCCCTTCAAGTAATTCTGCAAAAGTATTGCAATTACCGCAGCCATATTAGATTCGCCATTTTGAATTTTTAACTTTTGACACCAGACTCGGTATCAGCTAGTCCTAAAATATCTAACTACCAATTTCAATGCAATTCCGACTTTGAATTTTTTATCACTAGCGCATTTGCCAAATTCTCGAAATTTCTTGTTTCCAATTTTTGCTCATCATACATTAGACCTTGATAAAATTATTATGGGACCACCAGTTTGAGAAAGATTTCATAAAAATCTCGTAAGCCCATGCAGAGTAATGATAGAACAAAAAAAAACATACATACGGGTCGAATTGGGAACCTTCTTTTGAGAAATCGATTGAAAGTATTGTAAAATTGATAAAATTACTGTTCGATTAAACAAAAAAAAATTATATATATTTTATATAGACAACTTCCCACATAAAAAGAATAGCACGTCATTATTGTATAAAAAAAGTTACCTTCTTGAAGACAGGATTTTTTTCTGAAAAAAGCTCATCACGAGGCTGTCCATTTCTGTCGCTAAAGGTTCTGTTCATCGACGGCAATATTGTTTGCATTATAAACTCAATTGATCGTCTGTCAAAATCAGTGAAAATAAATACATATACATAATCATCTTAATAAACTTTCTAGGAAATTTTGTGGATGACAAAATTGTCTAGGTACTTTTCCCCCTTATGTGGAACCGTTTTGAAGTTATTCCACCTGAAAATGCGGTTTATTTTGCACCATTTTTGTTATTTATTTATCCCCAAAACAAATGGTATATTCAATAATGAATTCTCTACTTGAGATCCATTTTGCTTGGCCTATAACAGAATGTTTGCGTAGGGCCTAGTATTGACAAACACGAAAAATAAAGTCAGAAATTAATTACCATCATTGTAACAAGAAGGATTAAAGGAACCCTTTTAATAAAGTAAAATTACTATTTACATTTTCTTATCAAAGGAGATGTATTTAAAAGCTGAACAAATAGTTGTTTTACAAAAAATGTCTTAAAATGAAGGTATAATAACAATTTAATTATATATTTCTGAGGAAAACAGGCCTATAGGCTAGATGTTTTTATGTCACATTCAGAAGAAAAAATAATAAAGTCACATTTCGCTAAAAATATACAAACGGTATCTTAGTTTTGACTTGTTATCCAGGATTTAACTTTCACGCAATGACATGACAGAGATAAAATAAGCTCTAATAATTACCGTAAATGGACATTCACAGATATCACAATTTCAAAAAGGTTAAGTGTAAGTAGGCTAGTAACAGACCCTCAACTGCGACCATCTGGTCTATTTTGGCTTATTCCTAATTATATTTCACCCAATAGCTTCAGCTATTTAATAAAGCCGACTACCTTACTGGGTGAGAGGTTGTCCAGGTCCTCTGGCAGCAGTTGCCTTTTGCCAAAAAGTGAGAAACTGGTTCTTTCTGCAGCAGGACAGGTACATAGAACGTGCGCTGCCGTTTCATTCTCCTCCAAACACAGTTGGCATTCAGCATTGTCTGCTATTCCGAGTCTGTGTAGGTGGTGGTTTAGTCTGCAGTGCCCGGTATATAGGCCAACCAGAGTTCTTAGGTATAACCTATTTAACTCTAATTTTTAGTTCTTGATTTCAAAGGAAAGTAATAAACTCCTTTAAATTAACTAATCCTGGTAGTTTTTGCCACTACTTGAGGATTTTACTCTCAGTCCAGGCCACACAGTACTTGCCGCACCTTCCCTGGCTAAAGAATCGGCTATTTCGTTGCCCTTCATGCTAGAGTGGCCCGGTATCCAGACCAGAGTTACCTTGTTATATCTGCCCAATCGAGTTAGAACCTTTTGGCAGTTCCAGACCAATTTATAATTGCAACAATATGAGCCAAGAGCTTTAAGAGCTGCTTGGCTGTCTGAAAAATATTCTTATTGATCTGTGTGTATGATGCGTTTGTTCAAGCCTCCTTGTACACAGGTCAATGACGTGAATTTCGCCTGAAAGACAGTCGCATTATTACCCAGGCTCGAAGTTATTCCTACCTTGGGGTTGTAACTGTATGCTCCGGCTCCAGTTCCTTCAGGGTTGTTAAAAGGCAGTTCATAGTTGATCACGGTAGGCATCACATCTGAAAGCATTCCCAGGATGTGTCGTGACTATCTATGTCATCAGATAGCCTGTTGTATTCCATGATTCCAGCCTGTAACATAATAATGACCGCTTGTTGAAGTCTGCATGTTGCCCACTTTTCTCTCCAAATAGATGTGGAGAGAGGGTAGATCCAGGAGGATTTAAAGAAACATGCCAAAAACATTTTAAGGCTGAAGAGCCTTAGAGCCTTAGAACCTTAGAACCAAGGTTCTTCTATACACACCGAATCACAATTTTATTTTTCTACCCCTTTTAATAATAGTCTGGGAGTGGTAATGGGAGTGATAGTGGAGGGTGGCTAATGTCAAAAAAATTGAGACCTTGGTTTCTCGTGCATTTCCTAAACCCCAATTTTATGGACTCCTACTTGGTTGCTTTACCTATTTACCCTCATTTACCCCAAACCCTTCAACGGAATCAGATCAAAATATAATACATAAGTGTATCAAAGGTCTCGCCGGTTAAGTATATGGAATTGCGCCCAGAGGCTTATTGGGCTATTCATTCACATGAATGTTGCTTATGACTAGGAATGCCAATAAAATATATAATAAACCTCTATCCCCTATATTAGCAGAGTTACTTTAAAATTAATTTTTTTCAAAGCTATTGAAGATAATTCATAGAAATTAATAGGAGACGTTAATATAAAATAGCTTTATATTTTACATTTTTTTACATTCCTATTATGTCATTTAGTATATAAAAAAAATAATTTAATTTTTGAGGGTGCTGTTTTTATATCAACCCCTTGAGTGACACCTATCAAAAAAATCTATATTATTTAACACTAACATAATTATCGTGTGTAAAAATTACTTCAAGGTCAAATTGGGAGAAGATGCTTAAAAATATAAATCTAGATAATGCATACAGGCACACAAAAAAAATTTAAGTGCGAAGACCTAGACCACTTAATTCCTACTCATTTGAAAGCTAATAATCAAAAAAATATGCTACTACTTTTAGCTTGGCTCTCTATTATTTTTTTTTTGCTTCAGAAGTATTGATTTTATTAGACAATATGGTTAGGCCATTTTAATTAATCCACAGTAATATCTCTTCAGGAAGGGGCACTAGCGAAAAATGTTTCAGACAAACGTTGTTCCATTTAGAGGGGGGCATCTTTTGGGTAGAATAATTTTCCACCTCCCACCCCTGATGAGCTTGCGGTGGGGGTAGCTTTTGAATTTTTAATGGCACTCTCCACTTTTGATCGCGTATTCTGATTCTACGAAAAAAATTCTATAACTTTTGTACCAAACATTTTTTTCTCCACCCCACCCTGATGAGCGGGGATGGAGGTGTAACTTTCGAATTTTCAAAAACATGCAGAGAAACATCTCTGAACTAGGGCATTTTTAGGTAAAATGTTTCAAACAAAAGTTGTTTAGTTCAGAGAGGGGCATCTTTTGTTTGAAACATTTTTCCTAAAAATGCCCTAGTTCAGAGATGTTCGTCTGCATGATTTTGAAAAACCGAAAGTTACACCGCCATCCCCGCTGATCAGAGTGGGGGGGAGAAAAAAATATTTGGTACAAAAGTTATGCAATTTTTTTCGTAGAATCAGAATACGCGATCAAAAATGGAGAGTGCCATTAAAAATTCAAAAGTTACCCCCCCCCCCACTATCACGGGTAGGGTGTGGAAAATTGTTCTGCCCAAAAGATGTCCCCCTCTGAATGGAAAACTTTTGACTGAAACATTTTTCGCTAATCTCTTTTCCTGAGGAGATATTTCTGTGGATTAATTAAAATGGCCTAACCGTATTGTCTAATAAAATCAATACTTCTGAAGCAAAAAACATAATTGAGAGCCAAGCTAAAAGTAGTAGTATATTTTTTGATTATTGGCTTCCAAATGAGTAGGAATTAAGGGGCTTCGCACTTAATTTTTTTGTGTGCCTGTGTTCATTACCTAGATTTATATTTTTAAGCATCTTCTCCCAATTTGACCTTGAAGTAATTTTTACACACGATAATTATGGTAGTGTTAATAATATATATTTTTTTGGTAGGTGTCACTCGAGGGGTTGATATAAAAACAGCACCCTCAAAAATTAAATTATTTTTTCTATATACTAAATGACGTAATAGAAATGTAAAAAAAATGTACAATATAAACCCAGCATTGGAAACCGAGGAATCAGAAGACTCAGAAAAAGAAGGCAAACCAAAAACACAAAAAATGGAGCTTAAACGCTCCCTCACGATACAACGCGGTAACGCATCTCACAAATACCTACACCTCCCATCCCACATTCGTTTGCCGTGCACCATGTGGCACTCGCTGCTGGCAACAAGTATGACCCTAGTCCAACCCAGCGTGGACGTAGCAGGCCCAGCTGTATAATCCTTGGGAGTGGCAGAAATACCTACCGCACGATGGTAAATCAATCAATCAATTAATCAATCAATCAAACAGAAGGCTGAAGGAAGGGAGACCATGTTACACGTGGAAAACAACAATCGAGAGGATCATGAACAAACTGGGAAAGGACCAAACATACTGGGAAAGAAAAGCGAGGAGAAAAATGAATTTCCACAAAGAAATCGGAGCGATATATACTCAACGGAGGAATCAGAAGTCTCAGAAGAAGAAGAAGGCTTGTAGAAGCAGAAGTACAAAAATAGGAGCACAAACAGCAGCGACAACATATCTCACAAGAAGACCCAGAATAGGCAGAAGTCCAGAACCAAAAATACAAAAAAACGCTCCCTCATGACACAAATGTGGTAACGCATTTCACAAATACCTACACCTCCCATCCCACGTTCCTTTACCATGCGTCATGTGGCTCCCGCTGCTGGCAACAAGCATGACCTTAGTCCAACCCAGCGTGGACGTAGCAAGCCCAACTGTATAACCTGGGAGTGGCAGCAATGCCTACGGCACGCTGGTAAATCAATCAATCAATCAACGTCTCCTATTAATTTCATTTAATTATCTTAAATAGTTTAAAAAAAAAATTAATTTTAAAGTTGAGGGTTGTTATCCCCATAACTCTGCTAATATGGGGGGATAGAGGTATATTATATATTTTATTGAGCATTCCTAGTCATAAGCAACATTCATGTGAATGAATAGTCCAATAAGCCGCTGGGCCCAATTCCATATACTTAACCGGCAAGACCCTTTCAAGTCAATATAATAAATAGTTTCACAGTAAATATGCGCACAGAAAAGTTAGACAGACCGACAGACAGAATTTCTTTTTTTGCTCAAACAAAATCTCGGCGTTTCATGACATTCTAAGCCTACTTCAACAAAAAAAAAAAATCAAATTTTTTTTTGGGTTACCATACTTCCACATAAAATTAACAATGTTGACAAGTAAAATTGAAAATTTCTATGTCCTGTCCTATAATCATCTCATAATGTGCTATCATATGAAGGAAACCATATCGATATCGGTTGAAACATCAGTTGCGTGAGGATAATCAACTCTTTATTGTAGATATGCATGTGCAGTTCTCTGAATGTCTACCGAGATGGAACCTTACCAAAAACCTTCTCGACAAACCCAACAAACACCAGTGGTTTAAAAATGATTTTGGTATAATAATTATACATTTATGATATACCACATTATGATTTTGCGTTTTTATTATATATATGATTACTAAATTTCCACTAAAGGCAGAAAATATTAATTTAAAAGACGTTCTAAATAAATTGTCGATATAGGTATGTCATATACGGTAAATAAACATTTAGCAAAGACTTCATATATGCGGTATCTATTAATTATTTGTATTAAATATGTTGGTCATAAACAACCAATAAACGTATTTCTTTTACTTTTGTTTTGGCACATCATTAACCTAAATTTTACTAGTTTCGATCTTTGGTATAAAATACATCGTTCATTGACTATCATAGTCCAATAAACATCAAAACGTGTAAAACGCGTGAAATATATTTCCAGTACTTAAATATGATTTTAGTATAATAACTAAAGCAAAAATTATACTCTTCGCTGGTTTGTTGAACTTTTTATATAATTGTTGCACATTCTATAGAATACTCTTCGTAGTTTTCTTATAAATAATGCTGGTTTTGGACATTCCAAATTTTGTTATACTAACTTTAAATGATAAATTTCAAATTTTAGTTAAGAGGCAAACCAAAGTTGTTATTGATTTATAAAAGAACAGTCTCATACAGAAAGATGGCATCACTTAGATTAGTTGCTGAGCTACCTTGAATCACTTTTACTATGTCAAATACTTTGGAGAGGCAGATATATCTGAAAGATGGATAGCCCTAAGTATGGGCAAATCTAATCACGCTACCTGACATCAGTGATGGAAGTTGTAGTTACTTTTGAGTAATCATAAGCAATCGTTACTTTTTAAAACATAATCATCACAAAGTATTCGTAACTTTGACAGAATTTAAAATTGATATTTTAATCTCCAGTGCTGAGGTTCTGTTTCACTCTTTGACAGGGCCGCGCCGTCCATAAGAGCAAGTCGTGCGGCGCACGACGGCGCCACGTAACTAAAGGCGCCGGAAGGGGCCGCGAGTTTTGAATTTTAAAATAAAAAAATATATACAGTGTGTTTCACTTCAAATGATATAACTTTTTTATTTTTTTCTGATTTGAATCAAATTACTTCCACGTCCAGTGGAAGTATAGTAACGACAAAAAAATTTTCAAAAATTTTTATTGTTCAAATAGGCTTAAAATGTCATGAAACGTCGAGATTTTGAGCGAAGTTGAGCGAGTTTGAGCGAAAAAAAAAATTCTGTCTGTCTGTCGGTCTGTCTGTCGATCTGTCTGTCGGTCTGTCTGTCGGTCTGTCTGTCGGTCTGTCTGTCGGTCTGTCTGTCTGTCTGTAACTTTTTTTGTGTGCACGTTTACTCTGGAACCGTTTAAGATATTGACTTGAAATTTGGTACACATATGTACTTTAACGAGATCTGGAACTAGATTATATTTTCATGTTGTTCCGGCGAAGGGTAGGGGGGTAAATTGGGGAATTTGGGGTAAATGGGTAAATAAAGCAGGTAAGAGTCCATAAAATTGGTATTTAGTACATACAAGAGAAGCTAAGGTCTCAAAAAAATTCTTGGCATTAGCCACCTCCATTACCACCCCCACCCCCCTTATTAAAGGGGATGAAACCTCATAATATTTTTTTACTTCATCCACCCCCACTACCACCCCTTTCACCACTCCCACCCCACTACCGATGTGGGGTATCGTTTTATGGGTTTTTGGGGTAGAGGATTTCAAATATTATATTATTAAAGTTCCATAAACAATTATTTCCACATACAAAGTTTTTTCGTTGTGATTGACTTGGATGTGGAAGTAGTGATTCCTTGGGCAGCGGTTTTTTACTCAAGTATATAACAAATTAGGATCTACTTATGAGTAGAAAAATATTCGCCTCCTACAAATGCAAAGCCATCTGCGGTACCAAAACATGCGGAGAAAATCAAAAAATCATATTAGGCATTTTTTTATCGGAAAATTTTGTTAATGAAACTTGTTCAGAATTGTCCAAAAATCTTATGCCCAAAATTTAATCAAAATTAAAAAATTGAAAAATTAAATTTTAAAAAAATTTAAAAATTTTAACAATGATTATTTAGAAAAGAATGTAAATTGCCTTGACAACTACCTGGTAGCTTGGGTTTAATTTCAAGCAAAATTGTCATGGTACAGTTTTCTAAACAAAAAAAATCCATTAGATATTTTCGGACTTCGATATTATTTTAATCAAAATTTATATATTTTTTTATTTTGATTCAATTTTGAGCTAAAGGTTTTGGGCCAATTTTGAACAAGTTTCATTAACAAAATTTTCCGATAAAAATATGCCTACTATGACTTTTTGATTTTCTCCGAATATTTTGGTACAGCAGGTGGCTTTGCATTTGTAGGAGGCGAATGTTTTTCTGGTCATAAGTAGATCCTAATTTGTTCCATACTTAAGTAGAATTTGATTCAAATCGGAAAAAAAAATAAAAAAGTTATTGGGGTGTTACCATTTCAAGTGAAACACACTGTATAAACGTTTAGTTACAATATAGCATGAACCACTAGGCAAACTAGGCAATTGCCTAGGGGACCCAATGCGCAAGGGGGCGCACAGTGGGAAATTTTGCCATTTTTTTGGACAAAAATCCGTCTACAATGCAATTATTAATGGATTTGAAAATTATTTTTTTTAAATAATTGTTAGGTATCACCCGATGTTTGAGCACTGCCCAAATTTTAAAAACGTTCAACATAACTTCAAAAAATCCTATAAATATATGAAATTCGTGTATTTTACTTAAGTAAAAATGCGAATTTCTGTTTTTTAAAAGTTTTACTCAGAAAATATCCTTTACTACATGTTTTTTGGGTCGCAGATTATGGAAAATGGGGTCCCGTTAACCAGAAATTGATATAATACCCTTAAAATACCGAAAAACACCCCCAATGGAGATTTTTTCGAAATATTCTTATTAAAAATGTAAAATAGTCTAGTAAAGTTTATTTTTTATATGATAAATATAAAACCTTAGTTATTCAAATAATAATTCAGTAAACATTTACCCTAAGGGTTAATCAGAGGGGTTGAAACAATCCCCATTTCTACAAGAAATATAGTTACAATGGTTATTTTTTAGTTTTTGCTTCAAAATAAGGTAAGAGAGTACATTGTGACTATGAGAGTGTATCTCAACCCCCTTTAAGGGTGAAAACCACCCTTAAATGGCTGTAGAATTAGAAAATAGGTTTCTAATTTTTTTGAAATTTTAGAATCACGTCTTCTTCGATATTTTCACTAAAATCAGTCTCCGAACCTTGTTTGATAAATAAAATTTATTTTAAAGGTTAAATTAATCAATTCTTATATACTTTGACAATGTGAATAAACAACAATTCAATGTGAGTAGAAACAAATTCTAAGTTTTTCAACGTTTTTAAGAAGCTCGTAAGTTAGAAATCGCATTTTTTCCATTTGAAAGAAAAAATGAAATGATAATTTCTCATCCATTCTATGCAATGTGAAACAACAATCCAATTTTTAGTAAACATATTTTAAGCATCCTAAAGTTCAAAAACAATTAGGTGCTTAAAAGCAATTTTAGACATTTCAAAAAAAAGTCTAAATTTTTCATACATTCTACTCCATGTAAAACAAGTATCCAAAGTTAAAAAAAAACAGATTTTAAGATAGTCTTAAGATAATTTAATAATGAAAAAAATTGGACATTAAAATGGATGTTAATCAATTTTTTTTTAATTTTTTTATCAATTGTATACTTTTTTTTGAAATGTCTAAAATTTAGTTTGTTTGAATAAAATAGAGATATCTGCTGATTTTAAGCTGCTATTAAGCATCCAATAAAATTTACTAAAAATTGGATTGTTGTTTCACATTGCATAGAATGGATGAAAAATTTTCCTTTCATTTTAAATATTTTTTTTTTTCAAATGGAGAAAATGCGATTTCTAACTTACGAGCTTCTTAAAAACGTTGAAGAACTTAGAATTTGTTTCTACTCACATTGAATTGTTGTTTATTCACATTGTCAAAGTATATAAGAATTGATTAATTTAACTTTTAAAATAATTTTTATTTATCAAACAAGGTTCGGAGACTGATTTTAGTGAAAATATCGAAGAAGACGTGATTCTAAAATTTCAAAAAAATTCGAAACCTATTTTCAAATTCTACAGCCATTTAAGGGTGGTTTTCACCCTTAAAGGGAATTGAGATACACTGTCAAAATGTACTTTCTTACTCTATTTTGAAGCAAAAACTAAAAAATAACCATTGTAATTATATTTTTTGTCGAAATAGAGGTTGTTTCAACCCCTCTGATTAACCCTTAGGGTAAATGTTTACTGAATTATTATTTGAATAACTAAGGTTTTATATTTATCATGTAAAAAATACACTTTACTAGACTATTTTACATTTTTAATAAGAATATTTCGAAAAAATCCCTATTGGGGGTGTTTTTCGGTATTTTAAGGGTGTTATATCAATTTCTGGTTAACTATCTATTTTTCTTAATCAGAGACCCAAAAAACATGTAGTAAAGGATATTTTCGGAGTAAAACTTTTAAAAAACAGAAATTCCCATTTTTACTTAAGTAAAATACACGAATTTCATATATTTATAGGATTTTTTGAAGTTATGTTGAACGTTTTTAAAATTTGGGCAGTGCTCAAACATCGGGTGATACCTAACAATTATTTAAAAAAAAAATTTTTCAAATCCATTAATAATTGTAGACGGATTTTGGATGGAAAAATTTCCCACTGTGGGGCGCTCCAACAGTTCAAAACTAACTAATTTTATCTCCCGACGGCCGACATTTCTCGTTTACCGTTGTTCTGTTGGAAAATAAAACGTACCAACAAGGAAATTATTTATTCGTTATTTAATTATTTTATTTTGATAGAATTGTCTCATTTATTACCTCTGTTCTGTAGCAACATTTTACAGATTTATTTATAGGATTATATTATAGCGGAGATCGCAAGAAGTCACGAAAAGGGATATGTTTTTTAATATATTATTTTTATATTTAATGTTTATATTTAATTTTACTTCGAGGGAAAATATAAATACTACAATTTTTTTTGTGATAAAACGAATTTTATTGGTATTTTATATTTTTATATCTTGCGCCCACGAAACCTACTTTTCGAAGATAATATAAATTTAAGTCAAATTTCTAATTTGAGGCTGTTTGACCTTGAAACATTCGTAAATTTCGCCTGCGGCGCATTATGCAATTCCATAACTTCACCTGTAAATAAGATGACGCTAATATTTCATTTGCCCAAAGACGCACCAATCCTTAATCCGGCCCTGGCATGAATTGAAAAATTTTTAATTTTTAGATTCAATTTTTTGGCGTGATTTATTTGAGATACTTTTTTCCTCAACCACCTTTTTTCAGCTGAATTTTAGATATGTTATTGAAGGGCGCATGTTCGTATTTGCACGAGCGCGTTCGAAAGGCTTGGCGAGGCCCTGCTTTGAATACATGCAGGGCTGGCTCTAGGGGGGAGGGCGAAGCGGGCGGCAACATTCTAGGGGCAGCAAATTCTTCAAATCCACAGTTACCAAAAAAAATATAAAAAAGCTAAGAAACAATTGTTTCACTAATATAGTAATAGTAATGTTAACTTTATACAAATAATTTGTTATTGTTAATTTTTTTGTATATAAAGTAGGTTACATATATACATTCTGTTTCTTATATGTGATTTTATTTCTTGTCTAATTTCTGTGGTGTGGTATTTTTTTGAGTTTCAATACGGTTAATTTTTTCAATTATCTTGTTTTACCCTTTTAAATACAGTAATCATATTGCTGAAAATCCAAAAATTGGTGTAAACCTTATAAATAAAAAAACAAACCATCAAGAATATTCAGTAGGTGACTCTTAAAATGTTATAAAAAATAACGGACTGAAAAGATAGGGTCAGGCGGGGTAAAAATGAGACAGACAATATAAATAGCGGGGTAAATAAAAGACAGATTGAAATAAATTAAACTTAATTTTTTATACAAGTTTGTTTTATACATTCAAAACTGTTTTATGTTATCCAGTCAGGTCCTATGCCTACTGTTAATGCGGGAAAAAATATTATTCAGTAAACTCTTTAATTCACTTTTAAAAAATTTTTGAACGCACCTTAGTACTTTTTTTGGGGATTTTATAGTTTCTCTATTTGCATTGTCCGTATTTGGCAGACGCCAACTAGAAATGTCATGCTTCACATTTTGTGATCAAGTTTATTAATCTGCTAGTTTTAAATCATCAAAAATTTGATTTTAACGAAAAAATTAAAAGCGGAAAAAAAAGAGACTAAAGAGACCAAATGGGCAGACTGAAGCAGGCACATTTCAACTTCCTAATTTAGGAGAAGCTAGCCCTTCTGGAAGCCCCTTCTTGTTTAGTAAAAAATCTGAATAAATTACATATAAAAGAAAAAACCCTCCCCCGTCTTATTTCTGCACTTCCATTTGTACGACGCCAATAAGAATGGGAATAAATCACGTGTCTTTCATTTGCCCTCCACTGTCTTTTTTTACCCCACTTGGAGGGAGACACTGTTTATTTTTGTTTATCAATTAACGGTACCTTTTAGTAAAAAAATACATAGAAATATAGTTTTTCCTGTCATCTTTACATATGATACCAATATTTCATTAAATATTACTCGATTCTAAGCAACCTAAAAATTGAGAAAGAAGAGAGAAGAAAAGATGTCATTTTGTCTCATTTTTACCCCGCCTGGCCCTAATGTTATTTATATAAGAGAGGGGCGGCAAAATGAAACTGTGCCCGGGGCGGCAAAATACCTGGAGCCAGCCCTGAATACATGTGAGTTGATGTCATCGTAACCAATAATCATTATTATTCCTTTTCGTTTGCCGTACAATAACAGGAATTAATATGACACATGCAACCCGAAACCTCCATCTCCTTCCTATGCCCCTGTTCCCACTTGCCAGATAAAGAAGCATTATTTTTAATAATCAAGAGCTTTCATTACAGGTAAGATACCATATTTTTTCAAAAAGTTATTGGCAAAATTACTTCATTTGTTTCATTAAATTAATTGAAATAATTAATGAGATGACATTGAGATATAAGTACTCACTACTACTACTATAATTCATACCATATTGGTCTGGTTAGTCTAGTACCTACCTTTTATTTAAAATATTGATTGACAATTTTTGAAGTGTGAAATTTACTAATCAATAACTAGTGTCCGTATGTAGGTTTTTTTCGAATGCATGGCTAGAGCAATGATAGCTATTAGCACAACAGTATGTAGGTAATCATTATATGGTAGTAGGTAATCACAATGGAAAAGTAACGATTATTTCTGTAAATTGAGTAATTAGTACTTCGGGTTCTACTGAGTAACGATTACAAGTAACGAATAGTTACTACCCGTCCATCACTGCCTGGCATGGTGGTACTGTGATCAATAAGGCGGTTCCCTCAGGGCGAGGCCTTTTCAATCACACTGAAGTGGGGCCTCTGACCCCCGCGATTATCCCTAATGCAGAGAACTAGTTATGGTGCTGCGTACGCGCTTTATAATAGGTGGTTTATAAAATGTCATATTTAAAAAAAAAAAAAAGTATCCCTGAAACATTTATAAAATTCATATGTAAAACTATTTTTAACCCCCGACCCAAAAAGAGGGGTATTATAAGTTTGACGCGTATGTTTGTATGTCTGTATGTCTGTCTGTGGCTTCATATCTCTTCAACGGGTGATCCGATTTTTAAGCACTTTTTTTTATTTGAAAGAGTATTTTGTCGAGAAGGTTTTTGCCATATTAGATTTTGATGTTTGGTTACAAGCTTTTATTTAACTTGCCTTGTTCTTGTGGGTCAAATCTTGCAACTGAATTTTAAAATAGTTATCCCCTACCGATTGAGCTCAAATTTTGCATACACGTTTAGTTTGGATGACAATGTATGGTTAGCTAAGTGACGTCATTCCAAATCCAATATGGCGGACTCCCAAAGATGGCGGACCAGTTATTTTTTATGCACCCCCATGATATGGGTATCAAATGAAAGGGTTCGCTGAGAAGAATACGAAAATAAAATGACGTTACACTAAATTCAATATGACGGGCGCAACTGAATTTTAAAACAGTTATCCCCAACCGATTGAGCTGAAATTTTGCATACACGTTTAGTTTGGATAACAATGCATGGTTAGCTAAGTGACGTCATTCCAAATCCAATATGGCGGACCAGTTATTTTTTATGCACCCCCATGATGTGGGTATCAAATGAAAGGGTTTGCTGAGAAGAATACGAAAACAAAATGACGTCACACCAAATTCAATATGGCGGACAAAATTTTTTAGTTTTAACACTATAATTTGATCGTATAGTGTATTCGCTCATACGTTGCATTCTAAGAAATGGTGATGGATTCGGTTTAAACTATAAATTTTATATCGGATAGGAACGATGCAATGAATATAAACTTCTCCAAGAAATTAACGCACCACCAAAAAATAACCAAAAGTTTGAAGTTAGTTAATTTTTAACCCCCGAACCAAAAAGAGGGATGTTATAAGTTTGACGCGTATGTTTGTATGTTTGTCTGTCTGTCTGTCTGTGGCTTCATATCTCTTCAACGGGTGATCCGATTTTGATGCACTTCTTTTTATTTGAAAGAGTATTTTGTCGAGAAGGTTTTAGGCCATATTAGATTTTGATGTTTGGTCGCCATTTTGAATTCGCCATGTTGAACTTCTCTAGAAATTGTCCGATTGAAGTAAAATTGAAAATGTGCAGACAATTATGGTAGTCGAATATGATTTCGGCCTCATTTTGATTCGGTCATATGAAACTAGTACGCTCAGATATATTCATCGGGAGTTTTTCAAAATTTTCAATTTTTTAACCCCCGACCCAAAAAGTGAGCTGGGGGCTGCTGTAAAGACGAACTACTAAAACTACTAAGAACTACTAAATTGTTATATTCCAAACAGCAGCTCCCTATATATTCATGCGTATAAGAAAGCAAGTCTCGAGGACATAAAGAAAATGTAAGCTGGATTTAAATAAATCATAAGAGTTCGTATATGGAATCAAAGTTATTTCATAATTTTTAAAGTTGTGTTAATTTGTTCTTTTTATATTAGTTATTTAGTCGATATTTTTGTGTCGGTTTTTTTTTTAATTTCTAATTTAATTTAATAAAGTAAAGTATATTGAGGGCTGTCAATTTTCCACGGTATGATTTGTTAGACAAATTAGCTTGTAATATCACCGGTTAGAAATGTTAGTTAAATCATTTATGGTAGCTTATTAAAAGTCGAGCTCTGGTTTGCGTATTTTATTGCCCTTGACGGTTAATAAATAAAATGGTATGTGCATAACATTGATTTGCCAATAAAGCAAAATAAACAAATTACTTAAAATACTTTGGAATTCCTTCATTTTATTGAATATTGAAACAGAATGGAACATTGTATGTGAAATATGTCTACTGTTTCAATAAAAAATGCTTAAAACAACAGATCAGGAAATACATATCCACTGATTTTATCTTTAAACATTGAGAAATGAAAAATATACTTGTTACATAATATAGCGATGTTAAGTAGGGAATCGATGATCTGCTAAGGTACTTTGCCACAAATTTAATGGAAAATTTTCCGTACATCCTCTGCGTTGTTCTAGAGTTTGAAGCTGGATTGTATTGAACTTGAAGATGTGTTTAACAACAGCTGAGAGCTGATGCTTGAACTTGCTGTCGATTACACTAGAAAAACCTCACAACTTGGAGGGTTGTGGAAGTTAAAAGCTAATATAGGGCCTAATGGCTATTAAGCTGAGTACTTTTCGTATTATATCTGTGCATACACCTACACTGTAATCGTGTTTAAGTTTGTAGTATGCTAAGTTATTTTTCATTATAAGATGCACTCATGAATATTAATAGAGTTCCCATTATTCCATTTTAATAATTTTATTCAACAAGTCTTCTGCTATAAAGAGAGTAGGACAATAAAATAAAAGATTCTGAATGTTTGTGCTATAATTAAACTAGTATTTACTAGGCAAATTTATTGGCTATCTTCATACTTTTCCAGCGAAAAAAAACTTAATCCCAAGATGTCTGTCATAAGTCTCATAAATTAAAATATTTATATAGAGTATATTAAGTATATAAATACATTTCTTTTTACAATTATTATTACGTAAGCATTTTTATCTCTTTTTACATTAGATTGCGTAAATTTATTTCGAAATTAATTTTGCGAATAGTTAATTTTCTTTAAATAAACATATTCCGAACATATCTTTGTTAATTAATATATCACATTTTGAGCAACGCAAAAATGAGCCTATATGGAAGTTGGAAGTCGATATAGCTATAAGAGTTTTCTTTAAAATGGCATACTTTGTAGTTTGCTGGTTGATCAAGTCTAGACAAAAAAATAATATAAAATTAATATTGGAAGAACGAGCATTCTGAGAATGATCATTTTTAACGAAATGATTAAGTTGTAAAACCAAGATGACTTAATCCTGGTTTATATGTAGCTGAAACTGAATTCTTTGTAACTAAGCTTATTTAAAGTATTGATCTAAATCTGGATGTCTCCTTTTATTCTAACAGACCAATGTAGCATATTAGTTGTTGCCCTTATTATGATGAAAATGCAAATTTTTCTAGAATATTTTTCCTTGCCCAAATGGTTTCTGTCAAAACAAAGTGAATTTATTTGAAAAAGAACAAACGATTTTATTGTTTAGTGTCTTTCCGCTTTGTTTGCGCAGGTTAAGCTTCTTTGTAACTCTTTGTCTTTGTATAAATGTGGCAAATATTCGAAAGCATACTTTTGGTATTTGATTTAACCCTTATAGACAGGCCTCAATTTAGATAAGAAAGGAATAAATAAAAGAAAAACAGTTAGTCTTGTCCAAGAATTATTTTTAAATCAAAAGTTACACTCGAGGTTAGTATTACGTTTGCGGAATATCAAACTTCTTGTGTAGTAGGAAAACCAAATGTGAGGCGGAAAGCAAAAAGGGACCTCTTGTCGGCAATTTCCGGTTTTTAGTTATTGATATTAAATGAATTAAGCTCTAATTCTGAACAATTTGGTGCAAAAATCGTGTCTCTATGATTTTTTTTGTTTAAGTTACTAGTGCGTTTATGAAAATGGACCTCTTGTCGGTCCCATGTTATTTCTCCATATTTCTCCATAAGCGACAAGAGGTACCTTTCCAGGGCTGAACATTGACTACTTTATCCATTATTTTAAGTGTTTCATCCAATTAGATTGGCTGCTTTCCGCCTCACAAATATAGCTTGATTTTATCACTGTAGTTTCAGAAAATTATGTATTTTCTGCTAACTATTCGTTGATTGATTGATTGATTTACCAACGTGCGGTAGGCATTGCTGCCACTCCTATACCGCTGGGCCAGCTACGCCCACTCTGGATTGGATTATGGTCATGCTTGTTGCCAGCAGCGAGAGCCACATGATGCTTGGTAACGGAATGAGGTATTTGTAGGTATGATTTGTGAGATGCGTTGCCGCATTGTGTAATTTAAGCTCCTTTTTTTATTTTTTTGCTTCTAGATTTCTACTTCTTCTGAGTCTTCTCTTTCTTCCGTTTCTGATACCGATACCTGATACCTTGCAATTTCTTTATGGAATACCTTCTTTCTTGCCGGTCTCTCCCAGTATGCTCGTTCCTTTCCTAGATTGTTCATGATCCTCTGAATTATTGTTATCCACGTGTAGCATAGTCTCCCTATTTTTAGTTTGTGACTATTGATATTAACACTTACTTCAGTAAATGTGTCGGATCCCTTTTCTGGACCTGTCCCCAGTACGTAATTGTATACAGAGCTGGGCAAATTACTTTGAAAAAGGAATTAATTACAAATTACTTATGTTAAAAAGTAATTTGATTACTATGTAATTAAATTACTATTAAAAAAAAGCAATTAAATGACTAATCATTTGGTAATGGTATTTGAATAAATAAAGTACTCTTATAATTAATACTCTGAATTTGTTATAATGGAAATGGGAAATATTTAGTAAATTATAAGATCATTTGTTAGTGTACAAATAATTATAAACATATACAAATACCTACTGAATAATACAAAACGAAGATATATCTAAATTTTGCATTTATCAGTAAAGACAGTAATCACAAAGGAATGAAAATCTATAACTAAAAACAAATATAAAAATCGCTGCCCAAGGAATCCCCACATCCTGATTTTCTATCCAAGTCTCTCACAACGAAAAAATTGTAGGTATGTGGAAATAATTGTTTATGGAACAAAATAAGGCCTTTAGTTCTTGTATACACACTAAATCACATTTTTTTTTGTTACCCCCTTTAATAATGGTGGGGGTGGTAATGGAGGTGGCTGATGGCAAAACATTTTTTGAGACCTTAGCTTCTCTTATATACAGGGTGTTTCAGTTAACATTCCCACAGCCGATATTTCGGAAACTAAGAAATATATTTTTATTCCGTAAACGGTAATGGATTTCTATGGTTAATGCGTTCTTCAGGAAGTATAATTTACTATTATAACATTATCATCAGAGATGGCGCTGCAGTTTAAAAATATCTTTCGATCAAGGAAGGTTTGAAACATATGCCATTCGATTAAGAATTAAATTCTAAACAAAATTTGCTCTTATTCCAAAAAGTCAGATCTACAGTATTTTTTGAGTTATTTTAATTTTATTGTCTAATTACTTCCACATCCAGTGGAAGTATAGTAACGACAAAAAAATTTTTAAAAATTTTTATTGTTCAAATAGGCTTAAAATATCATGAAACGTCGAGATTATAAGTTTGAGCGAAAAAAAAAATTTCTGTCTGTCTGTCGGTCTCTCTGTCGGTCTGTCTGTCGGTCTGTCTGTCGGTCTGTCTGTCGGTCTGTCTGTCGGTCTGTCTGTCGGTCTGTCTGTCGGTTTGTCTGTCGGTCTGTCTGTCGGTCTGTCTGTCGGTCTGTCTGTCTGTCGGTCTGTCTGTCTGTCGGTCTGTCGGTCTGTCTGTCTGTAACTTTTTTTTGTGCGCACGTTTACTCTGGAAGCGTTTAAGATATTGACTTGAAATTTGGTACACGTATGTACTTTAACGAGATCTGGAACTAGATTATATTTTCATGTTGTTCCGACGAAGGGTTGGGGGGTAAATTGGGGTAAATTTGGGGTAAATTGGTAAATCAAGCATGTAAGAGTCGATAAAATTGGTATTTAGTATATACAAGAGAAGCTAGGGTCTCAAAAAATTTTTTGGCATTAGCCACCCCCATTACCACCCCCACCCCCTTATTAAAGGGGGTGAAAAAAAATTGTGATTTAGTGTATGTACAAGAACCAGAAACCTCAAAATATTTTTTTACTTCATCCACCCCCACTACCACCCCCCTATCACCACCCCCACCCCACTACCGATGTGGGGTATCGTTTTATGGGTTTTTGGGGTAGAGGATTTCAAATATTATAGTATTAAAGTTCCATAAACAATTATTTCCACATGCAAACTTTTTTCGTTGTGAGTGACTTCGATAGAGAATCTGGATGTGGAAGTAGTGATTCCTTGGGCAGCGGTTTTTTTAAGTGTTATATTGTTTCTTTTAATTGCTGTAACTTTTTTAATCTTGATTTTCGGATGTAGGTTCTTACTTTGAATTAAGAAATTTAAATGGAAAAACAACAAACAGGGTAATTCTATTTTGGAACAGTACATCTTGATAACAATATTTAAAACAGATGCTCGAAATTACTTCCGTCTGCTTCAATACATATATCAAAGCGATGTGACAATTCCTCGTTACATGTCCTTAATAATGTATGTCTATTAATTGCACCAGCGCAAGCGTAGATTTTATTGTATAAATCTGCCATATCTTCTATTGGCTCTTGATATACTTCTCTTTTAAAATATCCCCACAAGAAAAAGTGCAGAAGGGTCAAGAACGCGCGTTCCATCTAACCGGTCCTGAGGTGCCAATCCAGCGCCTTGGAAATGTGTCATTCAAATAATTTACAACAATATTAGAGTTGTGGGGTGGGGCGCCATCTTGCTGAAACCAAATTTCAGCTCTGTTGTGGGGAATATTTTGTAAAAGTCTTGGTAACTCATTTTCTAAAAATCTTAAATAACGCACACCGGTTAAATTTTCATGGTATAGAAACGGACTTATAATATAACCATTTAAAAAATCACACCATACATTTACGCTGAACATAGTTTGGTTTCTTGTTCGGATCATCCATACTTTCGTCACTCAGTACATTTTTAAGGAAATTATAATTTCCTTCATAAAGTACAGAAAACTCAGTAAGACAGGTTAAGCGACGATCATAGTCCGTATGCAGTAAATGATGTAATAAGTGTGGTTAATATGGAAAGTACTTATTTTTTTTTTCTTCTTTCTTTGGCACGACGTATCGTGATACATTGGTGGAGGCTCTTATTTGTTAATGATGAGTGGGGATCATTGTTAACGGTTTGTAAAACTAAAGCCGTATTCTCCTGGGTTCTTGCTGTTCGTATTCTTTCACCTTTCAACTTTTTAAAACTACTATATTGTAATAAATTGTTACACAAATTGGAAAAAGTCTTGCGATCGGGTTGTGGTCTGTTTGGAAATTGTAATTGATACAAACGTTTGGCTGCTTTTGCATTTTTATTGCATTTTCCATAAATTAATAACATATTAACTTTGTCAACATTGGTGTGGGCCATATTTTGGACAAATTTTATAAACGTATTCTTAAAATGACACACGCAAACGAAAATTAAACTTCTGACAGTTAATAAATAAACAATTGCAAATTATTCAATTATGTTAATTTAAATTTCTCAATTTAAAGTACTTAATTGCTAAGTGCTATTAAAAAAAATTTCCCACCAGTAAATAATTCTCTTATATCAGGCAAAAAAGTTACTAAGAACCTACATCCGAAAACCAAGATTAAAAAATTTACAGCAATAATAAATACATTCAATTCAAAGTTAAACAATAAAATTAAAATAACTCAAAAACTACTGCAGATCTGACTTTTTCGAATAAGAACACTTGTTTAAAATTTAATTCTTAATCGAATGGCATATGTTTCAAACCTGCCTTGATCGAAAAATATTTTTAAACTGCAGCGCCATCTCTGGTGATAATGTTATAATAGTAAATTGTACTTCCCGAAGAAGGCATTAACCATAGAAATCTATTGCCGTTTACTGAATAAAAATATATTTCTTTGTTTCCGAAATATCGGCTGTGAGAATGTTAACTGAAACACACTGTATACTAAATACCAATTTTATGGACTCTTGCTTGCTTTACCTAATCATCCCAATTTATCCCCCAACCCTTCAACGGAATAAGATCAAAATATAATCTAGTTCCAGATCTCATTAAGAGTGGAAGAGCAAAATTCTGTTTTCGAACAGAAATTTTGAACTCTGCCTTTTGATGAACACATATATTGTTGTTATTCATCTAAATCACATACTTTGTCATCGTAATTTGTTCATCAATAAAAGCATTATTATTATTATTATTATTATTATTATTTTTTTTTTTTTTTAGCTAGCTAAAAACCAGTCACCCTTCTCTGTGGCTCCGACCCTCACAGAGGGGAGCTGGTAGTACCGGTAGCCACTCCCCACGCCCGTGGGGTGAGTGACTACTGGGTCCGTGAATCGTGTGCCCTGAGCAGACGTAATGAACCGAGAATGACGGCCTTCTGCATTCTGCCGGCTAAGACCTCTGCCGAGTTTCGGCATGCCGGTATGATCTTAAGTTCCGAAAGCAGTGTGTGTCTCGTTCCACCGAGGGCTCCTATAATCAGTACCACTATCTTAACAGTATGGTCTGGATACAGTCTGCGGAGTTCGAAGAGCAGATCTCGATATTTTGTCCGTTTTTCCTCCTCCTTCAAGACAATGTTGTTCT
Organism: Rutpela maculata; assembly: GCA_936432065.2. Lineage (NCBI taxonomy): Eukaryota > Metazoa > Arthropoda > Insecta > Coleoptera > Cerambycidae > Rutpela > Rutpela maculata. The sequence goes on from OW386294.2 coordinate 56,032,503, forward strand.
CCGCGGGAGCCGAGAACTCCACGACGAACATTGTCTTGAGTTGATGGTCGAGGAGTACTACGTCAGGCTTGTTGGCTTGTATTTGCCTGACGGTGGGAAAAGAGTAGTTCCAATAAATTAGACACTTCTCATTTCCCACAACGGACTCAATATCCACCGTAGCGTAAGGCAGCACTGGTGTTTCGTCTATCCCATACGAGTGCCTTAAATGGTAGTAAAGCACTCGTAATGCTCCGTCGTGCCTTTGGATATAGGCCGAGACTGCATATGTCGGGCAAGCCGACAGCAAGTGCATAAGAGTCTCTGGCGCCCTGCGGCAGGCCCTGCAGCTGACATCAGGGACCTCTATACCCATGACACGACTACGATAGACGAGGGTGTTAAATACACCATCCTGGCAAGCCATTATGAATCCCTCGGTCTCAGACTTCAGCCCGGCTGACCTTAAGAAGGCAAAGGTCAGCCTTTCGGATAAGCCAAGGTTTTCTATATTTTTATAGAAAACTCCATGCATTGGCTTATCCGTGTGAAGCTGCAGAAAGTTGTTGTGTTCTGCAGCTTTAATTTGGGCTTTTCGCCGAGCAGGTTCCAACTCGGTGACAGAGTCGCGATTTACCCGCTCGACGTCGAAGGAGAGACCAAGTTCATCGGCTGCTCTCTGTGCTGCCTTAAACAGAAAGGCTCCTACCCCTGCATTTTCATGGTCTCGGACCATGCAGAGGAGGGGATCCGAACTCCTGATGACCTTACAGGCTCCATCCAGAACCATCCTATTATGGAGACTCTCCAAACTCAAGAGTCCACGGCCTCCCCGATGTCGTGGGAGGTATAGCCGTGGAACAGACGATTTAGGATGCAAACTCCTATTGAGATGCATCTTCTTGCGGGTTCCTACGTCGAGTTGACGCAACTCTTCTTGAATCCATTTCACTACTCCAAAGGAGTAGAGAAGGATCGGAACGGCAAGCATGTTGGTAGCAGACACCTTGTTCTTCCCCGACAGCTCTGAAGACCAGATCTGTCGGAGTCGGTGCTGATACTTGCCGCGGAGAGCATTTTTCACTACACTCACTTCTTGGGTGGAGCGTTGCTCGACACCCAAGTAAGTGTACGACTCTCCGGCATCTAGATGATGTAAGATGCTTCCGTCCACGAGCTGCGCGTCCTCTCCGTAGTTCCCGCATCGTCCTCTCTTGAGATGGACCAGTGCACATTTGTCTAATCCGAACTCCATGCCGACAGCCTGCGTGTACTCCTGTACCACCCTGAGGGACTGGTGTAGGTCCCTCTCTCCGGAGGCATAAAGTTTAAGGTCATCCATATAAAACAGATGGGTGACCTTATGCCTTGTATCGCCAGGGGTACCGCAGTTGTATCCACGGGTTTTCCGGAGCGAAACGGATAATGGCAGTAATGAGATGCAAAATAGAAGGGGGCTGAGGGAGTCTCCCTGAAATACTCCCCTTCTGAATGTTACCGACTCCGTCTGGACTCTATCATTACCCGATGTAATGGTAAAGCGAGTTCTCCAGAGCGGCATCAGTAGTCGATCCAGGCCATGGAGAGGTTACGCTTATACTGCATGGAGTCCTGCGTGACACACCTGTCAATCAGCAGGTTCTCCTTACAGCCAGCGACACCTCTCTTTGACCCTCGTTGCTCATATATCCGCTCGTAAACCGGTTCAACTGCGTGGAGCACTCGCATGTACAAGATGCGCGTAAACACCTTGTAACATGCGTTTAAACAGGTTATCGGCCGGTAGTTCTTTGGGTTAGACAAATCTCCGTTCTTCGGGATCAGCACTGTCCGCCCCTCGACAACCCAAGAAGGAATTTGCTGCTCCCCATTTAGCCATGAATTGAAAATTCTGGCTAAATGGTGGTGGGTACTGGATAATTTTTTCCACCAAAAGTTATTGATCCCGTCGGGACCTGGAGCAGCAAAGTTCTTAGAGCCCTCAAGAGCTCTTCGAACCTCTTCTGGGGTTATCGGTTGGCACACCTGTTGTGGTTGCTGAAACCTTTGACAAAAGGTTTCAAAGTGTGCCAGGACTGGAGAGTCTCTGTTGAGTGGAAGCTTCTGTTCGTACAACGTTTTCCAGAAGTTTTCCACCTGATCTGCAGTCGGCGGATTTTCAGCAACACGCTGAGGCGGTTCGAAAAGGCGCGAGGGCTTTTTGCGGAAAAGTTGATTTTCCGCTAGCCCCCTCGCCCGCCTCACTAGTGACTTTTTACAAGACGCTAGCATCCGTATCCTGTCGAGGCAGTGCTGTTTGGTGGTTTATTATTATTATTATTATTATTATTATTATTATTATTATTTTTTTTTTTTTTTTTTTTTTTTTTTTCGCGTGCGCGATGCTGGACAGTTCTCCCGTGTCTCCGACATTCTCACGGGAGAAGCGCCAGCGAACTATCCACAGCCACTCCCCGCATCCCGCAGGGTTAGTGACTGTAGATTCCAGATTCGTGTGCCCTAAGAAGACGGAGGGACCCCAGGATAACTGCCTTCTGCATTTGGCCTGCCAACCACTCGGCTGACTTTTGGCAGGCTGGTATGGCCTTTAATTCCGAGAGCAGCGTAGGCCTCATTCCACCAAGTACACCGATTATCAGGACGATCATCTTGACCGAGTAGTCTGGGTATAGCACCCGGAGCTCATACCGGAGATCTCTGTATTTAGTCCGTTTTTCCCCCTCCTTCAAGATGATGTTTGTCTCGGCAGGTGCCGAGAACTCGATAACATACATCATCTTGGTTTGGTGGTCGAGGAGGACTATGTCAGGCTTGTTTGCTTGAATCTGCCTGACCGTCGGGAACGAGTAATTCCAATATATTCTGCACTTCTCGTTCTCGACAACAGACTCGATCTCTCCGGGGACGTAAGGCAGCACTGGTGTTTGGTCTACTTGGTACGAGTGCCGTAGGTAGTAGTATAGCACTCGTAAAGCCGTGTTGTGCCTATGGATGTAGGCCGAAGTCGCGTAAATCGGGCATGCAGATAGTAAGTGCATGAGCGACTCCGGCGCCTGACGGCAGGTCCTACAATTAACGTCAGGGACCTCCACACCCATAATGCGACTGCGGTAGACCAAGGTATTAATAACACCATCTTGGCAGGCCACAATGAATCCCTCGGTCTCCGACTTTAGCCCTGCTGACCGTAAAAAACCAAAGGTCAGCTTCGTCGATAAACCCAGTGTCTCTATGTTGTTATAGAATACACCGTGCATGGGCTTATCGACGTGCTGCCTGAACAGATTTCTCTGCTCGGCAGCTTTAATTTGGGCTTTCAGACGATTTGGCGCCAGCTCAGTTACTGATTCTGGATCAGCACCTCGCCGGCCTCCTCGCCTGAAGTCGAATATGAGACCGAGATCATCTGCGGCCTTGCGTGCTGCCTTAAATAAAAATGCGCCAACTCCCACAGTTTCATGATCTTTCACAAACCGCAGGAGTGGGTCCGAGCTCCTGAGGATGTTGCATGCTACACTCAGCGCTACTCTGCCATGCGTGCACTCCAGACTCAAGAGTCCTCGGCCCCCCCGTTGTCGTGGGAGGTACACTCGAGGAACGGACGACCTAGGATGGATGCTCCTATGAACATGCATCATCTTGCGGGTATCCCTATCCAATTGGCGCAACTCATCTTGTGTCCACTTAACTACTCGAAAGGAGTAGAGCAGAATCGGAACGGCAAGCATATTAGTTGCAGACACCTTGTTCTTCCCCGAAAGTTCGGAAGACCAAATCTTTCGAAGCCGGTGTCTGTACTTGCCGCGGAGAGTATCCTTGATCTGTTTCACGTCCTGGATGTGATATTGTTCCACACCCAGGTACGTGTAGGTCTCTCCGGCATCCAAATGTCGTAGGATGCTTCCGTCTGCGAGCTGCGCGTCTTCAAGGAATATCCCGCTTCGTCCTCTCTTGAGGTGGACGACCGCACACTTGTCCAACCCGAATTCCATGCCAATGGCCCGCGTATACTCTTGGACCACCCTAAGAGAGTTCTGGAGTTCGCACTCTCCGGAGGCATAAAGTTTTAGGTCATCCATATAAAATAGATGGGTGACCTTATGCCTCCGATTGCTGGGTGGACCACATTGGTATCCGCGGGTTTGGCGAAGTCCGACAGACAACGGCAGCAGTGAGATGCAAAATAGGAGAGGACTCAGGGAGTCACCCTGGAAAACTCCTCTCCTAAATGTTACCAACTCTGTCGATACCCGCTGAGCACCAGATGTTATGGTGAAGCGGGTTCTCCAGAGTGGTATCAGCTGTTCGATGCATCTCACTAGTGGGGCAGGTACCACAAGGCATTGAAGCAAGTGTAACAATAGTGCATGGGATGTTGTGTCAAATGCCTTGCGGTAATCAATCCACGCCATTGATAGATTACGCTTGTATTGCACAGAATCCTGTGTAATACAGCGGTCTATCAATAGGTTTTCTTTGCAGCCTGCCACACCTTTCTTGCCACCACGCTGCTCGTGTATCTGTCTGTAGACCGGCTCAACTGACCTCAATGTCCTGGCATACAAGATACGTGTAAATATCTTGTAACAGGAATTGAGGCAAGTGATCGGTCTATAATTCTTCGGGTCGGACAGATCTCCCTTTTTGGGGATCAGTACAGTACGCCCCTCGGCGAACCAGTCCGGAATCGGCTGCCCCTCGTTCAACCATGAGTTGAAAACTCGGGCCAGATGGCGGTGGGTGGAAGGGAATTTCTTCCACCACCAGTTGTTTATGCCATCTGGACCCGGGGCAGCGAAGTTCTTAGTGCCAACAAGTGCTTGTTGAACTTCCTCGGTACTGATCGCCGGACACACTTCGTCTTGCTCTCCCAACAGATTGTTGCAGAGCGCCTCGAAGCGTGCTATCGCTGGAGTGTCGCTGTCGAATGGACTCGTAGTCTCATAGATTCCCTTCCAGAATGCTTCGACAGTCTCAACAGACGGCGGATTTTCGACAACACGCGGCGGCTCTTGGAACAGACGAGAGGGACTTGTTTGGAACAGATGGTTTTGTTCCAAGGCCCGTGCTCGTCTGACCAAAGATTTTTTAATGGCCATTAGTGCTCGAATCCTATCTAGACAGTGCTGTTTGATGGTTTGCAGCACTGTCCGATTTAGAGTGTGGTGTTGTCGTCTTATACCGGCAACTATACGCCGAATTTTCGGCGTGAATGGCTTAGCTGCCGTTATATACTCCACCACACTCTGGATTCGAGATGCGTGTTGTCTCGCCGATTTAATTTTTGCCTCGATTTTTTGTACGCGCCGCTTAGTCTTCTCGACCCTACCCAGCACGCTTGCCAGGCGTTGCTGGGGAACGAGTTGTCTAGCGGCTGCGTACACGGCACTGTTGATCTGCCATATGTTGGCATCTTCTGGAATCTCATCATTGAGTAACGAATCCATTCTTGCCAGGTCGTGTGGCTTCGGGTTAACCCTGGTGTTAAGGCTAACCCTCGCCCTGAGGATGTCGTCGGTGTACTCTAGGCGATGTTCTCGGTCAGCAGGTAGTTGCCGCGGTGGTGATGCGGCTGGCCCTTCTTCCTGCTGACGGGGTGCCCTTTCATAGCCTGTTCGACGCAGGAAGGATACCTGATCTCTCAGGTGTTGTTGAGAGAAGGCGCGATACTCCGGGTGCATATCGCACCACAACCGGTGTAATCGCGCCATGTACCCCCTGCGTCCAGGTTCGCTGCTCTCATAGCAGATAAGCAGGTCATCCCGTAATCCCCCCGTCCACTTAAAGCGTCCGTGTTCAATAGCAGGTTCGTCATCATTAAGACCGTCCGGTATGGCCCCTCCCACATGTCTCCGACCCCCATCCGACTGGGGTCTGTTGTGAGGGGCCCGTTCTCTGTCATCGTCTTGAACCAGAGACTTGAGTCCTCAGAGTGGTTAGCCCTGGGGACCCACGTCCGACATCTGCCAGGCAGAGTCACCTCTACCTGTTGCCCGGGGAGCACCGCGGGGAGGCTGTCGGTCCGTATTCGCCCCCCTTTATTATTATTATTATTATTATTATTATTATTATTATTATTATTATTATTATTATTATTATTTTTTTTTTTGGCTAGCTAAAAACCAGTCACCCTTCTCTGTGGCTCCGACCCTCACAGAGGGGAGCTGGTAGTACCGGTAGCCACTCCCCACGCCCGTGGGGTGAGTGACTACTGGGTCCGTGAATCGTGTGCCCTGAGCAGACGTAATGAACCGAGAATAACGGCCTTCTGCATTCTGCCGGCTAAGACCTCTGCCGAGTTTCGGCATGCCGGTATGATCTTAAGTTCCGAAAGCAGTGTGTGTCTCGTTCCACCGAGGGCTCCTATAATCAGTACCACTATCTTAACAGTATGGTCTGGATACAGTCTGCGGAGTTCGAAGAGCAGATCTCGATATTTTGTCCGTTTTTCCTCCTCCTTCAAGACAATGTTGTTCTCCGCGGGAGCCGAGAACTCCACGACAAACATTGTCTTGAGTTGATGGTCGAGGAGTACTACGTCAGGCTTGTTGGCTTGTATTTGCCTGACGGTGGGAAAAGAGTAGTTCCAATAAATTAGACACTTCTCATTTCCCACAACGGACTCAATATCCCCCGGAGCGTAAGGCAGCACTGGTGTTTCGTCTATCCCATACGAGTGCCTTAAATGGTAATAAAGCACTCGTAATGCTCCGTCGTGCCTTTGGATATAGGCCGAGACTGCATATGTCGGGCAAGCCGACAGCAAGTGCATAAGAGTCTCTGGCGCCCTGCGGCAGGCCCTGCAGCTGACATCAGGGACCTCTATACCCATGACACGACTACGATAGACGAGGGTGTTAAATACACCATCCTGGCAAGCCATTATGAATCCCTCGGTCTCAGACTTCAGCCCGGCTGACCTTAAGAAGGCAAAGGTCAGCCTTTCGGATAAGCCAAGATCTTCTATATTTTTTTATAGAAGACTCCATGCATTGGCTTATCCACAGCCTGCGTGTACTCCTGTACCACCCTGAGGGACTGGTGTAGGTCCCTCTCTCCGGAGGCATAAAGTTTAAGGTCATCCATATAAAACAGATGGGTGACCTTATGCCTCCTGTCGCCGGGGGTACCGCAGTTGTAGCCACGGGTTTTCCGGAGCGAAACGGATAATGGCAGATGTCAGCCCGTTCTGGTAGCGCATCACGAAGTTCTTCATCCACTCTGGCCAGGTCTTGTGGCCCGGGGGCTTTTATGTGGTGTAGCCCCCGTCTGGTACTGAGGCCCTCTGGTACTGGTGGAACAAGGAGAACCACTTCCTCAACCGGTGAATGCGGCGGTCTTTCGGCCACCTCATTCACCGGTCCAGGAGCAGCCCTCACGTAGCCCCTTCTACGAAGATGGGATACATAGTCACGCAGATTTTGTGGCGTGAAGGCGCCATGCTCTGGATGCCTGTCACACCACAGAGCATGCATCCGCCCCATGTATCCCCTTCGTGCGGGCTCACTGCTTTCGTAGCATTGCAGAAGGTCGTCCCTTAGCTCATCCGTCCACTCAAAGCGTCCTTGTGCATAGCGTTCGTCGTCAACGGGCGCTCCATCCGGTTGGGCCCCACCACCTTGCCCTTGACCCCTATCCGGACGAGGTCGATTGTGGGGGCCCTCTCTTCGGTTTACAGGAACCAGAAGTCAGGGCTTGTGGGTGGTTAGCCCAACAAGCCCACGACCGACACCAGAGGGGAATGAGCTTTCCCCTCCCGGGTGCACTAGGGCTGCCGGTTCGGTTTTGCACCCCCAGCTGGAGTAAGTGGTGGCGCTACTCACCAAAGGCTTGATAGATGAAAGTCAGCCCCTCCTGCTTATTTATTATTATTATTATTCTGGGTCCGCGAATCGTGTGCCCTGAGCAGACGTAATGAACCGAGGATGACGGCCTTCTGCATTCTGCCGGCTAAGACCTCTGCCGAATTTCGGCATGCCGGTATGATCTTAAGTTCTGAAAGCAGTGTGTGTCTCGTTCCACCGAGGGCTCCTATAATCAGTACCACTATCTTAACAGTATGGTCTGGATAGAGTCTGCGGAGTTCGAAGAGCAAATCTCGATATTTTGTCCGTTTTTCCTCCTCCTTCAAGACAATGTTGTTCTCCGCGGGAGCCGAGAACTCCACGACAACCATTGTCTTGAGTTGGTGGTCGAGGAGGACTATGTCAGGCTTGTTGGCTTGTATTTGCCTGACTGTGGGAAAAGAGTAGTTCCAATAAATTAGACACTTCTCATTTCCCACAACGGACTCAATATCCCCCGGAGCATAAGGCAGCACTGGTGTCTCGTCTATTTCATACGAGTGCCTTAAGTGATAATAAAGCACTCGTAATGCTCCGTCGTGCCTCTGGATATAGGCCGAGACTGCATATGTCGGACAGGCCGACAACAAGTGCATTAGAGTCTCTGGCGCCCTGCGGCAGGCCCTGCAGCTGACATCAGGGACCTCTATACCCATGACACGACTTCGATAAACGAGAGTGTTAAATACACCATCCTGGCAAGCCATTATGAATCCCTCGGTCTCAGACTTCAGCCCGGCTGACCTTAAGAAGGCAAAGGTCAGCCTTTCGGATAAGCCAAGATCTTCTATATTTTTTTATAGAAGACTCCATGCATTGGCTTATCCGTATGAAGCTGCAGAAAGATGTTGTGTTCTGCAGCTTTAATTTGGGCGCGTATACTCTTGGACCACCCTAAGAGAGTTCTGGAGTTCGCACTCTCCGGAGGCATAAAGTTTTAGGTCATCCATATAAAATAGATGGGTGACCTTATGCCTCCGATTGCTGGGTGGACCACATTGGTATCCGCGGGTTTGGCGAAGTCCGACAGACAACGGCAGCAGTGAGATGCAAAATAGGAGAGGACTCAGGGAGTCACCCTGGAAAACTCCTCTCCTAAATGTTACCAACTCTGTCGATACCCGCTGAGCACCAGATGTTATGGTGAAGCGGGTTCTCCAGAGTGGTATCAGCTGTTCGATGCATCTCACTAGTGGGGCAGGTACCACAAGGCATTGAAGCAAGTGTAACAATAGTGCATGGGATGTTGTGTCAAATGCCTTGCGGTAATCAATCCACGCCATTGATAGATTACGCTTGTATTGCACAGAATCCTGTGTAATACAGCGGTCTATCAATAGGTTTTCTTTGCAGCCTGCCACACCTTTCTTGCCACCACGCTGCTCGTGTATCTGTCTGTAGACCGGCTCAACTGACCTCAATGTCCTGGCATACAAGATACGTGTAAATATCTTGTAACAGGAATTGAGGCAAGTGATCGGTCTATAATTCTTCGGGTCGGACAGATCTCCCTTTTTGGGGATCAGTACAGTACGCCCCTCGGCGAACCAGTCCGGAATCGGCTGCCCCTCGTTCAACCATGAGTTGAAAACTCGGGCCAGATGGCGGTGGGTGGAAGGGAATTTCTTCCACCACCAGTTGTTTATGCCATCTGGACCCGGGGCAGCGAAGTTCTTAGTGCCAACAAGTGCTTGTTGAACTTCCTCGGTACTGATCGCCGGACACACTTCGTCTTGCTCTCCCAACAGATTGTTGCAGAGCGCCTCGAAGCGTGCTATCGCTGGAGTGTCGCTGTCGAATGGACTCGTAGTCTCATAGATTCCCTTCCAGAATGCTTCGACAGTCTCAACAGACGGCGGATTTTCGACAACACGCGGCGGCTCTTGGAACAGACGAGAGGGACTTGTTTGGAACAGATGGTTTTGTTCCAAGGCCCGTGCTCGTCTGACCAAAGATTTTTTAATGGCCATTAGTGCTCGAATCCTATCTAGACAGTGCTGTTTGATGGTTTGCAGCACTGTCCGATTTAGAGTGTGGTGTTGTCGTCTTATACCGGCAACTATACGCCGAATTTTCGGCGTGAATGGCTTAGCTGCCGTTATATACTCCACCACACTCTGGATTCGAGATGCGTGTTGTCTCGCCGATTTAATTTTTGCCTCGATTTTTTGTACGCGCCGCTTAGTCTTCTCGACCCTACCCAGCACGCTTGCCAGGCGTTGCTGGGGAACGAGTTGTCTAGCGGCTGCGTACACGGCACTGTTGATCTGCCATATGTTGGCATCTTCTGGAATCTCATCATTGAGTAACGAATCCATTCTTGCCAGGTCGTGTGGCTTCGGGTTAACCCTGGTGTTAAGGCTAACCCTCGCCCTGAGGATGTCGTCGGTGTACTCTAGGCGATGTTCTCGGTCAGCAGGTAGTTGCCGCGGTGGTGATGCGGCTGGCCCTTCTTCCTGCTGACGGGGTGCCCTTTCATAGCCTGTTCGACGCAGGAAGGATACCTGATCTCTCAGGTGTTGTTGAGAGAAGGCGCGATACTCCGGGTGCATATCGCACCACAACCGGTGTAATCGCGCCATGTACCCCCTGCGTCCAGGTTCGCTGCTCTCATAGCAGATAAGCAGGTCATCCCGTAATCCCCCCGTCCACTTAAAGCGTCCGTGTTCAATAGCAGGTTCGTCATCATTAAGACCGTCCGGTATGGCCCCTCCCACATGTCTCCGACCCCCATCCGACTGGGGTCTGTTGTGAGGGGCCCGTTCTCTGTCATCGTCTTGAACCAGAGACTTGAGTCCTCAGAGTGGTTAGCCCTGGGGACCCACGTCCGACATCTGCCAGGCAGAGTCACCTCTACCTGTTGCCCGGGGAGCACCGCGGGGAGGCTGTCGGTCCGTATTCGCCCCCCTTTATTATTATTATTATTATTATTATTATTATTATTATTATTATTATTATTATTATTATTATTTTTTTTTTTGGCTAGCTAAAAACCAGTCACCCTTCTCTGTGGCTCCGACCCTCACAGAGGGGAGCTGGTAGTACCGGTAGCCACTCCCCACGCCCGTGGGGTGAGTGACTACTGGGTCCGTGAATCGTGTGCCCTGAGCAGACGTAATGAACCGAGAATAACGGCCTTCTGCATTCTGCCGGCTAAGACCTCTGCCGAGTTTCGGCATGCCGGTATGATCTTAAGTTCCGAAAGCAGTGTGTGTCTCGTTCCACCGAGGGCTCCTATAATCAGTACCACTATCTTAACAGTATGGTCTGGATACAGTCTGCGGAGTTCGAAGAGCAGATCTCGATATTTTGTCCGTTTTTCCTCCTCCTTCAAGACAATGTTGTTCTCCGCGGGAGCCGAGAACTCCACGACAAACATTGTCTTGAGTTGATGGTCGAGGAGTACTACGTCAGGCTTGTTGGCTTGTATTTGCCTGACGGTGGGAAAAGAGTAGTTCCAATAAATTAGACACTTCTCATTTCCCACAACGGACTCAATATCCCCCGGAGCGTAAGGCAGCACTGGTGTTTCGTCTATCCCATACGAGTGCCTTAAATGGTAATAAAGCACTCGTAATGCTCCGTCGTGCCTTTGGATATAGGCCGAGACTGCATATGTCGGGCAAGCCGACAGCAAGTGCATAAGAGTCTCTGGCGCCCTGCGGCAGGCCCTGCAGCTGACATCAGGGACCTCTATACCCATGACACGACTACGATAGACGAGGGTGTTAAATACACCATCCTGGCAAGCCATTATGAATCCCTCGGTCTCAGACTTCAGCCCGGCTGACCTTAAGAAGGCAAAGGTCAGCCTTTCGGATAAGCCAAGATCTTCTATATTTTTTTATAGAAGACTCCATGCATTGGCTTATCCACAGCCTGCGTGTACTCCTGTACCACCCTGAGGGACTGGTGTAGGTCCCTCTCTCCGGAGGCATAAAGTTTAAGGTCATCCATATAAAACAGATGGGTGACCTTATGCCTCCTGTCGCCGGGGGTACCGCAGTTGTAGCCACGGGTTTTCCGGAGCGAAACGGATAATGGCAGATGTCAGCCCGTTCTGGTAGCGCATCACGAAGTTCTTCATCCACTCTGGCCAGGTCTTGTGGCCCGGGGGCTTTTATGTGGTGTAGCCCCCGTCTGGTACTGAGGCCCTCTGGTACTGGTGGAACAAGGAGAACCACTTCCTCAACCGGTGAATGCGGCGGTCTTTCGGCCACCTCATTCACCGGTCCAGGAGCAGCCCTCACGTAGCCCCTTCTACGAAGATGGGATACATAGTCACGCAGATTTTGTGGCGTGAAGGCGCCATGCTCTGGATGCCTGTCACACCACAGAGCATGCATCCGCCCCATGTATCCCCTTCGTGCGGGCTCACTGCTTTCGTAGCATTGCAGAAGGTCGTCCCTTAGCTCATCCGTCCACTCAAAGCGTCCTTGTGCATAGCGTTCGTCGTCAACGGGCGCTCCATCCGGTTGGGCCCCACCACCTTGCCCTTGACCCCTATCCGGACGAGGTCGATTGTGGGGGCCCTCTCTTCGGTTTACAGGAACCAGAAGTCAGGGCTTGTGGGTGGTTAGCCCAACAAGCCCACGACCGACACCAGAGGGGAATGAGCTTTCCCCTCCCGGGTGCACTAGGGCTGCCGGTTCGGTTTTGCACCCCCAGCTGGAGTAAGTGGTGGCGCTACTCACCAAAGGCTTGATAGATGAAAGTCAGCCCCTCCTGCTTATTTATTATTATTATTATTCTGGGTCCGCGAATCGTGTGCCCTGAGCAGACGTAATGAACCGAGGATGACGGCCTTCTGCATTCTGCCGGCTAAGACCTCTGCCGAATTTCGGCATGCCGGTATGATCTTAAGTTCTGAAAGCAGTGTGTGTCTCGTTCCACCGAGGGCTCCTATAATCAGTACCACTATCTTAACAGTATGGTCTGGATAGAGTCTGCGGAGTTCGAAGAGCAAATCTCGATATTTTGTCCGTTTTTCCTCCTCCTTCAAGACAATGTTGTTCTCCGCGGGAGCCGAGAACTCCACGACAACCATTGTCTTGAGTTGGTGGTCGAGGAGGACTATGTCAGGCTTGTTGGCTTGTATTTGCCTGACTGTGGGAAAAGAGTAGTTCCAATAAATTAGACACTTCTCATTTCCCACAACGGACTCAATATCCCCCGGAGCATAAGGCAGCACTGGTGTCTCGTCTATTTCATACGAGTGCCTTAAGTGATAATAAAGCACTCGTAATGCTCCGTCGTGCCTCTGGATATAGGCCGAGACTGCATATGTCGGACAGGCCGACAACAAGTGCATTAGAGTCTCTGGCGCCCTGCGGCAGGCCCTGCAGCTGACATCAGGGACCTCTATACCCATGACACGACTTCGATAAACGAGAGTGTTAAATACACCATCCTGGCAAGCCATTATGAATCCCTCGGTCTCAGACTTCAGCCCGGCTGACCTTAAGAAGGCAAAGGTCAGCCTTTCGGATAAGCCAAGATCTTCTATATTTTTTTATAGAAGACTCCATGCATTGGCTTATCCGTATGAAGCTGCAGAAAGATGTTGTGTTCTGCAGCTTTAATTTGGGCTTTTCGCCGAGCAGGTTCCAACTCGGTGACAGAGTCGCGATTTACCCGCTCGACGTCGAAGGAGAGACCAAGTTCATCGGCTGCTCTCTGTTATTATATTATTATTATTATTATTATTATTATTATTATTATTATTATTATTATTATTATTATTATTATTATTATTATTATTATTATTATTTTTTTTTTTTTTTTTTTTTTTTTTTTTTTTTTTTTTTTTTTTTTTTTTTAACTCTCAGATTACTCTGGTCTTACAGTCTAAATCGGCTATTGTTAGCAAGATAGAGACTGCGACCCTACTGTTCTAGGAACGACCGGACTATGTTCGTAGCGTCTAAGATAACCGACTTCTGTATAACTCGGTAGATATTCCAGGGTATTTCTATGTCTTTTACACCGTTTTTTAATGTATTCGGTATCAGTCCCATGGAGGAGATGATGATCGGCACCACCCGTACAGTTTGCAGCTCCCACATCTCTTGAATTTCGCGTCTCAGGTTGGTGTACTTAGTTAGCTTATCGTTGTACTTTGACTCTATATTGTGGTTATTGGGAATTGCGACATCTATCAGGAGTGCTTTCTTATCTTTCTTGTATAGAATGGTTATGTCGGGTCTATTATGTTCGATTGTTCTATCTGTTATAATACCCTTGTCCCAATAGATTCTAACCTGTTCGGTTTCTACCACTGGCGGCGGTTTATAGCGGTAGTAGGGTTCATTACTGTCTGGCGTTATTTTATGTAGCTTCAGGAGTTCGAGGTATATTATCGCAGCTACTTTGTTGTGTCTTTCCAAATATTTTGTGCCTGCTAAGCTTTCACATGCAGACAGGATATGTTCGATGGTTTCCGATTGACTATTGCACTTTCTACATTTATCTGTCGTAACCTGTTCTTTTAGGATATGCTTTTGGTAATTCCTAGTGCTTACAACCTGATCTTGTATAGCGAACATGAATCCTTCTGTTTCCGGGTAGAGTGTTCCGCTCAGCAGCCATCCTAGAGATGCGTCTTTATCGATGTATTCTTTCTCTAGGTTGTATTTGTAGCGTCCATGCAGTTCTTTGGAGGCCCATTGTGTGACTTTTTCCCGGTCGGTGGTCATATTTGGAAAATGCGTGCGATTTCTCTGGCTTAGATTTAGAGGGGTGTATCCGTTGTCAGCTTTGATAACAACTCTATGCAGGTTGGATTGTGCATGGTAAAAGTAACTCCTGAGGCCCTCAATCTGGGCGTTGCATACTAATACTGCGTCCATGATACCTCTTCCGCCTTGTTTCCTAGGGAGTGACACTCGCTGTTTTGAGGCTCTAGGATGATGCATCCTGTGTTTGGTCAGCATAACTCTAATTTTCGTGTTTACGTCTTCCAGATCTGTGTGGCTCCAATTAACAATCCCGAAGGAGTATCCTAGCACTGGGATGACATAGCTATTGATGGCTTTTGTTACGTTGGATGAGTTTAACTTAGTTTTCAGGATATTCCGAAGTCTCTTTTTGAATTGTTCCATAAGTATCTCCTTAATCTTCTTGTGCTCTATTTTGTTTGTTTGGAGAATGCCTAAATATTTATAGGGGTCTTCTCTCATGGATGTTAATATTATTATTATTATTATTATTATTATTATTATTATTATTATTATTATTATTATTATTATTATTATTATTATTATTATTATTATTATTATTATTATTATTATTATTATTATTATTATTATTATTATTATTATTATTATTATTATTATTATTATTATTATTATTATTATTATTTTTTTTTTTTTTTTTTTTTTTTTTTTTTTTTTTTTTCGGTTTCCCGCTGCCGGACAGGGCTTCCGTGGCCTCCGACACCACACGGTAGCCGCGCCGGCTAATTCATTACAGCCACTCTCCACGACCTGTGGAGTTAGTGACTGTAAACACCTGAATCATGTGCCCTAAGCAGACGAAGGGACCCCAAGATAACCGCCTTCTGCATCTGACCTGCCAACCATTCTGCCGAATTCTGACAGGCCGGTATGATCTTTAATTCTGAGAGCAGCGAAGGCTTCATCCCTCCGAGTACGCCGATTATTAGGACGACCATCTTGACCGAGTAGTCTGGGTACAACACTAGGAGCTCATACCGGAGATCACGATATTTGGTCCGTTTTTCCCCCTCCTTCAAAGCGATGTTTGTCTCAGCAGGTGCTGAGAATTCGATGACAAACATCACTTTGTTCTGATGGTCGAGGAGGACTATGTCAGGCTTGTTGGCTTGAATTAGCCTGACGGTCGGGAACGAGTAGTTCCAATAAATTCGGCACCTCTCGTTCTCGACAACGGACTCAATATCTCCGGGGATGTAAGGCAGCACTGGTGTTTGGTCTACCCCATACGAGTGCCGTAGATGGTAGTATAGCACTCGTAAAGCCGCGTTATGGCGGTGGATGTAGGCCGAAATCGCGTATACCGGGCATGCTGAAAGCAAATGCATAAGCGATTCCGGCGCCTGACGGCAGGTCCTGCAGTTGGTATCAGGGACCTCTACACCCATTACGCGGCTCCGGTAGACCAAGGTGTTTATTACACCATCCTGACAGGCCACAATGAATCTCTCGGTCTCCGACTTAAGCCCAGCTAACCTTAAAAAGGCGAATGTCAGCCTAGTCGATAAACCCAGTGTTTCCATATTTTTGTAGTATACACCGTGCATGGGTTTATCGACATGCTGCCTAAACAGGCTCTCCTGTTCGGCAGCTTTTATTTGGGCTTTCAGACGAGTTGGCTGAAGCTCAGTGACTGACTCTGGGTCAGCACCGAGTTCATCTGCGGCTCTTTTTGCTGCCTTAAACAATCCTGCGCCCACCCCTGCGATTTCGTGATCTCTCACTAATAGCAGGAGCGGATCCGAGCTCCTGAGGATGTTACATGCCATACTTATTATTATTATTATTATTTTTTTTTTTTTCTTTTTTTTTCGCGTGTGCGATGCTGGACAGTTCTCCCGTGTCTCCGACATTCTCACGGGAGAAGCACCAGCGGATTATCCATAGCCACTCCCCGCGTCCCGCAGGGTTAGTGACTGTAGATGCCAGATTCGTGTGCCCTAAGAAGACGAAGGGACCCCAGGATAACTGCCTTCTGCATTTGGCCTGCCAACCACTCGGCTGACTTTTGGCAGGCTGGTATGGCCTTTAATTCCGAAAGCAGCGTAGGCCTCATTCCACCAAGTACACCGATTATCAGGACGACCATCTTGACCGAGTAGTCTAGGTATAGCACTCGGAGCTCATACCGGAGATCTCGGTATTTAGTCCGTTTTTCGCCCTCCTTCAAGATGATGTTTGTCTCGGCAGGTGCCGAGAACTCGATGACATACATCATCTTGGTTTGGTGGTCTAGGAGGACTATGTCAGGCTTGTTTGCCTGAATTTGCCTGACCGTCGGAAACGAGTAGTTCCAATATATTCGGCACTTCTCGTTCTCGACAACGGACTCGATCTCTCCGGGGACGTAAGGCAGCACTGGTGTTTGGTCTACTTCGTACGAGTGCCGAAGGTGGTAGTACAGCACTCGTAGGGCCGCGTTATGTCTATGGATGTAGGCCGAAGTCGCATATACCGTACATGCAGATAGTAAGTGCATGAGCGACTCCGGCGCCTGACGGCAGGTCCTACAAAGCTAAGAAAGCTAAAAAACGGGACGGCCCCGGGCCCCGATGGCATCACCCCGGAGACCATAAAGCAGTGCCTAGAAGTGGCCGCCGATATGACGCTGGACATCCTAAATGGTTTGCTCCGAATACAAGTCTTCCCAGAGAAGTGGAAAACAGCGAAACTTATTTTGATACTCAAGCCTGGGAAGTCCCAAAACGACCCGAGCGCCCATAGGCCTATCTGTATTTTGGACGTCATGAGCAAGTTGTACGAGATCCTGATCAGGGACAGGATAGTCCGTGAGCTCGACAGAAACCAAGGCATCGCGGAAAACCAATTCGGATTTAGAAAAGGGAGGTCCACGGTGCAGGCAGCGCTGAAAGTATCGGAACTAGCTAAGGCCCCAGGTAAGACCTGGTGCCTCCTCATCACGTTTGATGTCAAGAACGCCTTTAATTCGGCTAGCTGGGGCTTTATCATTGCGGCTCTTAGGAGGAAACACATCCCTAGGTACCTGGTCAATATAATTTCTGACTACTTCAAACAACGAAGGATAAAGATCGGCGGGGTGACGCACGATGTCTCAGCGGGCGTCCCGCAGGGTTCAGTCCTTGGCCCCACCCTGTGGAACATCATGTACGATGAGGTGCTACGGATCCAGCTGCCAAGAGGGGCCCACCTCATCGGATACGCCGACGATCTGGCCCTGATCGTAACAGCTGACAGCATACCAGAGCTCAATAGGAAAACGAGCACCGCGACAGAAAGAGTCTGCATTTGGATGGAGGAGAATCATTTGACCCTTGCCCCGCAAAAAACCGAGGCGATGATCCTAAAGGGCCCTCGGAAAAGAGAAGACATTGAGATCAAGATAATGGGCACAGCAGTCGTCCCGCGCAAAACACTAAAGTACCTGGGGATCGTCTTCGACACCCGGGGTACCTTCGGCGCGCATACACTAAATGCGGTGGAAAAGGCGGAAGGCAGGATCACCGCTCTGACAAGGATCCTCCCTAACATAGGAGGCCCCAGCATGGAGAAGAGACTTATCTTGGCGGGGGTGGTACACTCCACCCTACTATACGGAGCTCCGGTGTGGCATAATGTCCTACGCATCGGCAGATATAAGAACAAACTGGTGAGCACGCAGAGAAAAATATTGCTAAGAGTTGCCAGAGCGTACCGCACAGTGTCCGCGATGGCCCTGCAGGTTATCACGGGTTCCCTGCCAATAGACCTTATGGTGGAGGAGAGACGCAGGATATATGGAGTGCCCCAAGACGGGTTGGCACAAGCTAGGGAAGATGCTAGGACAGCCATGATGGAGAGATGGGAAGAGGTTTGGAGGCACAATACAGAGACGGCACAATGGACGAAGCGCCTAATCCCAAGCGTTGTAGACTGGGTGGCCTGCAAGCATAGAAGTTTGGACTACTTCCTGACCCAAGCCCTCACAGGACACGGTTCTTTTCGGGCATACACTAAAAGAATCGGAAAGCACGAAGACGATACTTGCATATACTGCGGACAGCCCGACACCGCAGAGCATACCCTCTTTGTATGTGGAAGATGGGAGCCCACGAGACAGAGGACCTGGCTTACCCTAGGGGTCACCCTACTACCCGAGGATATAGTACCAGAAATGATAAGGAATAAGAAATATTGGAAGATAATTGCAAAAATGCTTACCGACATAATGTCCCGCAAGGAAGCGGAGGAAAGAACTGGACAAAGAGCCCAGAACGAAGTCTAAAACAAATGACTGACCAACCACCCGCGATGAATATCCCTACGGGATGATGCCAGGGTGGTGGCTCAGGAAGAGGAGGAGGGGTTTTAGTTGGTAGGCTTCCCTACGAAAGGGTAAGAATCCAACACTCCCCGCCGACAAACAACAGGCGGGCGTCTTTTGAAGATTTCCCCTCCCCCGCAAAAAAAAAAAAAAAAAAAGGTCCTACAATTAATGTCAGGGACCTCCACACCCATAACGCGACTGCGGTAGACCAAGGTGTTAATAACACCATCTTGGCAGGCCACAACGAATCCTTCGGTCTCCGACTTTAGCCCTGCTGACCGTAAGAAAGCGAAGGTCAGCTTTGTCGATAAACCCAGCGTCTCTATGTTGTTATAGAATACGCCGTGCATGGGTTTATCGACGTGCTGCCTGAGCAGATTTCTCTGCTCGGCAGCTTTAATTTGGGCTATCAGACGATTTGGCGCAAGCTCAGTTACTGATTCTAGTTCAGCACCTCGCCGGCCTCCTCGCCTGAAGTCGAATACTAGACCGAGATCATTATTATTATTATTATTATTATTATTTTTTTTTTTTTTTTTTTTTTTTTTTCACAGAACTTTCTGGTATATACACACTGCCGGATCCTGAGACCAAAGCACATGTGTTTGGCTACGACATGGAAAGAGCTCTTCTTACAATAGATGTTGTGCCCAAAATTACAGCTTTTTGCATCTGCGTGAGGTGGGCCGCACATACACTTAATTCCTCTAGATGTCTTTTTAGGTTTTTGTGTACTATTCCGTTCGCCGATATAACAATAGGTATTATTCTAACCTTTTGGACCCCCCACACATTCTTTATTTCGATGGCAAGATCTTCATACTTTCTGATTTTCTCTCTGTAGGCTTTCTCGATGTTATCGTCTAGAGGGATTGTTATGTCTATCAGGCTAACTGTTTTATTCTTTTTGTCCATAGCTATGATGTCAGGCCTGTTATGTATAACTGGGTGATCAGTCTGTATAGGCATGTCCCAATATATTTTAAAATTGTCGTTCTCACTGACAGCGGGGGGGTTATAGTTGTAATAGGGTGTATCGTTATTTTGGTTGCCTGTTGTTCTGCATATTTGTTGGTGGAGGATCTTAGCCACATTGTTGTGTCTGCTTAGATATGCAGTAGGTGCTAAATATGTACAGGCGGATATTATATGCTGAATGGATTCCTCACTTGCATTGCACATTCTACACTTTGAGTTTTCAACTGGTTCTCGAAGTATGTGTCTTCTATAAGTCCTAGTGGGAACTACTTGATCTTGTATGGCAGCAAGAGAGGCCTCAGTTTCAGCGTACAAGTAACCTGCAGTGAGGTACGATAGAGACCCTATCTTGTCAGTTGCATCCTGATGCAGTGCAGAGTAGTACCTGCCGTGTAATGCCTTCTCCTTCCACTGATTCTCCAGGTCCTTTTCACAAATTTTTTCAGGTTCAGGTTCCAGCTTGGACAGGTTTAGCGGTGAGAGTTTATGGTCAATTGCACACAAGGCTTTGAAGAACGGCAATTCTCTCTCTAAGAAGTATTTCCTCAAGCTATTTCTTTGTTTCTCGTGTGCTATTTCCAGGCTAACCAAACCTCGCCCACCTGCTGTGCGTGGTGAGTACAACCTTTCCATAGCAGATTTGGGGTGGTGTATTCCATACTTTGTTAGAGTAGTCCTCACTCGTCTGTCCAGTGCCTGCAATTCTGTTATTGACCATTTTAGAACGCCGAAAGTGTATATAATAACAGGAAAAGCCCACATATTAAGTGCATTAAATTTATTTTTGGAATAGAGTTCTGTTTTCAGGATAGTGGTTACTCTTTTGATGAACTTTTGAACTTATTATTATTATTATTATTATTATTATTATTTTATTTTTTTTTTTTTTTTTTTTTTTTTTCGCGCACGCGATTCTGGACAGTTCTCCCGTGTCTCCGACATTCTCACGAGAGAAGCGCCAGCGAATTATTCACAGCCACTCCCCGCATCCCGCAGGGTCAGTGACTGTAAATTCCAGACTCATGTACCCTAAGCAAACGGAGGGACCCCAGGATAACTGCCTTCTGCATTTGGCCTGCCAACCATTCGGCTGACTTTTGGCAGGCTGGTATGGCCTTTAATTCCGAGAGCAGCGTAGGTCTTATTCCACCGAGTACACCGATTATCAGGACGACCATCTTGACCGAGTAGTCTGGGTATAGCGCTCGGAGCTCATACCGGAGATCTCGGTATTTAGCCCGTTTTTCCCCCTCCTTCAAAATGATGTTTGTTTCGGCAGGTGCCGAGAATTCCATGACATACATCACCTTGGTTTGATGGTCGAGGAGGACTATGTCAGGCTTGTTTGCTTGTATCTGCCTGACCGTCGGAAACGAGTAGTTCCAATATATTCGGCACTTCTCGTTCTCGACAACGGACTCGATCTCTCCGGGGACGTAAGGCAGCACTGGTGTTTGGTCTACTTCATACGAGTGCCGAAGATGGTAGTACAGCACTCGTAGAGCCGCGTTATGCCTATGGATGTAGGCCGAAGTCGCATATACCGGACATGCAGATAGTAAGTGCATGAGCGACTCCGGCGCCTGACGGCAGGTCCTACAGGTAATGTCAGGGACCTCCACACCCATAACGCGACTGCGGTAGACCAAGGTGTTAATAACACCATCTTGGCAGGCCACAATGAATCCCTCAGTCTCCGACTTTAGCCCTGCTGACCGTAAGAAAGCGAAGGTCGGCTTTGTCGATAAACCCAGTGTCTCTATGTTGTTATAGAATACACCGTGCATGGGCTTATCGACGTGCTGCCTGAACAGATTTCTCTGTTCGGCAGCTTTAATTTGGGCTGTCAGGCGATTTGGCGCAAGCTCAGTTACTGATTCTAGCTCAGCACCTCGCCGGCCTCCTCGCCTGAAGTCGAATATGAGACTGAGATCATCTGCGGCCTTACGTGCTGCCTTAAATAAAAATGCGCCAACTCCTGCAGTTTCATGATCTCTCACAAAACGCAGGAGTGGGTCCGAGCTCCTAAGGACGTTGCATGCCACACCCAGTGCTACTCTGCCATGCGCACACTCCAGACTCAAGAGTCCTCGGCCCCCCCGTTGACGTGGTAGGTACACTCGAGGAACGGACGACCTAGGATGGATGCTCCTGTGAAGATGCATCATCTTACGGGTATCCCTATCCAATTGGCGCAGCTCATCTAATGTCCACTTAACTACTCCGAAGGAGTAGAGCAGAATCGGAACGGCAAGCATATTAGTTGCAGACACCTTGTTCTTCCCCGAAAGTTCGGAAGACCAAATCTTTCGGAGTCGGTGTCTGTACTTGCCGCGGAGAGTATCCTTAATTTGTTTCACGTCCTGGATGTGATGTTGTTCCACACCCAGGTACGTGTAGGTCTCTCCGGCATCCAGATGTCGTAGGATGCTTCCGTCTGCGAGCTGCGCGTCTTCAAGGAATATCCCGCTTCGTCCTCTCTTGAGGTGGACGACTGCACACTTGTCCAGCCCGAATTCCATGCCAATGGCCTGTGTATACTCTTGGACCACCCTTAGAGAGTTCTGGAGTTCGCACTCTCCGGAGGCATAAAGTTTTAGGTCATCCATATAAAATAGATGGGTGACCTTATGCCTCCGATTGCTGGGTGGGCCACATTGGTATCCGCGGGTTTGGCGGAGCCTGACAGATAACGGCAGCAGTGAGATGCAAAATAGGAGAGGACTCAGGGAGTCACCCTGGAAAACTCCTCTCCTAAAAGTTACCAACTCTGTCGATACCCGCTGAGCACCAGATGTTATGGTGAAGCGGGTTCTCCAGAGTGGCATCAGTTGTTCGATGCATCTCACTAGTGGGGCAGGTACCACAAGGCATTGCAGCAAGTGTAATAATAGTGCATGAGATGTTGTATCAAATGCCTTGCGGTAATCAATCCACGCCATTGATAGATTACGCTTGTATTGCACAGAATCCTGTGTAATACAGCGGTCTATCAATAGGTTCTCTTTGCAGCCTGCCACACCTTTCTTGCCACCACGCTGTTCGTGTATCTGTCGGTAGACCGGCTCAACTGACCTCAATGTCCTGGCATACACGATACGTGTAAATATCTTGTAGCAGGAATTGAGGCAGGTGATCGGTCTATAATTCTTCGGGTTGGACAGATCTCCCTTTTTGGGGATCAGTACAGTACGCCCCTCGGCAAACCAGTCCGGAATCGGCTGCCCCTCGTTCAACCATGAGTTGAAAACTCGGGCCAGATGGCGGTGGGTGGAAGGGAATTTCTTCCACCACCAGTTGTTAATGCCGTCTGGACCCGGAGCAGCGAAGTTCTTAGTTCCAAGTGCTTGTTGAACCTCCTCGGTACTGATCGCCGGACACACTTCGTCTTGCTCGCCCAACAGAGTGTTGCAGAGCTCCTCGAAGCGTGCTATCGCTGGAGTGCCGCTGTCGAATGGACTCGTAGTCTCATAGATTCCCTTCCAGAAAGCCTCAACAGTTTCAACAGACGGCGGATTTTCGACAACACGCGGTGGGTCTTGGAACAGACGAGAGGGACTTATTTGGAACAGATGGTTTTGTTCCATGGCCCGTGCTCGTCTGACCAAAGATTTTTTGACGACCATGAGTGCTCGAATCCTATCTAGACAGTGTTGTTTGATGGTTTGCAGCACTGCCAGATTAAGAGTGCGGTGTTGTCGTCTTATACCGGCAACTATACGCCGAATTTTCGAAGTGAATGGCTTAGCTGCCGTTACGTACTCCACCACACTCTGGATTCGAGACGCGTGTTGTCTCGCCGATTTAATTTTTGCCTGTATTTTCTGTACGCGCCGCTTAGTCTTCTCGACCTTACCCAACACGCTTGCCAGGCGTTGGTGGGGAACGAGTTGCCTAGCGGCTGCGTACACGGCACTGTTGATCTGCCATATGGTGGCATTTTCTGGAAGCTCATCATTGAGCAACGAATCCATTCTTGCTAGGTCTTGTGGCTTTGGGTTAACCCTGGTGTTAAGGCTAACCCTTGTCCTGAGGGTGTCGTCGGTGTACTCTAGGGGATGTTCTCGGTCAGCAGGTAGTTGCCGCGGTGGAGATGCGGCTGGCCTTTCTTCCTGCTGACGGGGTGCCCTTTCGTAGCCTGTTCGACGCAGGAAGGATACCTGATCTCTCAGGTGTTGTTGAGAGAAGGCACGGTACTCCGGGTGCATATCGCACCACAACCGGTGCAACCGCGCCATGTACCCCCTGCGTCCGGGTTCGCTGCTCTCATAGCAGATAAGCAGGTCATCCCGTAGTCCCCCCGTCCACCTAAAGCGTCCATGTGCAATAGCGAGTTCGTCATCATTGAGACCGTCCGGTATGGCCCCTCCCACGTGTCTCCGACCCCCATCCGATTGGGGTCTATTGTGAGGGGCCCGTTCTCTGTTGTGGTCGTTAACCAGAGACCTGAGTCCTCAGGATGGTTAGTCCTTGAGACC
The DNA here is from genome assembly GCA_936432065.2 of Rutpela maculata. Classification (NCBI taxonomy): domain Eukaryota; kingdom Metazoa; phylum Arthropoda; class Insecta; order Coleoptera; family Cerambycidae; genus Rutpela; species Rutpela maculata. The sequence continues at coordinate 56,056,801 of OW386294.2, forward strand.
CACGTCCGACATCAGCCAGGTAGAGTCACCCCTACCTGTTGCCCAGGGAGCACCGCGTGGAGGCTGTCGGTCCGCATTCGCTCCCTTATTATTATTATTATTATTATTATTATTATTATTATTATTATTATTATTATTATAATTATTATTATTATTATTATTATAAGAGTGGTGGTGCCGTGCTTAAGAAAATGATTTCGTAATTTGACAATTTCTCCTATATCCCTGAACCGATTGAAAAAATTCTTTGATAGGCTTTTAGAGAGAACTTGATAGAATGATACCAAACTATTGGAATAAACAAACATTTTTTTTGATTTTCGGAAGAGAAAAAAAATTTCCTTCTTTAGTTTTTAATAGCCTATATAAAGTTGTCTCTAAAAGCCCATCAAAAATTTTGTGAATAGATTCAGGGATGTAGGAGAAATTATCGAATTATGTTCACCGCACCGCCCAAATTAAAATACATGCGTGTACCAAATTTCAAGTCAATATCTTGAACGGTTTCAGAGTAATCTTGCGCACAAAAAAAGTTACAGACAGACAGCCAGACAGAAATATTTTTTGCTCAAACTTAAAATGTCGACATTTCATGACATTCTGAGCCTATTGAACAATAAAAAATTAATTTTTTTTTGCGTTACTATACTAAAATGACAAACTATGAAATATTATATGTTTATGTTTCCTTTTAATAGGAATGTAAAGTAATTTAAATACTCTAAAATAATTTAATTACGGTAAAACAATTTAACTCTATTCAAATTATTCTAGAGATTTAAAATTATTAGGGAAGTAGTTTAAATTACTTGAAGTAATTTAAATTACATGAAGTAATTTCTATCAGTAATTAATTATTCTACAAAGGTATTTTCAGGGTATCGCTTGAGGAATTAATAATTTTTAAGTACAATTACTGCTTTGAAAAATGTAATTAAATTACAATTACTTTTTTTTGAAAAGTATTTAAATTAGTAATTTAATTTTTTTTTGCAAGTAAGTAATTTAATGTAATTCAAGTAAGTAAAGTAAAGTACATAATTCAAAGTAGAGTAAATAATAAACTAACAAATAATAACAAAAATAAAACGGTATTATGTAAGTAATGCCTAAAATTCAGCAACTCAAAGTTGAAATGAAAACACCTAAGCATGAAATGATTGTCTTGCGATATTCCAAATCAACTGTAGGTTGAGCACCTTTTACTAAAAATTATAAAAAAGAATATGAACAGAGTGAGGTAAAATTTGTAGAATAACAGACCAAAAAATAAACGATGAGGTATAACAATAACAGACGGCAGCACGTGGTTCTACAATGTTAGTTGGATAATTAGGAGGCGCTTGCAGGATAGTTCATTAATTCTCAATAAGTAATTAAGTAGTTTACAACTACCTAATTAGTATAGTTATACACTTGTAACAATCTATGGATTTTAAACTAGTTTTTTTTATAGGTATAAAATAGCTAAAGATCAATTTACACTTTTAATTCAGAGTTTTTTTTATAACGTTATGATTTTGAATGATAAATTTTTTTATTTCAATTTTATATTTATTAAATTTTCTTAGACTTTTTAGATGGAGTGGTAATATATTAAATAACTTTGGACCGAGATAGAAAACAAATCTTTGAGTATGGCTTTTCTTAACCCGCGGTATGGCTATAGATTTATTTTCTGTAAACCTAGTGTTATATCTATTATGGGTTGGTAAAGTGTTTTTGTTAAACATGTGTAGTAAGCAATGATAGTTAAAGAGGTTCTTTATGTTAAATACGTCTGCTTCTTTGTATAACTCAGTGGAGGAATACAGTTTTTTTTTCTTTAGGATTATCTTTAGAATACAATTTTGTGATGTTTGTAAGATTTTCAGTACATTAATATAAAGTCCACCCCAAATGATAATACAATACCTACTTATTGACTCTACTAGTGATTTATATATTAGCATTAAATTATTCCTATCAAGTATGTCTCTTAGAATGAAAAACTTATGCGTAAGTTGTCTCATTTTTTTTGTGATATAAGGTACACACTCATTCCATCTTAAATGATGGTCGAGCATTACTCCTAGGTATTTTATTTCATTAGTTTTTTTCTATTTTGGGACAGCTGCAATTTTCTTCTTGATGACATATATTATTATGTATATAAAGAATTTCATTTGTAGGTTGATCGTTAGCTACCAGCGTGAACGTTAAAAATTTGCTTTTTTGTATATTTAAACTTAGTAAACTGTGATTTAGCCACTTAAAGATTAGAGCTAAACTTCCTTCCACATGTCTATACACCTCGTCCCAAGAGTTTTCCACAAATACAATTGCAGTATCATCAGCATATGATACTATATGGCCTTGAAAGTTTTTAATTTTGTAATGCTGTTTATATATACGAGGAACAATACTGGACCCAGTACGGTCCCTTGTGGCACGCCTATGGTGACAGTGAGAGGGTCGCTATATACGTCATCTATTTTTACACATTGCTTTCTGTCAGAGAGATAATCTTCTAAGAGACGTAATGCTGGACCACGTATACCATTTTTTTGAGGTCTGTCTAATAAGGTTTGGTGCGCCACGGTATCGAAGGCTTTTGCTAAATCGAGAAATACAGCCATGCATTTTTTTGAATTATCTAAATTTAATATAAGTTCTTTTATTAGGTCCAGAACTGCGTGCTCTGTACTTGTATTTTTTTTTAAGCCAAACTGTCTGTCTGTGATCACGTTATATCTGTCAAAAAATTCTACCAGCCTGTTTTTAAGAAATATTTCAAATATCTTAGCAAAGTTGTTGATAACTGAAATAGGTCTGTAATTATTTAAATTTTTATAATCACCAGATTTATGCATGGGAGTCGCACTTGACTCCTTCCATTGATGAGGTATAGACCCAGTTTTAATTGTTAAATTTATTATATGTAGTAATGGTTTAGTGATATGTGAGTGCATGAATTTTATTAGTTTGACAGATATTCCTTCCGGTCCAGCAGACGAGTTATTTTTTAAACTACTGATTATTTCAATTATTTCATTTTTTGTTATCGGTTTAAGAAATACAGATGATTGAATTGAATGATTTATTAAAACATCTTCAGGCAAGTTATCAATTTTATCTATTTTTTGAGACATTTTTGTGCCAATATTTACGAAGTAATCGTTGAAGGTGTTAGCTTTTGTGATGATATTATCCGTTATTTCTATTCCTGCGTCATTTATTATGTTCATATTTTTAATTTGCTTACGTGTTGTCGAATTTGATGCGCTATTTACTAGTTCCCAGAATCCCAGACCTTTTTGCAGTTACTTTGTGCTTCAGCAAGTTGATTTTTATAATATTGATTTTTGACATTCTTTATTAGTTTATTTACCATGTGTCTACATTCTGTGTACTGCTTTTTCAGTTCAGGTGAATGGTTTTTTAACAATCTTTTTTTCAGGTAGTCGCGATGCGTAATTGAGTTTATTAATCCATTAGTAATCCATGGCTTTAGTTTATAGAATTTATTTCTGACATTTATAGATCTATATGAGCTTTTTATTATAGTGTGAATTTTATTTATAAAAATGTAACTAGTTTGAGCTTGGGTGCAATTTATTACTTCTGGCCAGGCTTCTTGCTCTAGTAAACTGTCTAATTTTTTAAAATCAATTTTGTTAATAACTTTATTCTTTAACACTGGCTTGTTAGTATTTTTTTCTTTGAATTTTAAAATGATCGAGGTGTAGTGGTCGGTAATATCAGTTTCAATAACTATTGGTTTCATTTTAACGCAAGGATTTGATTTGAACAATTACTTTAGTAATTTAATTACTTTAGTAATTAATTACTCTCAGCTCTGATTGTATATGTTTCTATTGACTTCGTAATTGTCTTCCCTCCTATTATGTTGACATTTTATGTCGTTGCTTTAATCCTGATTGTTTTGCAAGTAGGTGGCCATGTCTCTTTCAGCTCTTCTCAGACTTCTTTAGTTGAGTTCTGTCATTGCCACGTTTTTGACCCCCGTATGTCATCATTAGCGGCATGATAGCTATGTATATCGTCTTGATCTTTTTCTTCCTTTCTTGTAGGATCCACAGGTGCCGTAATTTTTATTTTTGAAATTATTGTTGTCCAGTCTAATTCTTCTCCTATTTACTAGTGAAATATTTTTACTCCTCTATACGTTTCCTTAAATATATAAGGAATAAAAAAAAAGTCTCCGGACTAACGCCGCGTCGAGCGCTGATACGAATTACAAGCCTGGTCTCGTTAAGTGCAATAACTATGCATTGCCAAAAAACGCTAAAGTTTTGACACAGATACCAGCCGAAAGACTTATTTCTACTCAAAGGAGCTCTCGTGCCAGCCACTCCACACCACTTGCACACTGCAGTTTCGAGCTATTGGCTCTCGTCAGTGCGAAGTAGGTCTGGGATGGCTGGAACGAGGCACTTGTTTACTATTGGTACATGACGAGATTTGTAAAACCACGACATGCAACAAAAATGACAGGCTCCATCTAGCGGCTGATGTCCATTACAATCGAAACAGTTAGTAGGTATGCTTTTAGAGGGCAACATATTTATTAGTGAAATATTTTTGTCGCACTCTTTATACGTTTCATTAAATATATAAGGAATAAAAAAAAGATGGAGCCTGCCATTTTTTTGCATGTCGTGGTTTTATAAATCTCGTCATGTACCAAGAGTGAACAAGTGCCTCGTTCCAGCCATCCCAGAACTTCCTTGCACTAACGAGAGCCAATAGCTCGAAACTGAAGTCTGCAAGTGGTGTGGAGTGGCTGGCATGAGAGCTCCTTTGAGTAGAAATACCTCTTTCGGCTGGTGTCTGTTACAATCAAAACTTTAGCGTTTTGTGGCAATGCATAGTTATTGCACTTAACGCGGCCAGGCTTGTAATTCGTAATTCAGCGCTCGGCGGGGCATTAGTCCGGAGAATAGTTGTTGGTTGCAGTCTGTTTTTTTTTATTCCTTATATATTTAAGGAAACGTATAGAGGAGTTCGAAAAAATATTTCACTAGTAAATATTCTGCCCTCTAAAAGCATACTTACTAATTCTTCTCCTGTTAGTTGCATTTATATTTCCTTGCAGTACTTCTTATGGATGTCTTCATGCTGTAGTAGGTTGATATTCCAGGTATTGTGTATTTTGTTGTTACCTTTACGTATTTTCACTTTTCGTATTTCCAGTTTCCCATATACTATTTTGTGGTCTGTGTTGACTTCTGTTGTCCTTTTTGCTTTAATGTTTTTGACCCGTTCTCTTATCTTCTTGCCTACCAGGATATGATCTGTCTTTGCTCTACATGTTCTTTTGTTGTCTGTGTGAGTTTTCCTAGAAAATACCATTTCCTGAAAGAAACCTGCACCACGCATATACCTCCGTTGAAGTGCTGTGAGAATTCAGTCTTGGCGCGATATACCAACGATACCTCATTGATTACTTCGGGTTTAATTTTAATTAAATTCCTTTGAATATTTTTAATAATAGGGTCATTTAGTGATATGGCAGTTTCCTACTTTTTCTTCCTCATTTTAAAGGATAACAAACCAATAGCCTCAGAAAAAAATGTCAGCTCAATTGAATCAATAGCCACAGAGATATTCGCATTTGAATAGAAACACGCTCGGCCGGCCAACAGTCCGTAAAGTGACGTCACTTGGCGTGCGCCGATACCTATATTAGAGCAGCGATTTCGTAAGTCTATCGTGTCGTTTTTTTTGTTTTTGGCGTAGAACCAGGTCAAACATGTTAGGTTCCTTTGAGTATGTCACCGGGCATATGAAATCATATTTTACATTTTTGTGTGGTCTCGAACTTTTTAAATCAATAAAAAGTGAAAAAAATGTATTTTTAAATAAAATTGTTTTTCTTTTTGTTTCCACCGCCATATCTTTAAAACTATTAAAGATACCGAAATTTGTTTTACCAATATAAACGGTTTGGGCACAATTCGCACTTTCATTTTTCTAAAAATCAGATAAACTAAAAATGTATATTTTATGTATTGAAATCTTCACCAATCGATAAGCTTTTTTATTTTTGAAAATATTTACATACATGCAGCGAAGAAAATAAAGCCTAATAATCACAAAAGTTTTTGAAACAATATATTTTTTCCCAAAATGTACCGTGTGGCAACAGCGATTTTTTTTTATCAGCGCTAAATACGACATTGGGACGCAATTAATACACCTCGCATGCAGGGTTGGTCAAATTAGTCGCGTAGAAGTGGCGGTTGTCGAAAATCATTACGTATTCATTGTTCGGATAAAAATTGTGACAATCGAAAATGTGCTTGTTTTAAGGAAGGCCTAAAATGTTGCAACGAGTGCAAGTGTCTTCCTGTAACAACATTATTAAAGATTTCGAGGCAGATATGAACGAACTAGAATGCTATTAATGTAGGGCCTACATAAACTGCATACTACATATTTATCTATCCAAATAGAAAATTTATTTCAACAATAAAACTCATTTTATGCGTACGTTTTTACTTTCATTCATTTAAAAATGTCTAATAAACTTACTAATTAGGTGGGTAGTTAGTAACACTGATTGATATTTATAGATTAGGTATTTATCTTTTTGTTATTAAAAGGAGACTATTTTATATTTATTGTAAAATTTCTTAATATTAACAACATATGATCAATACTACTATATAATATATGAAATATTGAACAATAATATTGATCCCCTAGATGCTTTTGATCACTACTGGTTTTGTATCTATTGATATAAGTTAAACTTACTACATACATCCCAACCGGGACCGTCAGATCGTTGCAGTCGGCAGGCTTGCTACAGCCGAGCGCGCAAGAATATGACTTTGGCCCGTTAAAAAAAAAACTCTGACTCAATACTATAAACGGAACATGAAAAATTTTTATCCTAAAAACTTTTTTCAACTATTGGCTTCAATTTGTACGCAGCATGTATATACAAATTTTCATAAATAATTTTTTTTCTCGATTGTCTAAAATTACGGTACTGAAAATAACAAGTTTGAGTTTCCTATTATTTTTCCAACTTAAAAAAAAATAAATCGGGTTCACGTGGGACGTTGTTCGAAGCGCTATTGTGTCTACTTTAATCTAAAAAAAAAAAAATAGCTTAATAGCACAAATATTTTCAGAGATATAGCGGTGGAGACGTTAAAAAACATATTTCATTAAAAATCTATTTTTTTCAGTTTTTCCGAAATAAAAAAGTTCTCGACCACCAAAAAATGTCGTAAAAAATGATTTCCTGTACACGATTATCTTACTAAAGAATCCCACTAAGTCTGGTTTGGGTCTACGCCGGTTTTTCTCGAAAACTAAGCGACTTTACTTCCAGATTTTACTCAACTAACTTACATTCACAGCCATGTTCACTGGGCGGTTCAGCCATCTGACGTCACAACTCGACTACATGGTTATCCCGAGCGTTTTTAAGCGCGCCGACTTTAATAATTTTTTTATACATGAAGGCGGCGTCAGTAAATTCTAATTTTTGGCATACTTACTATACTCACCAAGCTCTTTCAGAATATGTAATAATAAAAAATTGTTAAATGAGCCTATTCTGAAAAACCTCACTTGAAAAGGACAAGGTTAGAAATAGCTGATTTTTGACCCCTATCCCGGAACTCATGAAACCCAGAGAAAATGGTTGAAAAAGGCTCAAGATTAATAAAAATACATCTTCGTGGTACCAAAAGCCTGGGGAAAATTATATTTCACCCCTAAAAACATAAAAACAACCACTAAAATGCTATAAATAATAGCTTATACTGAATGTGAAAATTATATTTATTTTATGATAACTATTAGGTATCGATTCAATAGAGATAACAAAAAGGTAAAAACTACCCCTATCTACACCTTATTCGGGGGATGGAACGCCATGCGCAACATGTAATATTAAAAAAATAGGTACCAAGGTGATTAAAAATGTACAAAATGATTTTTTAATATTAGTTGAGCCGACCTTCAACTGATCCGACCTCAGCATCTCTATTTTCAAAAACAACCCCTATAAGGGGTATAATAAAAAATAAATAATAAATTATTATATTATAATTATTACATTATTATATACATATATATATATATATATATATATATATATATATATATATATATATATATATATATATATATAGGAGTAAATATATATAATTGCATTTTTAGAAGAATGTTTATCAAATCTTCAGATAGTTTCGCATTATAATAATATAATAATAATAATAACAATAATAATAATAATGTTTATTTGGAATTAAAAGATTACACAATGTAACAATAAAGGTGTTTATCAAATAAACACTCAGGTTTCGCAGAGGTATTCTAGTGACACTTATTTGCGATTTTGAGTGTGTGAACATTTAATTTTTACACTATTTAATATCTATCTATATGTAATATTTACTTATATACTATAATACTGCACATACACATAGTATTATAGTTGACATTTTGCTACTTATATACAGTTAATTCACCAATAAGATAAAAAAATAGCAAAAAAAATGTTGAATGTAAAAAGGATCGCCTCCTCGAGGTGCATCCTGGAGAACACAATAAGTGGCCAAATGATCCTTCTTTGCAAATATTCATTTACATATTTACTGTACCATTTTCTCCAACAAGTGAAGCTTACCCAGAAGAATCTTTATATGGAATAATATAATAGAGAATAAACTAATATCATTTTCAACCCCTTACAGCGATTAACTATCTTCAACGTCTATCTATTAAATGCAGACATAAGAACCAATAGAAACCTTTCATTTTATTTTAATGTGCTCTGCAAATATTTTGTACTAGATGCTGTTCTCTCTAAATAACGGCAGTTTTTCTTTATAGGGATACTATTAGGTAATCAGTATAAGTGTTGCTGTAATATTTTCATATGATTCTATATATTTCATAAATTGGTAATCTTATTTTTTCTAGCATTAGTTGTCTATAGTGCCTGTCATCCCTAAACTGGAGTTGGTGTTGATTCATTTTAATCACCTTGTTTCTTATTTTTTAGTATTTGTAGCGGTGAATACGATTCTACCACCTGAATAGGGTAGTTTGGTTGTTTTCGAGGTTGCTAAATAACTCGCTATTTGTTCTTTATTAAAAAAAATGTGTTGACTAAAACCATAAAGATCTATTGTAATATTACGTGCGGTAAATATTTTTCATATTGATATAGAGGAAGTTTTTCGTAAGAAATCACGTCAAGACAAAGTGAATGTCTGTCCCTCTTACTAGTAGAAAATAATATGGTGCATTACTAAGTGCCGCCGCATTTTTTTAGTATCCGATACTGTGAATAGAATTGCACCCCGAATAGGGTAGTTTGGTGGTTCCCAGGGTCGATAACTAAAGCGCTTTTTTGTAATAATACTTGCTGCGAATATTATTTCATACCCTTATAGGGGTTGTTTTTGAAAACAGAGTTGCTGAGGTCAGGAACAGTTGAAGGTCTGGCTCAACTAATATTAAAAAATTATTTTGTACATTTTTAATCACCTTAACATAAATATAATTTTCACATTCAGTATAAGCTATTATTTATGGCATTTTAGTGGTTGTTTTTATGTTTTGGGGGTGAAATAAAATTTTCCCCAGGGTTTTGGTACCACGAAGATATATTTTTATTAATCTTGAGCCTTTTCCAACCATTTTCTCTGGGTTTTATGCGTTCCGGGACAGGGGCCAAAAATCAGCTATTTTTAACATTGTCCTTTATCTGAGAAGTTTTTATTATGACCATACTTTAAGAGTAATGAATTATGGATAAATAAGGTTTTAATTTACATTAAATTGATTTGAATATTTTTAATAATTATGAAAAAAGAATTACTTGAAGTTTTATATAAGAAAGGACCCCGGAACAAAACCCATGAAAATGTTGATTCGGTGGAATCGGCTGAAATTTTGGTATTTTGTAGTTTAAGTCATGCTGATCAAAAGTTCTTATCACATCGAGCCAATCCTATGGACAGTTTTTGAGATACAGCTTGTCAAAGTTAGGTAATTTGCGTCATTTTAGACATTCAAGAACTCTTTACTCTTAAACTATTAACTTCAGCAAAAAATTGCAAGAGTCGAAATATTTTTGTTCAAGTCCAATAAAGCTCAAGAATTTTTTTCAGAATTTTTTTATCAATTTTTAGGTTAGGTAAAATATATATATGTCATATTTAGGAATGCTTCGGTGGGATTGGCTAAAACTTTGCTATTTTGTAGTTAAAGTCATGCTGATCAAAAATTCCTATTGCACTGAGTCTATCCTATGAGTGGTTTTCGCTCCAGGAGTGCTTGAAAGTCCTAACAACGAGGTAACGGGTAATCTACATGTACGTGTTTATGAATGGCTTTCAGCGTGTTTGTGTACGTGCGTGTGTGTGTTTGTGTGTGATTATTTTTATCAAAGAACTTACTCTTACCGGCACTATGTTTCTTATAAAAGCGTTCTCATTGCCAACCAGGATGATCCCATTTTTTTAATTTCACTTTCTATGTGTTTTTTTTTACTTTTTGTTATTTTTTAATATTTTTTTTTTAGTTTTTAAATAATGAGGACATCCATAGGATTTTCAGGAACAAGTTCTCTGTATACACTGGCACATGCATGCACGCAGTACACAAACACGCTGGAAGCCATTCATAAACACGTACATATAGATTACCCGTTACCTCGTTGTTAGGACATTTAAGCACACCTGGAGCGAAAACCACTCATAGGATATCAGCATGACTTTAACTACAAAATAGCAAAGTTTCAGCCAATCCCACCGAAGCATGCCGAAATATGATATATATATATATATATATATATATATATATATATATATATATATATATATATATATATATATATATATATATATATATATATATATATATATATATATATATATATATATGTATATATATATATATATATATATATATATATATATATATATATATATATATATATATGAAAAATACTAGGTTCACGGGTTGAACCGCGTCTGAGATTATTGGAGTCTCGACGTTTCGGCTCCCACTTTGGAGCCATTTTCAAGAGAAAAAGAAGAAGAATCGATAATATAGTGGTATATAGGAAGTCTAGGAAGGGTAAGGAATGGTTCGAGTCCGGGGCCTCAATCTGCCTACTCCCCAGGTCGAACCTTGGTTCGTCTCTAAGATCTCAATCTCAGTTCTCTCTAAGAACTCTTAAGTATTTTTATGTGCTGAATCCGAATTTTCATTTAAAAAATTTCCTACCGCGTAGATTTCGAGTAAATCGGGTTTTTATTGTCAAAAAAACCGTATTTTGACTAATAATAACTGGGATTTACTCGAAATCTACGCGGTAGAAAATTTTTTAAATTGAAAATTCGGATTCAGCACACAAGAATACAAGGCATGATAGGTTCAGTCCTTAGAACAGGATTTTTTTTTGTAGACCTGTGCAGAGGGGCACCTGTTGCACAGGACTACAAAAAAAAATCTGTTCCAAGGATTAAACATATCATGCCTTAAGTATTTTTATGTGCTGAATCCGAATTTTCAATTTAAAAAATTTTCTACCGCGTAATTTCGGTTTTTTGACAATTTTTGACATTTACGGTTTCAGCACACAAAAATACTTAAGACATGATAGGTTTAGTCCTTGGAGCAGATTTTTTTTTGTAGACCTGTGAATTTATTGTAACTTATACATTACTGCTGTTTTGACACACCGTATCATGTTCAAAGATTTGAGAAGCGAATACACCTACAAAGGCCATTAGTAATACTCCTAATATGCTTAATTTGTAATGAAGTAGTTTCCACAAACATCGAAACACCTGAACACTACACTAGAATACTATGCACCGAAATTCAGTTAATCATCTCCTGGTTGTTGAAACACACGTCAAGCGCAAATTGCTTACCGTCGGCATTACAACCCTTCCTTTGTAGATGTACAGATTTTGACATAATTCTGCCAATATGATCTACAAAAGTTGAATTTGTTTTTTGGAGTATAAAAGAACGTACGTGTTCTTTATACCTGATTTCAAATGAAGGGTTAATTTGGCCTACATAAAAGATATTACAGTCAGCCTCACTAAAATGTGTTTTATGATTAATTATTACAAAATAACGGTTTACGCAATTCACCTGAATATAATTTTTAATCAGAAGATTCTAAATATTAAAATAACTTTTGATTATAGCTAAATAATTTTTTTCCATTTACGCATCTTGATATGATTTTCTCCTGTTCTTAACAAATCTTCTCAAAATTGTTCGACTGTGAAAAATATTAAATTAAGGTGCTCTTTGACCAGTCTATCAAATATAAAACAGCGGCAAAAACGATTTTCTTGTTCAAAGAACGAAATTCGTTGATGTTTATTCAAGGCAACACTCCTCTCTCGTCCTGTCAGAAGCAATTGCTCCTGCCGAGTTTTGAATTTTCCTCCTATTTGAAAGGTTAACGTGAAACATTTTTAACTTCAAATGGCAAATTGAATGTAAGTAAAGCCTGATAAGTAGTACATTACCTAGCAACGAAACGGCGCTCAAACTGTTGCGTCGGGACGTTCGACACGAGGCGTCGGCGTCGGCGCGGGCTACCTTATACTCGTAATTTCAGTTCTGTACATTTAATGCTGAAGCTAAGGTGTGGCAGGGTGCACACAATGAAATATTAATGAAAATGAGTGGAAACGGCCTTAATTCTCGAAGTGAATTGCGGTTGCGGTTAGATGGAAGTTCAACAGGTCATGAACAAGAAGATGAATTACAAATAATGTCTCAAAACCCCCCCAGCGCGTCTTCATTTGAGGCGTTTTCTCATTCGGTATAACACGCGACATCTCAAAACATTAAAATGTTTACCTGTTGGGTTTTGTGTTTCAGGATACAAGGACCCACGTGGTAGTGGAACTGTACGACAACGAAAGAAGCTATGTTGAATCCCTCGAAATACTGGTTAAGGTAATATTTAGGTTAAGTCAAATGTTCATGTCTAATTTCATTAAGGAAATTGTGACCAATACAAAGCATGCGAAATTACTGTATTGATGTTATTAAGATTAATTTCTTAAATTTCTATAACTAGTACATCTAGTCGAGGAAATTTCTTTAAGTAGTACATATATTTTCATAATAATAATAATGCATGCATTTACTTGGTAATATTTTTAAATTAATGCACGATAATGTTATTTCTCATCATATAAGTATCCGTCTTATTTCGCTAAATATAACAAAGATTTCACGCAATTTAATAATCTTATATTACATTTTCGCAATTTTAACCACATTTTTTTCTCAAAGGTGTACATTGACGAAAAAATAAGACAAAATAAAAATTTAGTATAGAATCATATCCTTTTTCCCTTTCGACAAGGTCATACTTTCACAGTAACTAAAATTGAAATATTTTGAAATGTATGTACCCGTTCTAAATGACACACCCTGAAAAGCAAACAAGGACTTGCGTACACCCTTTTTTAAAAACCTGTGGCTTCAAGATCTCGTGGGATCTTGTAAGATAGCTTTTTTTTTATTCTTTTCCAAAAGATATTTTTTATTCAAAACGGACTGAGAGCTAGCAAAAAATATATATGGTGACGCCGACGGCCATTTTTTCAAGATGGCTGTACAAAATCTTCTATATCGTAGCCCCCCCCTCCTCCGAATTTGGGACATCTCTACCAAATTTCATCTGGATATTGTGTTACGTAAATATTCAATGTCCACAGATATAATTAGTGCAAGAGTAATTAAAATTGAGCCATTTCAAAGTTTGCGAGTCAATATCGACTCAATATGTCTCATGTGAACCTATCACATAGGTTTGTTTTTGATTTTATTTACAAAAAATACTTTTTGTACAAAGAAAGTTTTGACGATAATAGTGAGGAACACATGTGGGTGGGGCCAGTGGTAATTTTTTAAATGCTGATGCCACGCCTCTAGAGCGTGGGCGAGCGTCTTTTAACAAAGTTTTCTTTCATCTGAATTCATTTTTTAATATCAATTTAATTCTACAATAAGCAAACAACTTTATATTTTCCATGCTTTCTTTTTCCTTTGACAACTTCAAAGCCAACATAAGAGGAGTTCTTCTTTACAAATATGTTTACCAAAGCTGTTGTTGTAAAATTTAATTGTCATCCTCATCCAAAGCTTTGAAAAGAAATTTAAACAGCTTATACAAAAAAAACGTATGTAGACTTATAATGAAGTAGCTTTTATCAATTTAATTTAGCGCTTTTTCTCATAATGGGGGTTTCTGCAACAAAACTGAATTTTTAATAAATAGACATTTTCTAAGAGTATCTGAGTATTACGTGAGATCTGAAAAAAAATTAAGCCTAAATTCTAGTAAACGATTGTTTCTGCCAATGATCTTCACTTTTTAAACTATTGTCACACAGCTCCACAAAATATAAAAAAGGAACTCCATTGGATGACCCCTATGTATTTCGATGTGCTGAACACGAATCAGCTGTCTATTTAGCTCCATCACCCACCATCTTTCTATAAATCGCGAAAACAACCAAAAACCCTCATAACATAGATTATTTTCGGAATTTACTCCATCTGGGTGATGGCGCCAAACGGACACGCGATTCGTATTCAGCACGTTAAAATACATAGAGGTTGCCCAATGGAGTCCCAGAAACATACAATTTTTCTCTTGTATGTGCCTGTGTAATATATGGATATCACCGAATCCTCGCAATTTTATAGAAAACCGCGTTTGCAAATATCTTACACAAACACAAAAAAAAGTGAAAAGTGGGCTATTTCTGGGACTTCACTGGGTAAGCCCTATGTATTTCGACATGCTGAATACGGATCAGGTGTCTGTTTAGCTCCATCACTCATCAATTTTTAGTAAATCGCGAAAATAATTATGAGTTTTTTTTAGGTTATTTTCGCGATTTACAAAAAATGGTGGGTGGTTGAGCTAAATGGACACCTGATTTGTGTTCAGCACGTCGAATTACATGGGGGTCACACAATGGAGTTCCAGAAACAAACCACTTTTTTATTTTGTGGAGCTGTGTCATTCGTACTAAACAATGGATTATTAAAAACAAATGCACTCTACCGCCTCCATAAATGTACGTCAATGGATAATTGGAAATAGTCGAGTTGGAACTAGGTGATAGGTACATATCGAATCTACATTAAAATCTCATCGCAAAGGGGCGTATCTCAAAAAATACAAAATTGAGATATATCCCTTATATAGTATTACTGTACTGATGTTAATAGCATTAATTTCTTAAATTTTTGTAACTGATGCATCTAGTCCAAACAGTTAACAGCTAAATTTCTGTAAGAAGTCCATAAATTTTCATAATAATAATAATGTATGCATTTGCTTGGTAACATTCATAATATACGATAATATTTCTCATCATTAAAATCTCCTTATTTCGCTAAATATAACAAAAGTTTCACGAAACTAGTAATCTATTACATTTTCACACAACTTTAACTACATTTTTACTCAAAGTTGTAGGCGATTGATGTCGACATATTTCGATACGGTAAATTAGGAATTAGTAAAAAGCCATATCCTTTACCCTTTTGACAAGGCCATATTTTCACAGAGATGAGAATTGAAACATTTCTAAATGTATATACGCGTTCTAAATAACACACCCTGAACATGTGGCTTCAAAATCTCGTGTAATCTTGTAAGAGAGCCTTTTTTCTTTGATTCTATTTCCAACACATATTTTTTGTACAAAACGGCTTGAAAGCTAGCAAAAATATAATGATGAGCCGGCGGTCATTTCTTCAAGATGGCGGTACTAAGTCTTCTATAACGTAGGCAACTGTTAGTAAGGAACGAATCTGGGATATCCCTACAAAATTTCATCTGGGTATTGCATTGTGTAAATAAATTAATGTCCACAAAGTCATAATTTCTTCGAAATTTGTATTAACATTAAATGTGCATCTTCCCAATGACACGCCCTAAAAAGCAAACAGTTTTTATACTCATTCCTTTTAAGGAGCATACGACTTTAATACCGTATGTGAACCTATCGCACAGCTTTGTGTTTGATGTTATTTACAAAAAATACTTTTTGTTCAATGAAGGTTTTGACGATAACAGCGAAGAACACATGTGGGTTGGGGCGGTGGTAATTTTTTTTAAATGATGATGCCGTCGAGTGTAGGCATTCGTCTTTTAACAAAGTTTTCTTTCATCTAAATTTGGTTCTTAATATCAAGTAATTTTTAATTGTACAATAAGCAAACAACTTCATATTTTCCATACATTCTTTCTCCTTTGATAGCTTCAAAGCCAAAATAAGAGGAGTTTTTCTTTACAAATATGTTTACCAAAGCTGTTGTTGAAAAATTTAATTGTCATCCTCATTCAAAGTTTTGAAGAGAAAGTTAAACAATTTAAATAAAGAACGTGTGTCGACTTATAATGAAGTAGCTTTTATCAAAATTTAATTTAATACTTTTTCTCATAATACTCTGGGGGTGTTTCTACAATGAAACTGAATTTTTAATGGATACAATTTTCTAAGCTTGTCTGAGCATTACGTGAGATCTGAACAAAATTACATTTTTGTGACCGATAGCTTCTGCCAAAAAGTAAGTCATCATTTGCCCTTTTAAACTTATATCATTATTATCAATAAATGCACTTCTCTATGTCCCTAAATGTACGCCAATGGGTATTTGGAAATACTTGAATTGGAACTAACATGTTACAGATTCATACCGAATCTGCAGAAGAATAGAACTTCCTCCGAAAATACTTGCAATAAAATATGGATTACAATTTGTATCTTTGGAACAGACTAATTTTCGCAACATTGTTATCTGTTTCTGTATTCTTTAAAATAAAAAAAAATTGACATTCAAATAATGTTTGTACCAATTTTAAACAGTTCTTCAGGAAAGACACAATGAAAATTAAAAATTTGAAAAATTTATCTCATTAAAAAAAATGATTTTTTTTAGGGAAATCAACTCTACACAAATAAATTCGAAACATTATATCAGATTTTTCTCTTCGTGACTACGAAGAGTTAAAACTTTGTTATACCATGTATCGAAAATGCTAAAAATCTTTAATATTTTCTTCTGTAAAGTTGTAATAAATGAGATACGCCTTTATGTGATAATGAAAACGATTTATTAAAAAATCCTTATCTTCTCTCAAGTATTTCTATCCCAGGTTCTTATTAGGGATTGCAATTTACCGGAAGTTTTAATAACCGGTAAATCGGTAAATAAAAATGTAAATAACCGGTTAACCGGTATTTACCGGTAATTTTTAGAATGGATGATTAGGGTGGCGAAAATGGCAATTGTCTTTTTCCATGTACAAAATTATCTAAATTTAACAAAAAACATTTTTTTATACGTATATATAATATAATGAACAAACAAATGGTTTTTCATCAACAGTAAGATCACAAGAGCTTTTTTTTTATCGGATAAATTTCACTTTGTAACGAAATAATTTTGCCAAATCAGTGATTTTATAAGAAAAACTGATTTTGTCAAATGTCAGTTTTTCGAGCAAAATTACTGACTGGCAAAATTTTGAGTTAAAAAGAAAGGACTCCACACACCATATAGGGGAATTTCTGCCTCCAGTCAAATTTAATCTAACCCACGTAAAAATGTTCTTTTGAACCCCCCTGAACAAATGTTCAAATGCAGCCAGGTCCGAAAAGGTCTTCGTTTCGAGATATGGAGCCCTAAAGATCGTTCCAAATCCAAAATCGCCCAAAGTTACCTTGTCTTAATGACTAAATTCTATTGCTGTTTCCATAGAAATCAATAGTAAAACAACGAAATATTAAGTTTTATTTCACACTTTTTTATTTCTTTTTCACTTGTTAATAATGACATTGTTTTGATTCATTGAATTTCCTACTATCCAAGAACGAGTGTGTTATTTTTAAAAAATATCGGCATTTTTTGAGTACGTGGACACGAATTACTGATCGAAATTGTTTAGGTAAGATTACCACAGAAAATTCCATAATCATAGTTCAAATAAGAATCAATGGACCTGATTAAATTGCCCATCTAATGGGCATTTAAAATAAAAAACATGATATACTCTGAAAGTTCAGATAAAAAAAGAACAATTCTAATCCTAGGAAGCTCGGAGAACAATAATTCATCATAAGATTTTGAGTCACAGAACTTAACAGAAGTTTTTTATTTAAAAAAAAAGTATCACAACTTTATTCTTGAATTGAAAAAACTGCAGCGAAGCCTTTGAAGACCCACGGTGTCATTAACATGAGTAAGAAATATGGTGTTATTTAAGAATTAATTATGCAGGTCTGAATTTCCATAAAATCAAAGCCAACTTTAATTTAATTTTTTCAATTTTAAAACGTATTTGGAACGATCTTTAGGGCTCCATATCTCGAAACGAAGACATTTTCGGACCTGGCTGCATTTGAACATTTGTTCAGGGGGTTCAAAAGAACATTTTTACGTGGGTTAGATTAAATTTGACTGGAGGCAGAAATCCCCCTATATGGTGTGCGGGGTCCTTTATCCATAAAACAAAAGCTCGAGTATTTTTTGGCAAGATAAATTAACGACAGAATATGTGAACGAACAACAACAATAATTTATTAAAAATAATTATAATTTTCCAAAAACGACCCATATTGTACAGTATAGTTTCCACAATACTTAAAAATTATAGCTGACAGTACAGATTTCAAAGTGACGTGCGACTACTACATGTACTCTGCTTTTGAGGAACAGGCATTTTTATCGGTGATTAAAAACGATGCACCTTTTTCAAAGTGACAAAAATGTGACTGTCAAACAAACTTTTTTATATAAGAGTTAATTTATCAAAAGGAAAAAATATAAATGAAACAAATTTAAATAAATAATTATTCTGTAAATAACAAAAATATCCACTTAAATAACAAAAATTATAAACATAAACTCAAATATGGCATTTACTGAATACCTAATCTAAAAATACAATATATTTTTTAAAATAGCCTGTTAAAAGGGTTGAAAAACTATTTCAAAGCTATATCTGTTAGTCGTCTGATATTTGTGCATAGAATACCCCAGCTGAAGATGCCCTTCTTCAATCGATATTGGTGGGTCAATAAGTTAATAAGAATTGGTAATAACATAATTCTAAATGTATTCCAAGGATATTTTCGGCAGTGAAATATTCAATTTTCTGTCGTAAGATATTGTCAATGTCTCTCTTGTATTTCTTAGGGCTTGGTGTTTGGAGTTTACTTTTTGTAATATTATTTATTAATTGTTAAAAGTGCTCGGTGTTGAAACAATCACTCTGTATTTAGTGAATACTAGTCAGTGACATAAATAGAAACGTTTAATACGTGACATATCGTAAGTTCAGAATTTACCGAAATAACCGGTAAAAAAATTAAAATAACCGGTAATTATCGTCATGTGTTTTTTGTCCTAATAACCGGTTAACCGGTTAACCGGTAATGCAATCCCTAGTTCTTATAATAGCTTCCTATCCCTTTTTTATTATTACCAGAGCCATGCGAATGAAAAGCTGCGCCACAAACAAAGCCAGAATTTCGTGCCCCCACGAAATTTAAGTATAGTCCATTAATTCTTATTGCATAAATCCATTTAGGGTGTGCATAAAAAGATCCTGAGTTTGCAAATTTTAACTCAGTCGAAAACGTAGAAATTTTTTTTGAGGGGTGCAAAAAGTCGCGAAATGGTAGACTTTATAAGTAGGTCGAAGAGAAATAAAGGTAATAGAATTCTGCGTAAAACAAGAAAAATATGATAGTTTCCAAAACACGACCTTCCAAAAGTCAACGTGTAAAATGAATCTAAATGGTGTTAAAGTAATCTTCACACAATTTTATCGTTTTTTTTCCCTTAGGATTAAATTTAAAATAAGACGAACTGGAACCGACCAATCCACGATTTTGTGATTTTTGCCGCTTTTTCACAAAAAAATTTCTGCGTTGCCGATCGAGTTAGAATTCACAACCTTAAAGTCAATCCTCAGTTATTTCCTTGGAGATTTCTTAATGTAAATACGTACAAAGGTGGCCTTCTGCGCCCCCTTTTTCTCCACCGCACGGTCCTGATTATTACAGCCGTTCACATTAAAACAGATAAGAAAATAAAAGAGAAATACCATACCGTAGCGACTAGCGAAAGCAATTACTCAAAAACATCGATAGGTCAATGATCATTGCTGTAAAAATGTTCTATTTCATACATCAGTTATTCGTTCAATACCGGACCAATTAAAATTTACTAAAATCAGTAACAATAATCTGATATTCTAATGGTCAATGAATAAAGTAAACATAACGCAATATTTGATATATCATTTAACGCTAATGGAAATTATATTGAACTTTATTTTCTTCCACCTACGAATTTGTAATAACATACTATTTATTCTAGAAAACTATAATCTTTTGTACTTATTTTTACTAAAAGTGGGTGAAGTTTAGTCCAGTCCATCATAGGTTTTGATACTGAGGTACATACTTTATATCTGTTTATCTATATTACAAATAATCAGATCATTATTGGCGTATCCACTTCTTAGAAATATTGATGCTTTGATGATATATACTTCGTTCACTAAGTTTTCACTTTATCGTCTTTTGATTATTTCTATAGTTATGATTTAAAACAATATACTGGGGACAATGTTTGCCTTATGAGCCTGAAGAAGTATGAAACGATTCTATCTACCAGTTGTCATGTTTTGTCAGGTTTCCGGAAGCACTACAGCCTCCTGGGCCTATTGTGATAATCTTCATTTTCTCTATGACACCCATCCCAGTATCCTGATCTCGAGCATTAACTTGTATAACGCCATCGTTGATTAAGTGTCATAATCTTTTGGTCGCAATTGGTTGTCCACATCGAGCCCATTTGCTATGATCCAAAGCCCCAAATTTACACAGGAGGATGTGGTAGGATGTCTCTTTTGTTCTTTGTTTGCATTTTAGACCCTCATTATACATCCCTATTCTATTATAATAAGTGCTCTTTCACATCTGTTACGAGGCCTATGACTGTGCGTAATTGATTCCTGCCTAATGATAGCAGTTATTCAGCCTTCTTCCCAGATGGTCCTTTAATGAAAGTTTTTCCATGTTGATGACCGGTTATTTTGTCTGTTTTTTCTGCTGATTTCTAACTCATATGGTGACAATGATCCCTTCCTCGTTAACTTGTCAGTTTTTCATTGCTTTCGATTCTGGAATATCCTTGCATTGTGCACAAAGGAGGGCACACAAATACTTCATTAATTAATTTTTCAGTACCCATTTTCAATAATCCTCTTTGGCTCGAGCAAAGCAGAGAAATCAAATCCAACTAAATTCGCTGCTTTGCTCGTTCAAGGCAGCGAGGATGCCATATTTCTCGCCGCACTATGCGTGTCTTAACTTGCCGACATTAGTTTAATTCCTCCGCTTTGCTCGGCTGTTTCTTCTACTGTTTGCTCTCCTCTCCACTATAAACGTAGCCTAACCCGTCAGTATACCGGCGAAACCCTTCTGGCCTGCTGTTATACTCGCTCTCTTTCTATTCTCTTTGATCCAAGTAGTACCTGTTAAAAGTATATTTAGGATACATGTGGTACGTTCTTATATTTGATAAGCTAACAACCACTTGGTTCCTGATTTGAATGTGCCCCAATACTGTATATCTGCCATTTGGTTCGTTATGCAATTTAAAATGTCCAATCCTCCCCTTCCTATTATTACAAGGTAAAGGGGGGAGGTCCAACAGGACCTTCATTACTCTCGTTGGCTTAGTTTTCATTGCTCCCGTTGTCCCTAACAAGCAAGTCTCTGTACCTCGTTCAGCATATTTGTCCACCATACCAAAAATGTGTACGTAATCATGGGTACGACCACCATAGTATATGTCTTCAACCCCCTTATTTTTCCATTAGCGTGTTAAACCATCAATACATTTTCTGTCATGTGATACATGTATGTAATTTAGATGGTGACTACTATAATTTTCAGATTCATATTACCGTATAAACCATTTTGTTTGAATTTTTGAGGATGATGGTAATGGTAACATGATTGACCTTTACGGTAAATCTATAACAATTATTTATTCACTTACTTTTATTTTATTTACGCCATGAATTTAAGTATCTCAAATACTCTGTCTAATTATAGTGCGTATTAATATTTTATACCTAAAATCACACAATAATTTTGAATATTAATCTTTTATTTACTTAAATAATACTTTTTATAGAGTCAGGTTGATCAAATCACATTATTCTATCGCCGGCGTTTCGTTTACTATGTGGAAACATCTTCAGAGTTTTAGAGTAAACAAAACCTTGGCGATCTTTTCACTTTTAGTAAATAGTTGCCTACTGCCGATTTTCAATTTTTTACAGAAATACTTGGAACCACTTAAGGCCCCAGAGAACGCCAATCTGCTGGACGCAAGTTTGGTAGATGAGATATTCTACCAGGTGATGAATAAGTTATTTAAATCCTTTCATTGGAATAATTTATTTATTTACAGATTCCATTTTTATTGAACCATCATCAAGCTTTTTTGGACGAACTCAAGAAAAGATTAGAACACTGGGATATTAAACAAAAAATTGGTGATGTTTTTCTGGAAATGGTAAGGATTCATACGTTACTATATTTGAAGACAATTCATAAAATTTAGTTAATCCTAAAAATATTAATTTTAAAGATAATTCGTGAGTTGATTAATTGCCAGTTCTCAGAGAGAAAGCAATCAAATAGGAAATGTCTATCAAATCAAAAATGTGCACCAAAAATTTGCAGGAACGAACTCATCTTTTTATTCACAATATCTTGACAGAAGTTTTGTAATCCATGCATTATTCTAGTTGGCCTGTCCTTACTGTATGGCACGTCTAACAGCATCACGTCATCTGCCGCGGTTGTCTGTTTGGCGCAAGGCTTCATCAAAGTTCGAATAGAGGAACAAAAGAAAATAAAAAAGATATATTTTTTTTACTTTTTGGGCTATATCTCGAAAACTATCCAAAACATCATAAAATGTGTAAAATAATAAAAAAAAATAGATGTTTTAGTTTTAATTGTTGATCCACTAGGCGTCGAAAACGAGAGAAATGGTCCGCAAAATGATGTTGAACACTTATTTATAATAATTAAACTGTTCGAGGATCATTATGGAATTGAATAGGCCTTTATTTTGATAGTAGACGAAGCAGAGATAATTGCAAAAACCTACAGCGAGGCACATATTTTCATAATTCTGACTGTATAATCGTAATATTGACAATAGAGAAAAATTAAATAAAAGTTGCGGGTTTTTTTCATTTTCTACAATATTGGTAGTACCTAATTTTATGGTAGAACAAACAGGAAAGGAGGTGATTCCCACTACATTATTAAAAAAAAATTCTTGTAGAAATTACTCACGTTCAAAAAATGACAGATTGTACTATTTAAATAAAAAACAGTTGTCAGCTATATTATATTATTAAAAGTTTTTACTTTTAATATGGTTTTTTTATAATGTAAGAACGAGAGTCCTGATTAACCTCTTTCTGGTTGCATTTTTTTCTTCGTTATTTAATTGCTGTGATATCCTTCAAACCACAATATTCCGAAAGAATTTATTGCATAGAGGTAGGAACAGGACTAGTTTTCTTCGCAGAATATAAAGAAAAATATACTACACTTTTTACTGTATTTTGGATAATTTTCGAACACAGCGCGAAAGTAAAAAAAAATATCTTCTTACCTTTTTCCATGTTCCGCCATAAAGTCATGTCTGCAAAATTAGGGCACCTTTTTGACGTCCAAATAGACCGGAAAATGCAAAAGAAGACTGGCCTATACAGACAACTGTCTGTGATATTTACATTAAGAATATAGCTAATACACATGAAATAGGTCACCGTGTTTCTGTGAATAATTTAAAGGTTAAAATAATCAATGATAATAGGAAATAAATGACACTTAATTAACACAATACAAAAACAATGTTCTCAATAGTGATTTAGTTCCAATCATTTTTACCTTGTCCTTTATGTTAATAGGCAATTTGCGTGTATTAAAAATAAAGTCATATTTAGGTGCCTATTTAAATTCAAGTGTATGGTTATTATTTCCGATTCAAAATCTGGTTTGCCAGTTAATGGTTGATAAAATTATAAGAACGTGAAAGGACCCTGCACAAATCCTTATATAAAAGTGGCTTCCGTTAAATTGGCTGGATTTTTGATATGTTCTATATTTTGGGACTCTGATCAAATGTCTCAATGGGTCGGAGCGTCGCACAGTGGGGCAAATAGCTCATTTTTTGGACAAGCGATAATTCCCAAGCCTGGAATTAATGAAATTAAATTTTTTTTTTTTTAAACTCTTCGTTATAAAATTGTCTTTAATTCTATCGAGCCCCAATTTTGAAATTTCAAAATTAAAGGACTTAAATTTTGAAAGTAAATTAAAATTTTATCAAAAGATTGTTTAAAATTATAAAAAATTGTTACTTGGGGGTTTTTTTTGGTTTCTAATCTCATTTCTGATCCCCGAATTTTGCGATTCAAAAAACCAAGATAGCGGATCCAATATGGCGGCCATAATATTTTTTTAAATGAAATGTACATGCACAAACTGTTAAAAATTGTTACTTAGGACTTTTAAGGTTTCTGATCGAGAATCTGAAATCTAAATTACGTAATATCGTAATCTAAACTGGCGAATCCAATATGGCGGCCAATATTTTTTTAACTGACATGTAAATGCGCAAATTGTTAAAAATTGTTACTTGGGGGTTTTAGAGATTGCTGATCACGAATCTGAAGTCCAAATTACGTAATATCGAAATCCAAGATGTCGGATCCAATATGGCGGCCATAATATATTTTTAAATGAGATGTACATATGCAAATTGATAAAAATTGTTACTTAGGGCTTTTAAGGGTTTCTGACCATGAATATGAAGTCTAAATTATGTAATATCGTAATCCAAGATGGCGGATTCAATATGGCGGATCCAATATGGCGGCCATAATATCTTTTTAAATGAAATGTACATACGCAAATTATTAAAAGTTAGGTTTAAAGATGTCAACATTTTTGATTGGTTATCTCATTTTTTTATAAGATGGCATATTCGAATCTGCCATCTTAGAATTCGAAATTACGAATGCGTAGTCAGCAATCGCAAAAACCTGAAAGTAACAGTTTTTAACTATTTTCACATGTACATCATAATTTTTTAAAAATTTATGGCAGCCATATTGAATTTAATTATCTGGTTTGCAAAATATCGAAATTTTAATATCCGAAACGAGATTAGCAAACTGCGAAACCCCCGAAAAACAAATTTTAACAGTTTCCTTCTTGATTTGCCATTCTTTTTTAACTTACGGACACCATATTGGATCCGCCATCTTGGATTTGGATAGTACGTAATTTGGACTTTGGATTCATGATCAGCAATCTCTAAAACCCCTAACAATTTGCGCATTTGCATGTCAATTAAAAAATATTATGGCCGCCATATTGTATTCGCCATTTTGGATTACGATATTACGTAATTTAGATTTCAGATTCTCGATTGGTGTTAAAAGTCCTAAGTAACAATTTTTAACAGTTTGTGCATGTACATTTCACTTAAAAAAATATTATGGCCGCCATATTGGATCCGCTATCTTGGTTTTTTGAATCGCAAAATTTGAGGATCAGAAATGAGATTAGAAACCAAAAAAGCCCCTCAAGTAACAATTTTTTATAATTTTAAACAATCTTTTGATAAAATTTTAATTTACTTTCAAAATTTAAGTCCTTTAATTTTGAAATTTCCAAATTCGGGCTCGATAGAATTAAAGGCAATTTTATAACGAAGAGTTTAAAAAAAAAAAAATTTTAATTTCATCAATTCCAGGCTTGGGAATTATCGCTTGTCCAAAAAATGAGCTATTTGCCCCACTGTGCGTCGGAGGTCCCAAACCACCAGGGTTTCAAGATATTTGACATTTTATAAAAAATTTGGCAGGTGCAACGGTTTGCAAGAACCGTTATAACTTTCTTCTTGTAGAAGATCCTCATTTGCTCTTTTACACGTAGAAAGAACACAAGGCAAGCTATACTCTACATTGAAAATAAATTCTATGGAATTTATTTTCAATGTAGAGTGTAGCTTGCCTTGTGTGGTATACCAAGTGTTCCATTTTTCACGTTACATTTTGTCAAATTCAAACCTCAAAAACTTTTTAAATATAAATGGAACACCCTGTATTTTTTTACATCATGTTATGTAAAATTAAATTCTCTTTTCTCTAGTAAAAGCATTGTAGGGATCATTCTGACCTTGAGATAGATGATCATTCGCGATACATTGCTTACTGGCGATATAAAAGCTCTGCACTCTCAGATTGAGAGTTCTCAAACAAAGAGAGTAGACATTAATAAAATGAAGAATAAAAGTTGTCTGGATGATCCTTACAATGCTTTTACTAGAGAAAAGAGACTTTAATTTTACATAACATGATGTAAAAAATACAGGGTGTTCCATTTATATTTAAAAAATTTTTGAGGTTTGAATTTGACAAAATGTAACGTGAAAAATGGAACACTGTGTATACTATTATGGAATTTATTTTCAATGTAGAGTGTAGCTCGCCTAGTGTTCTTTCTACTTGCCAAAGAGCAAATGAGGATCTCCTACATTAAGAAAGTTATAACGGTTCTTGCAAACTGTTGTTTTATAAAATATCAAATATCTTGAAACCCTGGTGGTTTGGGACCTCCGACCCATTGAGACATTTGATCAGGGGCCCAAAATATAGAACATGTCAAAAATCCAGCCAGTTTAACGGAAGCCACTTTTATATAAGTATTTGTGCGGGGTCCTTTATAAAAAAAACTAGTAAGTAAACTGTATATTAAAGTAGCTCTAAGAGGATAAAAGTCAACGTAAAGCGAGAAAAAACATACTCGATTTTCGATTTGACACTTGGTAATTGAGATATAGACCAATTTTCCAAAAAAGCTCTGTAGCTCAGTAGTCGAAAAAATAGACGATCGCAGTTTGCGCCATTGTTTGTTTCTCGAAAATCGAACTCAGGACACCTATATTGGTTTTTGTCTATCTGCCATAGTTTTAGAGAAAACCTCAAATCCCTTCTAATTTCGTCTACCCTGTACACACTTATTTTTTATTTGGACTGAAATTACTGAAAAACATTTCCTTGTATCAAATATACTTTTTTGAGTATAGTTTAACTCAACTTTGACCTGCTTTTACATATGTATGATCATCAGGAACAACGATTCTTCAAGAAATCTGAAATGGGTCAAAAATGGCAAAAACTCGGGTTTCTCGAAAGGGGTATTTTAGAAACTAGACATTTTTTTTGTTTTTTGTGAAATTGCATCAGCTTCTCATTCAGCTTCAAGTGTTCAGTTTTGCACTAACTTCGTTTTACTTTTAATTTTACAAAATAAAGAAATAAATAAATAAAATAAAGAAATTATTGAATTAAAGGAAATATGGTGCATATTAATAACATTTCGAGTTCCGATTTTAACTTGAAAATTTGAGACCCAACCAAAACAATTAGTTTGTTCAAAAGAGTAGAAACGTATGTGGCAGTGATGCGGACAGATATGATGCTCAATTATTTTATTATATTATATTCAGTTCAGTGGATCACATATCATGTCTGCAGACCAGATAGCTTTGCTGCAGCAAACGGATACAAAAGAAGATGGACAGAAGAAATGATTACCAAGATGGATCCTATAATAAGTTTAATGTATCGAGTTTCTTTAGTCCAATCAATCGTAAAAATACGAGGAAATGAGATTGATAATTTATTTTTCGATTTATGTGTTTGCAAGACTGATAAAAAATAATTTCGGTTTGAAGGAATGACGTTTAAATGACAAATAAATGTATTTTCCAGTTTTCCAAGTCGGTGGTGATTGAAAGTTACACAAATTACGTGAACAACTGGAAAAGGGCCAGGGAGATATTAAAGAGCGCTCAGCAGTCTAAACCAGCATTTAGCAGATTTTTGGAGGTGAGTGCTATAAACTAATTTTTTATCGTTATATGATAGTTAAAGACGATGTAACGCCTAAACAAATCAACTAGTGCAATAATTTTACTCTTCGTCGGTTTAATGAGGATTTTATATAATTAGACGACCTTCGTTGCTTTTTAAAAAGTATAATTCCTAGATTTTTAATTTTAATCGTCTCCTGATGATGTCAGCTTGGTTGGCGAAAACACACGTCAGCGATATATGCAGTTATACTCTGCTTTCATATTTGCGAAGAGTATAATAACACCGGCACACAAAAAAGAAGTCGAGTGCTAGCAGACAGGACCTATGTACTCCTATGCATTTTGACCCGCTGAACACGAATCCGATGTTCGTTTTGCCCGACTGGCTCTTGCATTTTTGCTAACCTTAAAAAACACTTTAAAAGTGCCCGAAAAATCCCAAACAAGTAAATAAAAGCTTAAATGAGCTGATCACTATATCTATACGTAATTTGGGGCGCTGAAACTGAATATGATATCAGAATTAGCCAATCAGTTAGGAATTTTGACATAACCTCAAAAAACACCTAAAAAATGCCCGAAAAATCCCAAACAAGTAAATAAAAAGCTTTCATGAACTGATCACTATACCTATACGTAATTTGGGGCACTGAAACCGAATCCAAGGTCAGAATTTATGCGCGACGATCAAATATCTTGTAAAATCCAAATTTCGGATGAAAACGTATCGAAAACGATCACTATATCCATTAGTGATCAGTTCATATAAGCATTTTATCTACTTGTTTGGGATTCTTCGGGCATTTTTTAGGTATTTTTTGAGGTTATGTCAAAATTCCTAACTGATCGGTTAATTCTGACCTCATATTTAGTTTCAGTGCCCCAAATTACGTATAGATATAGTGATCAGCTCATTTAAGCTTTTTATTTACTTGTTTGGAATTTTTCGAGCATTTTTAAGGTGTTTTTTGAGGTTAGCAAAAATGCAAGAGCCAATCGGGCAAAACGGACATCGTATTCGTGTTCAGCGGGTCAAAATGCATGGGAGTACATATATCTGCCTTTTAGCACTAGCACGAATTTTTTTTGTGTGTGTGTGCCTGTGTCATACGGTGAAAGGCCCAGAGCTGAACTTTCTTATGCCCTGGACAAATTCGCCACGGTATTCCAGACCGAGATCTTTGCTATTTTGGTCTGCGCACACGAGAATATTCGAAGGAAATATTCCAACAAGCACAAATATATATGTAGCGATAGTCAAGCGGCCCTCAAGGCCCTTGCATCAGTCCGGACCAATTCAAAACTGTAAACAGGCACTCTGTGAACTTGGCTCATTCAACTGGGTCAAGCTTCTCTGGGTGCCTGGACACAGCAACATCGAGGGTAACGAGCGGGCAGACGTTCTAGCCAGAGGGGGGCTCTCAGATGCCTCTACTGGGTCCGGAGCCTGCTCTCGGCTACCCTAGATCAAGTGCCAATAAGTCAGTAGAGAACTGGACACGGTCCCAGTTCTTTGACTTCTGGGCTTCCTACCCAGGACTCCGGCAAGCGAAGCTCCTGATCTCAGGGCCCTTGCCGAAGCGAGCAGAACAAATCCTGCGACTAAGCAGGACACAAGTCAGAATCGTGGTAAGTCTCTTGACTGGACACGGCTCTTTCAAAAAACACCTGCACACTATAGGGGTGGCTGAGGTGCAGGTTCTGCGGGGACGAGGAGGAGACTTCCATCCACGTCCTTACTTCCTGCCCTAGTCTTATGAACTTGAGGTACAAACACTTCGGCATTGGTTTTCCGGTGCTGGAGGAAATAAGGAATGCCCCTATAGGAAGGATTTTGGCCTTTGGGTTAGAATCCGGCCTGAATGGGGGAATTCAATAAATTCGTAGCGGTAGCACAATGGGCCACAAGGCCTGAGTGCGGCGACCCTTCGTCGCCCCGCTAAATGAAGAAGAAGAAGAAGAAGAAGTGCCTGTGTAACAAAAGTTATTTATTATAGATCAGAATTTTAATAACATGTACTTATTATTAATATTGTGATATTCTAACAGGCCAATTTTAAATTATGACATTAAAATTTGTAAGAAATAATTGTTTTGCAAATATTGTATTTTCATCTATTATTATACTCTTCGCAAAAACGAAGAGTATATTGTATTTGATCGGCATATTTCTAAAACCGGAAATGTCGCTTGTAGAGAAAAAAATTTCATCATTGTGTTGGTGAACGAATTCTGAACAACTTTCAAAATGTCCGTCTGTCCGTCTGTCCGTCCGTTCCTCCGCCACGTTTCTTGTACACATGATAACTTAAGAAAGAAAAGTCCGATTGTATTGAAATTTGGAAAGTAAGTTAGTGTTAGCTAGAGGAAGAAGAAAATCAATCAGTAAATAAGAAAGTTATTAATCATTTAATTTAAAAAAATATATTTTGTTAATTTTTGTCACTTGTACTTAAATAGAAATCTGCGAAATGTTATCTCTATAATATATATTTTTTTTGTTTATGCATTTTACTAATATATATTTTATAATAATATATCTAATGCGCTGAAATATTATTCTCGAAAGATATATATTACAGACCTTCAATTTTTGTATTAATGTGTGATGGTCCAGTGGTTAAAGTTTTGCCTTGCAATCTGGATTGTGTGTTCACATCCCAGACAGGTTGGATGTTTTTTTTAATTTTCTTCATATTTTTCTTTTTTTCACAACAAAGTTGGTATCACAAAATTTGGGATGCCCAAAAACTAACATTATTTACAAAAAAAACTGCGAAGAGTATCCTATAGAATGTGTAACAATTATATAAAAAGCTCAGTAAATTGGCGAAGAGTATGTCTTTAGCAAGTTACTTCTTATGATACAGTAAATAAAAATAGGTTACAAAAGGGTTACAATATTTGTCGTTTTATTTTTAACTTGCCTAAATTCGAGCAGATAAATATAAGAAGAGTTAAATGGTTAAAAATTAATAATACTTGGAATCTTAACTTCTTAATGTTCGTGCATCGCTTGTTGGTTATTTGTGAGTCTGATATAAATCTATAGGAATCGGATTCATGTTGTCGATATAGGAAACGTAGAAATTTTATATTGCCTTTGGATACATCTGCCCTTTTCCAAAAACCATTAATGACGGCACTAAAAGCACTTATCTGGATTTGTTTAAAAAATGGCTGTAAGTTTTGCTCAAATTTTGTATGTTAATGGCAGATATATGTAATTTGTTGTTACATCCGGAAAATTCACATACTGATGCGAAAAAAACGAAAATCTGGATTTTCTCAAAAACGGCTCTAACGATTTTGCTCAAATTTTGTATGTTAATAGTACAAACTTAACAATATACCATTAACAGTTTTTCCCGGAAAGCTCACATAAAGGAAGTTTACCTGTAAGTGAGATTTTTTTTGTAAAATATTAACCCCAACCCCTTGAATTTTTGCCATTTACTACTGTCCATTTTCAATTTACGACTGCCCAAAGCAGCCACGACTGTGCACGTTAGAATACGTTCTGGGATTTTTGAAAGAGGGCAAATGAACCCAAACGTTATTATAACATAACAGTGTTGGTATAGTTACAAATTTCAGTGAATCACTGGCTGATTCTCAATTTCAAATTTCTAATGTATTCCATATAACAGTTTTATTTTGAATGTATTACATTTTTTCATTCAACTTTTGTTTTATATACTGTGTGTACTTATACTAGGGACTAACAACAAAATTGAGAACAAACAAACGTGAAACCCTAATTAGGAAGTTTCCTATTTTAGAAATATCATGTACATTCAACCTCATTTAGCAGTCTTTCAGTTAACTAGTCAAACAAAAAAAAATCATCTCGATATCTGAAAAACTCACGAACTTATTTAATTTCTTATTTGAATACTTCGCGCTAGACTGTGACGTCATAGTACACAACTCGCTCTTATTTTAGGCATAACTTACTTCTTCAAACGATTAAAACGTTAAACAAGCTTAACTACAAAAATATCTTACGCTGTGTCCGGTAAGAATAACACTGAATGAACTAAACTTCCGGTGCCCGCGCCCCGCTCGCTGTTGACGGAATCATATACTGTGACGTCATCGAGCCTCAGCCCAGATGAGCACTAACTTTCTTATTTATAGAGATAAAAAAAAATTACAGATATTTTTAAAATTTTTACGACTATATATTACGAGAAAATGAGAAAAATGGAAACTTCCCAATAATCGATAATGAAATTTAGAACATGTTTCTGCTGGGAGTAAATTCCCGAACGAAATGTATAAATAAAATAGGAAAAAAATTGGAAAAGGAACAAACTCAGAATAGAATATCGAAGAACTGAATGAGAACAAAATGAGAATGAAAATATTTCTAAGCCACCTACTCTCAGAATTACGGTTAACTTTCATTTATAACAGGTGTGGCCAAGTTTTTGTAATCGCTATAAAATAAGGGTTACCAGGTCCAATTATTTTTTGTCATATCCCCACCCATTGAGACTTGACTAATGAAGGATCTGTGCCGAAGATATTTTTCTCCAGCCATTCCTGCGTTTGTTGCAGTATGACGCCACTAGCAAAATTTTTGGTTTTTTGACATAGTGACTTGGGGCTGTTTTTTGACAGTACATGCTCGCCAATGAGAGCCAGGAAAGCTGCATTGGCGTAACCAGCAGTTAATTCTTTGGGGAGTGGAGGTGGGTGAAATCCTGATCTGACTGACCTAATTTTTACTTTTTACTTGACCTGTTACGTCAATTTACCAACTCATTTGGCACCAGAGTTATATTGCTACCGTATACAACGTGATCTACCATGACATGCGGAAAATTTAACAGTAGGTTGTCTCCACCGAAAGGAATTAAAAAAATGAAAAACAAAAAAAATGACCAAAAAAATTACCTTATTTCTTTGTAGAAATACGCCGCCAATGACTTTAACCAATCTGAGGTAATGCGGTACAACCATATCACTTTATCAGACTTGAGATTGACACTATTGACAGCAAAGCTGGAGCGGCTGAAGTGACTTTTTGATTTTAATCAAATCAAACTACAAAAAAAAGTAGATATAAGAGATATTTACTTAAACCCGTCAATAACCCGCCGGTGTCCTGATTGTTCGACCGAAAGCAAAAAACGCGGCACTTTGACCGCACTCGCCGGCTTCACATTTTATGTCAATTAAGGAAATGTAAACATCTCCAATACGTTCTTTCACAAGTAAGTTCGTCGCCCTATAACTGACCTAGTCAATAACAGTAGTGTATCTTCGCAAATTTACTAATAATTTAATATACTAAATTACCTCAGAACACATTAAAATTTTGCGGGGCTTTCCCACATTGAAGACTAGTACACCATGTTATTTTTCGCATATCATGGTAAATCACGTTGTAGGTGTATACGAGCTGGAAAGGCTTTGGTGGGCGGCTATTAACTAAATTAACTGTAGGTACGGAGCAGAGGCACAGCCAGGGGGGGGGGGGGCATGGGGACCCCCCCCCCAAGCCGTCCTCCATGAACCAAAAATAAAGACGCATAATCTCTATCAGTACAAAGCAGTATTTAAACTATCCCTTGAAATAAATATTTTGTAATTAATGCCAATATTATCTAGTAGAGGAATCTATACACATCCGTTTACAACAATTTTCTGAAAAGTTTTCCTCATCCTTTGGAGAGGCCGGTTCTATTGCCCCCCTCCCAGATGAATTTTCTGGCTGCGCCACTGGTACGGAGGTTTAAGTCGCGTTTAGTAGTTCCCATTTTTTGTTTTTCTCCATTTTGTTCTTAGGAGAACTGTTCTCAAATAACAATAGTTTTGTTCTCCTTATATTATATGTTGTTCTCGAGAGTAAGAATAAAATCAAAATATAATTTTGATATCGTCCATAATTATTTATCTTTGGCATATTCATTCAATTTGTTCTCAGTCTCTGACATACACTTATTTATTTCGACAATGGCGTTATTTGCATTTATATGCTTTTATTATTTAATATTTTCTGAACCCAATATTACATTACGTGTTATTATAGAATTATTTGCTTATTTTATGACATAGTATCATTTCATTAATTTGTACCTTGTCATTCGTAGATGACATTTCATTTCTATAGATTTAGAAAATGAAGTGAAGGAGTAACCGAGTTCTAAACTTTGCCTTAATAAAGATTTATTTGTTATTTTTTTAAAACAAAACTTTAATATTATTTTGTTAACAATATGAAAAATGTATCTTGGAATATTGTTAAATAAAATATGAGTGTTACTATTAAATAATCACATAGTTTTAAAAAGAATAAACATTGTAATATAATTTTTTTACAGATAACCACATATTTATTTGGCCTTAATATTATATGGGGATTTTGTTATAACAATTTAGTTTTGTTTACGTTACAAGTAGGAATAGCCTGCTAGAGCTGTCCTAATCCAATCGCGAGATATAACTAAACATTGCAATTAAAAAAAAAAGTATTTCAGTTTTCTGGCATCCTGTATGATGACGGAAAATGCTGTTTTAGGTGACAGCAAGACAGCACACTGGCAAGTTGGCATTAGACTCTCTACTAATCAAACCGATCCAAAAATTCCCGAAGTATGAACTATTATTACAAAGGCTTATAAAGCACACTGATGAGCACCATCCCGACCACAACTTGCTTCTAGCAGCACAAAGACAAGTACACGAACAATTACTAAAGATAAACTGTACTGAAAGAGAGGCACTAGAGCTTGAGCAACTTCGTGAGATAGAAGGGCTAATTGATGGCTTGATAGAGTTAGCCACACCTGATAGACAGTATCTTCGGCACGATTCGGTTAGTATGTCCCATGGAGGGGGGCCGCGAAAAGAAAGGGCCTTGTTCCTCTTTTCTGATTTACTTTTGATCACTGGTATCAAAAGAAGGAGCGGAACAATAAAAAGACCCATTACTGGCCAAGGAAGCGTCACCAGCACACTTGAAGCGAATAAGTACAAACTACTAATGAGAATACCATTGGAAGACATCGAAATAATCAGGTCTAAAGATGAAAATTTGAGACAAATTATGCTAGAAGTTGATAACTTGACTGAAGATATATCTGTTTTAAATCAGATTAACGAATTAGCTTGGTCTCTACATTGTAATCACGCATTACTGGACGAGGTCGTGAAAGATATGGTAACGACGTTAAACAAACAGTTAACTGAACAACAGAACAGCGATTCTCAATTGTCTTGCCTAGATCTCACAGTTCTTACACCGTAAGTTTTGTTCTGTCAATATACAATTAGAATTATGAATTAACTGAAGTTTTCTTATGTGCCTTTATATTAAAAAAATATTTTATATTTACAGAAATGGCCTGGAGAACGTATCCATTGTATTTTCAAAAGCTGAAAAAAGGACTTCATGGGAAGAATCATTGAACGAGGCCAAACAAAGATTAGGTAATATAATACACATTTTTATTTTGTAGTTAAACAACTCGATATTTATTTTTTTGCTGAACCATTTCACTCTATCAATTTATTATTATACGCATTTAACACTGTTAAATTTATTTGATGAAGTCATTATAAGTATATACCGTGTGTCCACAGATGATGTCAAGAAGAGGAAAAACTTTTTAATTCTTGATTTTACGAAAAAGAGTAATTCTTGATGAAAAAGCCTGCTTCACCAGAAACCCTCTTTTCGGTTAACAAATCATTGCCAACTCTACAGGGTTGGCCTAAAAACTTTATTTGATAATGGATAATTTCCAAATATTTTGAAAATATTTCCGGAAAGATTTTAAAATGACGTTTTTACATGATATTAGGGAAAAACAATAATCTCTTTTTCTATTGTGATTCGTTTCATAGCAACAGACTCCGTAAAATTAGTTTTCATGATTTTCGATCGAGTTAGTAGTCATTGATAATGAAGAAAATCTGGCATTTTTTTACACACTAAATTGTTATAACTGTGGTTTAATTGGTGAGAATCAGATTTTAATAATTGATAATTTTTTTTTGAATAATATATCAGATTATATGTATTTTCATGTCAATTTCATCGAAACCGGAAGTCGGCCCTTTTGGTTCTTTACACCATATAATTTGAAATTTTATCCCATATCACTGCACCAAATTTGAAAAAAAATCCATTCGCCCATTCAAAAGTTACATGAGTGTCCCTATCGGGTGAGCCACTCGAAAACAGTAAAAAATAGAGAAGTATACAGGGTGTATCACTTTCGAGTCCATTTTCTCGACAACACAAAGAAATATTAATTATATGAAAGGTATTTACAAAAGCATATACATAACTTCAGTTTTGGGTGAAAACTTAACGTACAGATAGCGTTGCTATACAAAGAAATTGTTCGATCCCAATAATCTTAAAATGATGTGCATGCGATGGGCTATTATTACATTCTAAGCAACTTTTATGACACAGACAATTTTCGAAAAATCGCTGGTTTTCAATATATTTGAAATTCAATATTTTTTTTTAACTAACAAAAATCGCCATAACTTTTTTTAAAATAAATTTTGTAATATACCAAAGGATTTACTCCTTTGGTACATTACACCCTGCACATTTCCATTAAAAATGAAAGAAAATATTATTTTGAGCATTTCTTCGATTGTAACATTAAGTCTACAATTGATAATGATAATTAATATTGATAAAACAATTAAGTAGCTAATTTATGTTTACTTAATTTCTTTCAAGTAAACCAGAGGTGGCTGCAACTGCTATTTGGAAATTGTACGACTCGCCCTCCTTCCATATTTAAATTTTAGGGGTTGAAACTAGGAAAACAAGTTTTCTCCCTCCAGAATAAAATTGAGCTATCCTAGCATTTACTTCTATCTACGCTATTATCACCCAAAACCCCCATGTCAAGTTTTCGTTGAGCCACCCTGTATATTTAGCAAATGCAATTGTTCACTTGTTTGTATTAAGTTAAATAAAAATGAATTATCTACCTAATTGTTTTATTAGCTTTATTACTATCATCAATTGTAGACAAATGATTACATTCAGAAAACAAAATGCGATTTTTATTATTTAAAATAATTATATCGACGTTCAAATTTTATCCCTTATCATTGCACCAAATTTGAAAAAAAACCATTCGCCCATTCCAAAGTTACACGAGTGTCCCTATCGGGTGAGCCACTCGATATATAAGAAATATAAAAACAGTAAAAAATAGAGAAGTATACAGGGTGTATCACTTTCGGGACCATTTTCTGGACAACAAAAAGAAATATGTGAATTATATGATACAAGAGCATATACATAACTTCAGTTTTGGGTGAAAACGGTGTTTTTACAAATTGACGTACAGATAGCGTTGCTATACAAAGAAATTATTCGATCCCAATAATCTTGAGAACCAATTTTGAATTTTCGAGAATTGTCCATTTCCTAAAAGTTGTTTAGACTATAGTTTCAGGATTTCTGGAATCGAATAATTTCTTTGTATCTCAAGGCCATCAATACCTCAATTTGTAAAATAACCGTTTTTACTCAAACCTGAAATGATTTATACAGGGTGATTTACCATGACACACGGAAAATAAAATGGTGTACTAGTTTTCTATGTGGGAAAGTCCCTGCAAAATTTTAGAGTTATCAGAGGTAATTTAGTAATTTTTGTTGCATTAAAATTTGCAAAGATACGCTACTGTTACTTGTGTATGGTCAATATGAGTAATGAACTTACTTGTGAAAGAACATATTGAGATGTTTACATTTCCTTAATTGGCATAAAAAGTTAAGCTGGCGCGTGTGTGTTTTTTGGTTTCGGCCGAACAATCAGGACACCGGCAGGTAGAAAGTGCCGGCAAAGTTTGGTGTTTTTGTGTTATCGACGGGTTTAAGTAAATATCTCTTATATCTACTTGTTGCTGTAGAGTTCACTAGCATAGGGTCAATGTCTTTTCGACGTATTTTGCTATTTTTGTAGTGTGATTTGGTTAAAACCAAAAAGTCACTTCTGCCCTCTCCTTCTTTGCTGTCAATAGTGTCAATTCCAAGTCTGATAAAGTGGGAGGGGAAGTGATATGGTTGTACCGCATCACGTCAGATTGGTTAAAGTAATTGGCGGCGCATTTCTAGAAAAAATAAATAAAAGGTCATATTTTTTTTAATCTTTCATTTTTTTAACTCCTTTCGGTGGGGACAAGATCACCCTGTATATTCTATAGTAAATATCTTTTACAGAATTCAAATGTTTCTTTTAGAGGAAATGGCACCTGGAGTTTTAAGTGGGACACCCTGCATACTTTACAGAAAATGGTAAATTACACAGGCTCACAAAAACAAAAAAGGATCCTGGGTGACCAGACCCACATGTTTCCATGTATTTTCACTCGCTGAACACGAATCTGGCATCAGAATAGGACCTTACTGGACGAATTTATGAGTTATGATGGAGAAAAGCTCGAAATTCATTAATTCGTCGTATTAACCTTTATATTTCAAGATTATTGGAAGTAGCGTTGGCGCAAATTGTAGACAGCTCTAATACATACTTTTGAGGCGGTAACGATATAGCACACAATAAACCAACGGCCCAATAACCCAATGACTTAATCAATGAGCAATCCATATTACCAAAGTTCGTAAATTTAAAAGAAAAATTCCTCGTTCAGTGATGCTTTCGTACTCTTTTCTCTTCAAGACGTATACCTAATAATCCATACACCAACAATAACCTAACGGACCAACAAATCAATGATCCAACAAATCAGCAATTCATATTACCAAAGTTCGAAAAAGAGAAGACAAGAATTTCTTACATTCGGCGATGCTTTCGTATTCTTTTATCTTCAAATGACCTGCGTAATGGGTTTCTTTTCCTCTTTTTTCTCTTTGACAACAATTCCCTCTTCATTGTCCAGCAAAAGTCAGCCACCATATTGATGTCCCATCTATCTTGATACAGTCTTTCCATTTCATTAATATCTTGGTGAAATCGTTCGCCTTGTTCTTCACTGTAATCTCCTAAATTTTCAGGGAATGAAGGAAATGCAATTTCAAATTCATTAGCCCATTTTGTGGTAATTCTCTATCATGTTGGCTACTATATTTTTGTACTTTCCACTTTTTTTGTTACCTAAAAATTGTTCTACAACTTCTTTGAAACTAACCCATGCAGTTTTTTTGAATGTCAGTCATTTGAGAAGTGAAATTTTCATCCTTCAACAAAGTACGAATTTGTGGTCCATCAAATATTCCTTCCATTAATTTATTCTGATACCGTGCGTGTAGCCGAACGCTAGGCATAGGGAGTAAAATTACAACATCGCGCATGCCAGCTGGCTGAAATGAAATTGGGATGCTCCGCTCGACGGAGGAATTTACGGCAGCTATGTTGTCATATCTATCGCGCTACGTGAATGTACATGCCTAATGGGAAATTACACGCACGGTATACGACTAAACTTACGTGTTAAATACTCATAACATTTTCCTTCTTTGATAAGAGCTTTGACAAATTGTTTTTATTAAACCTAGTTTTATTGTGAAGCCGAAGACATTCAACTAATGCCTTTTTAATGAGGTCCATTGAACCAGGATTGCAATTTCGTTTTATATTTTCGTATCTATACTAGGGATTTCACTCACTTGGGGGTGGTTTTACCTCTTTTGAGAAGTAGTTTTGCACTTGGCTTGATGTCAAAAATAAGTAACAACTAAAATTCATTAGTACTACTGGTTAGCATAGTTTTTTTCCTACCATCTACCTAAATTTTATTGAGCTGTCATTTTGTTCAATTTTTCGACTATAAATACACTTTAAAAAAACAAATTGCCCAAGGAATCACTGCTTCCACATCCAGATTTTCTACCAAGTCTCTCACAACGAAAAAATTTTGTATGTAGAATTAATTGTTTATGGAACTTTACTAACATTATATTTGAAATCGTCTACCCCAAAAACCCATAAAACGATATCCCACATCCGTATTGGGGGGAAGGTGGTGATAGGGGGTGGTAGTGGGAGTGAATGAATTAAAAAAATATTTTGAGGTTTTTGGTTCTTGTACACACACTAAATCACAATTTTTTTTCATCCCATTCAATAATGGAGTGGGGGTGGTAATGGGGGTAGCTAATGCTAAAAAAAATTTTGAGACCTTAGCTTTTCTCGTATATACCAAATACCAATTTTATGGACTCTTACCTGCTTGATTTACCTATTTACCCCCCATTTATCCCAATTTACCAATTTACAGATTCCGTTAAAGTACATACGTGTACCAAATTTCCAGTCAATATCTTAAACGGTTCCAGATTATCGTGCGCACAAAAAAAGTTACAGACAGACAGACCGAAATTTTTTTTCGCTCAAACTTAAAATCTCGACGTTTCATTACATTCTAAGCCTATTTGAACAATAAAAATTTTCAACATTTTTTTTGTCGTTACTATACTTTCACTGGATGTGGAAGTAATTATGACTTGTAAGCCCCAGATTCGGATTTTGCGGCTCAAATAACAAGAAGGTAGAATTTTTTTCTTTTTTTGGTTTTACTTAAACTTGATAATATGAATTGCTGATTTATTGGGTCA
This sequence comes from Rutpela maculata, assembly GCA_936432065.2. Lineage (NCBI taxonomy): Eukaryota > Metazoa > Arthropoda > Insecta > Coleoptera > Cerambycidae > Rutpela > Rutpela maculata. The sequence continues at coordinate 56,097,410 of OW386294.2, forward strand.
TTAGGTTGTTGGGTCGTTGGGTTATTGTTGGTTTATGGGTCTTTACGCATATTTTTTAAAGATAAAAGGGTACGAAAGCATTACTGAACGAGGACGCCAACGCTACTGCCAATGATTTTGAAATATGTAAGGCTTATACGACGAATTAATGATTTTCGAGCTTTCTTTCCATCATAACAAATTCATTCAGGAAGGTCCCATTCTGATGCCAGATTCGTGTTCAGCTAGTGAAAATACATGGGAATATGTGGATCTGGTCACCAGCCCACGATACTTTTTTGTTTTTGTGGGCCTGTGCTATTTTTCATTTCCATTTTCCATTATTCACATTTTTTTTTGTGTGGCATACACCGATTTTAGTTGTACTACAACTACAGAGTTACAGTAGTACAACTAGTTGTACTACTGTAACTACAAGATCTCTTGTAGTTTTCAAATTATTATGTTATCAATATTTGGTTTTTTTTGAAAAACCTGTATATTTTTACATATTGGGTAGTATGTGATTTCTCCTCGACCTTGTGACATTGTCACTTTGCGGTAATACTGAAGCAAATTAAGAATTCTCTTGTTCGGCAGTAAAAAGTTTAATTTTATTTTTAGAGAAAGTACCAAATTATTCTTTACCCACTACTAGCTCAGTACATCCTACTTGTCAGGTATTTTTCAGGCTAAGAATATGTTTAATTTCTTTTACTATTTCTAGCGACATCCAGTGACAGAAGACCTTGCCCTGAACTAGTTGCAACTGTACCAATAAGGAAAACAAGAGCTGGATTGCAGTTTACTTGCGCGGCTCCGACACTGGGTGACAATGGAAGAGACGTATGGGTCTGTAACAGTGATGGGTATGTGGGACAAGTCTGCGTCCTCAGTATGACACCCGAGCCGACTGTTACTTCTTGCAATGGAGTTTGTAACTCAAGAATTCTTTGCATCACTTCAGTACCTGGAATAAATGAGTAAGAAACTTTGTACCTTAAACTTTTAATTAGAAGCTGCACTTGTAATGTTTTAAATAAATCGTAAATTATTTTATAACTTGATGCATGTTATCAATATTTTATGACTAAATTCGCGTGATGTTATGAACAGAGCTCAGGAATTTTATCCCTGTGACGTCAAAATCAGGGTTGGCTCTAAGTCAGCTCGGAAAGATTTTTATGCAAGTATGACACAATATATCTTACCTTGTACGTTTTTAGGGAATTCCGTAATATTCAAAGTTAATATAGTCAGTTTATTATAAACACTCACTCAAAGAGGACGTATTGGGAGATGTTACATTGAACTAATACACACACACAGACGTGTATTTTTCACTACCTTGAAGTAACACACACATATGTAATTTTTCACGACCTATCGTTAGATCTGTTCCATCAAATTGCATTTCTGGAAAATCGCGAATTCGCAAGTATACTGCAGCCTGAGAAGCACAAGATATTTTTGTACACTGTACGATCTCGGATACCCTTTCCCTTTATTAAATGTTGACGTAAATGCTCCGAATTGCCACAGTGTAGGTATACTAAAAGAGATTATATCAAAGCAATGTTTCACAATTTCTTCGGCGTCGCCTAATTAAAGGAGATAATAAAACCTCATTAGTAAAAAACATAAAGTCCACTGGAATCTGATGTTGACACTCGATCAGGATCGAATGCCTTCAACACTGCAAGTGTAAAAGAATCAACTACGTCTGTAGGTAATTGTCAGTACAGTAGTAGATTTCCGATAAAAGTAGGTTACGTATTAACATTTTAAAATGAAATAAAATTCACTTTATTACCTTGTGTGCATTTGTGATGCACACGGTACATGGCAATTTTATGGCATTAATCTTCAACTTTGTGTGTTATGTATGATTTAATATTATATAATAAAATTATATAAAAAAAATATTTTTAAGAAAAAGCGTTTATTTGAAAAAACTACTAAAAAGTTAAAAATATATATTTTTTAAATTCATACACCTCGAAACCAAAAGCTATAGCGCTATTGCATAGTTACTTTGCTCAATTGACCGCCTCCAAAGCTTTTGGTTTCCAGGTGTATGAATTTAAAAAATTTTTTTTTAACTTTTTAGTAGTTTTTTCAAATAAAAGCATTTTCTTAAAAATATTTTTTTTATATAATTTTATTTTTTACTTTTTAGTCTACTTATTTTACTATTTTACAAACAGACAGACAAACCCCTTTCATTTGCCATCGCCATCCACCCCTTCCCTCTCCCGTCTTCTCTAGCACAACTGCCCACTTCTTCCCACCCCTTCCCCGGCCCTTTTCCATCTCTCCCCACCTCTTTCCACCCTATTCCCACCTCCTCCCACCTCTCCTCACCTCTCCCCACCTCTCCCACGTCCGCCATATTGAATTTAGAATGACGTCAAACACTTTATCATATTTTACTCATCAAACCTTTTCATTTGATACCCATATCAAGGGGTTTGTGACTAAAAAGCCGATCCGCTATCTTGGGACGTCCGTTATATTGGATTTAGAATGACGTCACATTGTTTATCGTATTTTACTCGTCAAACCCTTTCATTGATACCCATATCAAGGGGGTTGTGACTAAGAAGCCGATCCGCCATTTTGGGACGTCCGTCATATTGGATTTAGAATGACGTTACATTGTTTATCGTATAATGGCTATACTATGTTGCATTGTCACCGGACTTATACACGTGTACCAAATTTCAAAGCTCTAGCTTAATTAGAACTAGTCGAAATTCAGCTTGCAAGATTTGACCTAAACTAACAACAAACAAACAAACATTGCAAGTTAAATAAAAGCTTTTAAAAATGGTTTATTTTATTGGGAAAAAATGTTTTATGTTGCCAGCAGCTTATTGGCTTTCTATATTTAATTATCATGAAAACAAATATAATAAACACGCCATACATATTAAACAGAACAAGAAAGTATGTGTTTGATTCAGAATTGTTTTTTTATTTGCTAGATATGTATTGCTTTTGTAGGAACCATTACCGTTATTAGGTTAAATTTATTGTCAAAAATACATTGTAACTGGCAATGATGAATATTTCACCATTTCGTCGTTTTTGTGAGTGTTTCAGTAGGTGTTTGGAATATAATATTATGTCTATATGAGAGCCGTCTCTGGCGCCGAGATAAAATTCCCGAGCCCTGGTTATGAAACCGGGAAAAAATGAAAGACTATTATTGTCAATTTTTAACTTACGAAGTGTCAACGGAATTAGATGCAGCTACAGAAAAAAAATAATTTCTTGATAATATATCGTATATGAATGTTTCCTTTTTAGAGCCTTTCTTCCTAGCAAAGGAAATACAAATAGAGATGAAGCCGAGGAACATAAACCGATGCAATTCGATAGTAGCTCCTCTAGCGATGAAGATGACAATTGTGATAGTGAACACAACGAGGAACCACAAAAACCCCTGGATTCAGAAGCATGTAGCAGTACTGACAATGAAGAAAATGATAATCAACAATCAACCATGTGGTTGGGTACTGAGGATGGTTGCATACATGTATACAATTCTGGTGACAATATCCGAATTAAGAAAAATAAGATTAAGATGCAACTTGGCTCATCTGTATTATGCATTGTGTAAGTTTTTATTTTATACAGTATGTTCGTTCATCTTTGAGCAGACACATCCCCGTATTTGGGTTATCACTGGATGTATTGAAAAAAAAAAATCAGAAAGTTGGTACTTGATGAAATTATGAATAATTTCTTTATGTTGTCTATCTACGATCTATATCAAGATTTAAAATTATTAAAAGTTATGAAACGCTATTATGATTGTTTTTAAAGAAATAATTGGTTGGAAATATGAATCGGGCATTCTCAATACGCTTAAACACCAAATTTTATATGGATAGCTCTTACTGTCGTGCATTAAATGAATAATAATAATAATAATAATAATTTTATTTACCTCTGGTTTCCACAATAAAGTGGACAAGGTCAGTCAAAATCCACATAAAATTAATATAATAACAAACAGATAAAAAGAGATAATACATATGATATAAAACACTACAAAATGTAAACAAAATAACATCTGGAGATACATTTTTAGATTTTGGAATCTTTAAGATTTTTAATTTGTTGTTGATTCACTTTTCGACATTCACAAAGATGGATTAAGAAATTAATTTTTGTGTATATAAACTCTCTTAAATTATAGAATCAATTTTCTAATGGGAAATTATTTATTTTAATTACTCCCACAAATGTTGAACATTTTTATTGTTCAAATGGGCTTAGAATGTCATGAAACGCCGAGATTTTAAGTTTGAGCGAAAAAAATTTCTGTCTGTTGTTCTGTCTGTCTGTAACATTTTTTTGTGCGCACGATTACTCTAGAACTGTTTAAGATATTGTCTTGAAATTTGGTACGCGCATATATTTTAATGAGATCTGGAACTAGATTATATTTTGATCTTATTCCGTTGAAGGGTTGGGGGATAAATTGGGGTAAATGGGGGGTAAATAGGTAAATCAAGCAAATAAGAGTCCATAAAATTGATATTTATTAAATACAGCGTGATTTACCACGACATGCGGAAAATAAAATGGTGTACTAGTCTTCTATGTGGGAAAGTCCCTGCAAAATTTTAGAGTGATCCGAGGTAATTTAGTAATTTTTGCTGCATTAAAATTTGCAAAGATATGCTACTGTTACTTGTGTGTGGTCAGTATAGAGTAATGAACTTACTTGTGAAACATATTCGGAGATGTTTACATTTCCTTAATTGGCATAAAAAGTTAAGCTGGCGCGTGCGGTCACAGTGCCGCGTTTTTTGCTTTCGGTTGAACAATCAGGACACCGGCAGGTACAAAGTGCCGCCAAAGTTTGTCTTTGTGTTATCAACGGGTTTAAGTAAATATCTCTTATATCTACTTGTTGTTGTAGAGGTCACTAGCATAGGGTCAATGTCTCTTCGACTTATTTTGCTATTTTTGTAGTGTGATTTGATTAAAACCAAAAAGTCACTTCTACCCTCTTCAGCTTTGCTGTCAATAGTGTCAATCCAAAGTTTGATAAAGTGATATGATTGTACCGCGTTACGTCAGATTGGTTAAAGTTTTCTACGAAAAAAATAAGATCATTTTTTTAATTTTTCATTTTTTTAACTCCTTTCTGTAGCGACAACCTACTGATAAATTTTCCGCATGTCATGGTAAATCACCCTGTATGTAAGAGAAGCTAAGGTCTCAAAAAATTTTTTGGCATTAGCCACCTCCATTACCACCCCATTATTAAAAGGGGTAAAAAAAATAAAATTGTAATTTAATGTGTATACAAGAACCAAAGGCCACAATTATTTTCTACATCATCCACCCCCTCTAATAGTTCAGAAATGAGCTTGGAAAAAAATATACATTGTGTGCTATTTAATACCGTTATTTTGGAATGCGTTGGCTAATTTTAACTTTTCTTTTTTTTTTGAGATAGAACCACTAGCCTGTGGCACCCGGTATTCAGAAAAAAATCTATAATTTATTGAACACTAGGAGCCACCTTCCCATTTGAAAAAAAAAGTTTTCGATAAAAAAGTGTTTTGTTCAATTTTGGAGGCTTCGTAAATAGTTATTAGTGACATTAAACGAAAAGTTATATTTTTCCCTTGGACTTTACCTGTCGTAGAACAAATTTTGGTATTCCAAAGCACTCTAGACGAATGTCTTAAAATGCTTTAAAAAACTGAGCTTCGACTCAAAAATTCGCGAAAATGTCATGGTATACTCAGAATGTTGTCTTGAATCCAAATATGTAAAAATATACAGGGTGTTCTATTTAAAAATCAAAAGTTGCGGTCATTTCCGGGTAAACCGGAAATGGTCTCATACCGTTTTTATGTCCAAAAATCCATTTTTACAGGTCCCAAATTTCAAATGAATAAGTTAAAACCGCTGCCCAAGGAATCACTACTTCCACATCCAGATTTGTTATCTAAGTCACTCACAACGAAAAAATTTTGTACGTGGAAATAATTGTTTATGGAACATTAATAATATAATATTTGAAATCCTCTACCCCAAAAACCCATAAAATGATACCCCACATCGGTAGCGGGGTGGGGGTGGTGATAGGGGGTAGTAGTGGGGGTGGATGAAGTAAAAAACATTTTGAGGTTTCTGGTTCTTGTACACACCCTAATTCACAATTTTTTTTCATCCCCTTTAATAATGGGGTGGGGGTGGTAATGGGGGTGGCTAATGCCAAAATTTTTTTTGAGACCTCAGCTTCTCTTGTATATACTAAATACCAATTTTATGGACTCTTACCTGCTTGATTTACCTATTTTCCCCAAATTTACCCCCGAACCCTTCGACAGAACAAGATGAAAATATAATTTAGTTCTAAATCTCGTTAAAGTACATACGTGTACCAAATTTCAAGTCAATATCTCAAACGGTTCCAGAGTAAACGTGCGCACAAAAAAAGTTAGACAGACAGACAGACCGACAGACAGACCGACAGACAGACCGACAGACAGACCGACAGACAGACCGACAGACAGACCGACAGACAGACCGACAGACAGACAGACCGACAGACAGACCGACAGACAGACCGACAGATCGACAGACAGAATTTTTTTTCTCTCAAACTTAAAATCTCGACGTTTCGTGACATTCTAAGCCTATTTGAACAAAAAAAATTTTTTTAAATTTTTTGTCGTTACTATACTTCCACTGGATGTGGAAGTAAAAATAAAGGGCATATAGGGGGGAGCCACTAGCCTGTGGCACTCAGTATATCAGGTGCCAACGGAGTCATTACACAAGCCATAGTTTTCAGAGTGTTAAATTATGAGCATTTTACATTTTTTGATTCCGGAGACGATTTTAAGTGTGACTACGTAGTTTTAAAAATTTTTTGACTACTTGATTTTTTTAGAGCTATTTTTATTTTTGCATCCAGAGTACAGTGAATGCACTCAAATCAATCAAACAAACCAAAACAATAAGAGAAAAATCTAAACGTGAGGTTTTTCGACTTTTCTTTAGCTACGACAAACCAAAATTTCCGAAGTAATTTGTAATTATGTCAACTTTTTTAAATGACAACATCTTTTTAGACACCCAGCAGTTAAATACTGATTTTTACCATGATAATGCATTTGTTTCAGCTATTTGGAAAATAGAGTTTATGCTTCCTTGGCCAATGGAGATGTTGTTATATATGACAGAGATGTGTGTAAGTGAATTGTTTATCATACAAAAAATATTCATTCTTGAAAGATCGAGACGAATAATTAAAGTATTAATATTTTTTTAGCTGGAAGTTGGAATACAACTACTCCTTTCACATTGACTGTTGGATCTTCAACGTCACCAGTAACAAAGATGGCTCCAAGTACTGGCAAATTATGGTGCGGTTATGGTACTACTTTGAAAATATTCAACACGAACACTTTTGCAACGGAAACCAGCTTGACTGTTAACAACGACAATAATAAATTTATTACTTGCATATTGTTATGTGGAAATGGTGTATGGTTGTCTCTACAGAACTCCGCTGTAGTAAAATGTTATCATGCTTTAACCTTCGAATCGCTCTGCGACGTAAACGTGGCGCCTGCAGTTACAAAGATGCTGACGAGTAAGTATTTTGTATTGATAAGCCACCTTCGCACCTTTCCCTTTCACAAGAGTTGGTGACACGTGTTGAGTTTGATAATGAAGGAAGAATTCGTTCGATAAAAACGCTAAAAACATAAATCGTAGCTAATGGCAATGATATACTGTATCTGTAAGGATGTAGGTCACTCCTTTCTATCTAGACTTGTTTGTTTATGCCATAAACACAACTCGCTTATTTTCTAAAATATATGACTCAAAATATGCTATTTTTAACGAGATGCATTGCATACATCAGATCACAATAACGTGCCCTGAAAAGAAAGGGAACTAATCCGAGGTGCATTCTTTGAAATGTATAACGTACATACAACTCGGAACAACATGAAAATCAATTTAAACTAAACCAAAATCAAACATTAAACTCTGATTCATTTACGTATTTATTATATTGTTAATTTTTAAGGCATTATAACTTTTGACTTCTGATCGAACTTCGGGGCTCATTCCTTGTCAAAGTTAAGTAAAATGTCTCAATACTATTGCCCTAAATCATTTGCAGTGGCGCCGCTACCCTGTCAAAAAAATCTCATCAATCCGTATTGAAAATTATCAAAAATTAATAAGTATCTATGAGAACCTATATGGTCAATAAGTTTCTATAAGAGTTAGGTAAAGTTGCTGTTGAAAATGTTATCAGTTTATATCCGCATTGACCAGCAAAATGAGTCAAGCCATATCCATTTGTTAATCCAAACATTTACTTATACCATATCAATGAGAATTTATGAGCACATTATCTAATGTAATTCGTGCGGCTTTCCGTGATTAAAAGACAAGTGTTTCTTTAAGAAACGAGCTGCATTAGGTTAGAACAGTTTGGATTTGCAATTGAAGATTACAAATTATAATGTTTGAATAGGGATTTATGAAGGTCAGTTTTCAACTGCAATTACAAATACAAATTTAATCACTTCGAATGGGGTTATATGCGATCAATTTCTAAAAGTATTTATGCTGTTTTCCGGATATAATTGTGAAGAGGTTTAATCAGTAACAAATTGTTCACTACATGTTATGATATGGTCGGAAATTCCAAGTACACATTTGGTATTCCTTCAAGAGGATTGATGAGAGCAGTTTCTACGAGTATCTATTTGTTGTTCCTCTAGTAAATTATATAAGTCTTTATCAGTAAAGATTCGGATCTAATTTAAATATGAAAATTTATATCAGAATAAAGCAACCAAATATTTTAAACAGTATGTATTTGTAAATCCAGACATTTACTTATACTATCTCAATGAGAATTTATGAGAACTGTATCTAATGTAAAACGTGCGGCTTTTCGTGGTTAAATGGCAAGTGTTTCTATAAGAAACGAGCTGCATTAGGTTAGAACAGTTTTGATTTGCAATTGAAGATTGCAAATTATAATGTTTAAATAGGGATTTATGAGATCAGTTTCTATGAGTATTAATGTTTTTTTTTCAGTAATATATTAAATGTGTTTTCATTTGTTTGAATGGGTAAAAAGGAAGTTTTGAACTGCAATTACAAATATAAGTTTAATCACTTCGAATGGGGTTATATGCGATCAATTTCTAACAGTATTTATGCTGTTTTCCGAATATAATTGTGATGAGGTTTGATCCGTAACAAATTGTTCACTACATGTTACGATATGGTCGGAAATTCCAGGTACATATTTAGTATTCCTTCAAGAGGATTAATAAGAGCAGTTTCTACGAGTATTTATTTGTTGTTCCTACAGTAAATTGTATAAGTCTTTATCAGTATGCATTCGGATCTAATTTAAATACAAAAATCATATCAGAATGAAACCCCAAATATTTTAAACAGTGTCCACCTGTAAATCCAAGATAATATTATAATGAGAATCCATCACAACAGTATCTAATGTAACGTGTGCGGTTTTCCGTGGCTAAATTTTAAAATTATTTGCAATAAATAAGCTTTAACGGATTCGAACAGTTTTGCATTTCCAGATGAATAGTTTTAATTGTTAGGGATCTATGAGGTCAGTGTAATGTTTTTTTTTCAATAAAATGTGTTTTTATTGGAAAATAAACATTACACAAAGACACTGATCTCATAGATCCCTATTTAACAATTAATACTATTCTTCTGGAATTGCAAATTAAAACTGTTCAAATCCGTTAAAGCTATTTATTAAAAATACTTTTAAAATTTAGCCACAGAAAGCCGCACGCGTTACATTAGATACTGTTCTGATTGGTTCTCATTAAAATATATCTTTAAATGTTTGGATTTACAAGTGGATACTGTTTAAAATATTTGGCTGTGTCATTCTGATATAATTTTTGTATTTAAAGTAGATCCGAATGCATACTGATAAAGACAAATTTTCTATTGGAACAACAAATACATACTCATAGAAACTGCTATCATCAATCCTTTCGAAGGAATACTAAATATGTACCTGGAATTTCCGACCATATCGTAACATGTGGTGAACAATTTGTTACTGATCAAACCTCATCACAATTATATTCGGAAAACAGCATAAATACTGTTAGAAACTGATCGCATATAACCCCCATTCGAAGTGATTAAACTTGTATTTGTAATTGCAGTTGGAAACTGACCTTTCTTCTTTACCCATTCAAACAAATGAAAACACATTTAATATACTTACTTATTACTGAAAAAAAAAACATTAATACTCATAGAAACTGATCTCATAAATCCCTATTCAAACATTATAATTTGTAATCTTCAATTACAAATCAAAACTGTTCTAACCTAATGCAGCTCGTTTCTTATAGAAACTCTTGCCATTTAACCACGGAAAGCCGCACGTTTTACATTAGATACTGTTCTCATAAATTCTCATTGAGATAGTATAAGTAAATGTCTGGATTTACATATAGATACTATTTAAAATATTTAGGTGCTTTATTCTGATATAATTTTCATATTTAAATTAGATCCGAATGCATACTGATTAAAACTTATATAATTTACTATTGGCACAACAAATACATACTCGTAGAAACTGCTATCATCAATCCTTTCGAAGTAATACTAAATATGTACCTGGAATTTCCACACGTAACCTGTAGTGAACAATTTGTTACTGATCAAACCTCATCACAATTATATTCGGAAAACAGCATAAATACTGTTAGAAATTGATCGCATATAATCCCATTCGAAGTGGTTAAACTTGTATTTGTAATTGCAGTTGAAAACTGACCTTTCTTTTTACCCATTCAAACAAATGAAAACCCATTTAATATATTACTGAAAAAAAAACATTAATACTCATAGAAACTGATCTCATAAATCCCTATTCAAACATTATAATTTGTAATCTTCAATTGCAAATCAAAACTGTTCTAACCAAATGCAGCTCGTTTCATATAGAAACTCTTGCCATTTAACCACGGAAAGCCCCACGTTTTACATTAGATGCTGTCCTCATAAATTCTCATTGAAATAGTATAAGTAAATGTCTGGATTTACAAATAGATACTGTTTAAAATATTTGGTTGCTTTATTCTGATATAATTTTCATATTTAAATTAGATCCGAATGCATACTGATAAAGACTTATATAATTTACTATTGGTACAACAAATACATACTCGTAGAAGCTGCTATCATCAATCCTTTCGAAGTAGTACTAAATATGTACCTGGAATTTCCGACCATATCGTAACATGTAGTGAACAATTTGTTACTGATCAAACCTCATCACAATTATATTCGGAAAACAGTATAAATACTGTTAGAAATTGATCGCATATAACCCCATTCGAAGTGATTAAATTTGTATTTGTAATTTCAGTTGAAAACTGACCTTTCTTTTTACCCATTCAAACATATGAAAACACATTTAATATATTACTGAAAAAAAAAAACATTAATACTCATAGAAACTGATCTCATAAATCCCTATTCAAACATTATAATTTGTAATCTTCAATTGCAAATCAAAACTGTTCTAACCTAATGCAGCTCGTTTCTTATAGAAACACTTGCCATTTAACCACGGAAAGCCGTACGTTTTACATTAGATACTGTTCTCATAAATTCTCAGTGAGATAGTATAAGTAAATGTAAAGACTTATATAATTTATTAGAGGAACAACAAATAGATACTCGTAGAAACTGCTCTCATCAATCCTTTTGAAGGAATACTAAATGTGTACTTGGAATTTCCGACCATATCATAACAAGTAGTGAACAATTTGTTACTGATTAAACCTCATCACAATTATATTCGGAAAACAGCATAAATACTTTTAGAAATTAATCGCATATAACCCCATTCAAAGTGATTAAACTTGTATTTGTAATTGCAGTTGAAAACTGACCTTTCTTTTTACCCATTCAAACAAATGAAAACACATTTAATATATTACTGAAAAAAAACATTAATACTCATAGAAACTGATCTCATAAATCCCTATTCAAACATTATAATTAGTAATCTTCAATTGCAAGTCAACCTAATGCAGCTCGTTTCTTATAGAAACACTTGCCATTTAACCACGGAAAGCCGAACGTTTTACCTTAGATACTGTTCTCATAAATTCTCATTGATGTGGTATAAGTAAATGTTTGCTGCTACATTCTGGTAGAAACTGATAGAAATTTCAGAAGCAACTTTACTCCAGGCTCCAGTAGAGGGTGCTGTATACGTGTAGCTAATTCATATCTAATCTAATGTGACCTAAGGAACTGAAGTGTGTTTGTTAAATTAAAAACAAAGCAGTCTCTTTCACTGCTAACTCATTCATTGCTTCTAGGCTAGAACAAGAACACCCGAGGAAATAAGGACTTTGCAGAATTTTGTGTTTACCACAATATTAGTATTTCTATTTGAAATATGCAATTTAAACTGTACATTTGTCGGCATGCATATCCAAATTAATACTAATAAAAAAGCAAAATGGAAGTTTACAATAAAAATACATCTGTAAAATATACAATTGAAACTGTACATTTGTTGACATGTATATCCACATTAATACTAATAAAAAACAATGTTGAAATTTACAATAAAAACATGTTGATAAATGGTGTGTTACATACGATAGATACTGGAGAAAGGACGGACTGGAACTCTTATGATATTACTTATAGAAAAGTTTAGAATCTCTTTAAAGTTGTATCTGTAATTCCATATGTTTACAGATATAAGGGCAAGGGTGCATTTGCAGACACTAAACTGTAGATTTGTTGATGTATATTTCATATAAGTACTCATGAAAGGGCAACATGATAATTCCAAATAGCTCATTCGGAATTACTGTTTCATAACCGATTTAAAACTTAATAAAACAGATAAAATCCTGTCTGTATAATACTAATATAACTTATAGGAACGATAAAACCGCATCACTTTTTTTTTATAAGTTTCTATGTGGAATTTTTGGCAGGGTAGCCTTTTGAAATGGGTGGGCGGATGCCGGCAAAGGGCGGGCGGTACAGTGATAGACGAAGTTAGCAAAAAAAAAAAAAGTGTACATTTATCCTTTATATTATTATTATCCTGCATCGCCAGCGTAGAGATCAGCGGCGGCGGCGCAGGGTGGGCAGCGACCGGCGCTTGGATTTTCAGGGTGGGCTCCCGCCCACCCCAGCACCCCCCTAGCGCCGCCACTGATCATTTGCCATAGTAGTAACAACCATTTTTAAACAGATAATGAAACACAGTTTTCAAGTAATTAATACAAAGTTTTGTGTAATATAAAACTCCTAATTTTTCAGTTTTTCGTTTTGGGATTCTCTGTCACATGCATTCTTTTTCCAAAGTACTGGCAAATTATGGTGCGGTTATGGTACTACTTTAAAAATATTCAACACGAACACTTTTGCAACGGAAACCAGCTTGACTGTTAACAACGACAATAATACATTTATTACTTGCATATTGTTATTTGGAAACGGTGTATGGTTGTCTCTACAGAACTCCGCTGTAGTAAAGTGTTATCATGCTTTAACCTTCGAATCGCTCTGCGACGCAGCGGCGGCTGGTGAAATTTCAATATTTTTTTTCTCGTCTGTGGCGCATGGGACCCATACCAAATTTGGGAAATAACATCTAGAGAAGCACTTCTCTAATGACCCCTAAAAAATTTTGAAAAAGCAGTTTGCGAAAAAATTTTTGAAAATTTGCTAGCCTCCCCTGGGTCTAGGGACCCCTGTTTACTTTTATTTTTTTTTGTCATATGCATTTGACTTTTCATAAAAATGCATCGACAGATTTTAGAGTTTGTGAAAATATTTTCATTACTAACTGAAATACAATGAACTGAAATTTTGTAATTTACAATTTAACAAATTACAATATTTCAATTCGTTGTATCTCAGTTAGTAATGAAAATATTTTCACAAACTCCAAAATCTGTCGATGCATTTTTATGAAAAGTCAAATGCATATGACAAAAAAAAATAAAAGTAAACAGGGGTCCCTAGACCCAGGGGAGGCTAGCGAATTTTCAAAAATTTTTTCGCAAACTGCTTTTTCAAAATTTTTTAGGGGTCATTAGAGAAGTGCTTCTCTAGATGTTATTTCCCAAGTTTCGTATGGGTCCCATGCGCCACAGACGAGAAAAAAAATATTGAAATTTCACCAGCCGCCACTGCTGCGACGTAAACGTGACACTGTCCTTGAAATTTACAAAAAATTACACAATTAACGAGTATTTTACTGGAAAACAATCTATACGCCTGTGACTTTTACGTCAAAGGAACAGTTAGGTAGAGGGTATTTTTTGACATGAATAAGAATAAAACTAAAAAAATAATGTATTTTGCTGATGCTTCGGAAATTGAATCTGTTTCTTTTGACGAAAAAGTTACATTTGTACTATTTGTAGAGATTGTTTTCAAGAAAAATACTTGATAACTGTATAATTTTCTAGATTTCATGGACAATATTTTTATAAGAAAATATAAGAACATTGGAACACCCCAGGGTAGTGTGCTGGGTCCTCTGAGATTTATGTTATATGTAAATGATCCTACCACACTAGGTAAACTCTGCAAATGTTTACGTGTATGCGGATCTTTTATAGTTACGGCAAAAACTCCAGAACAACTAGAAATAATGTGAACAATCTTTTACATTTCTTCAGTGATTGGTGCTTTAGAAATAGGCTCATAATAAATTATGGTAAAATGGCTTGGATTCATTTTACTACAAAACAAAAAAGAATGGAGTACGATTTTAATATAAATTTACATAGTTATTCTGTATCGTTTCAACCAGAAATAAAGTTTCTGGGAACTATAATTGATACGAATCTCAGCTTTACAAGTCAGGTGAAACATTTATGTAAAAAATTGGGACAATCCTGTTTCGCTATCACAAATTTAAAAAATAGTTTAGACAAAAAATCGCTCCTAAATGTCTATTATGCCCTAGTATACTCTCAAATTTCCTATAACATAATTTCATATGGAAACAGTACAGACATGCATGTATTTATAATGCAAAAAAGAATCGCATTCTTTTTTCAATATTTATTTTATGTTATACATATAGAGTCATCATTTTCAAAATATGTAATAATATAAGAAGTACGGAATATAATAAGATAAAAGTTCTAAATAATTGGTATTCTAAAATGATAAACAGAAAAGTTACAGAAGTTTTCAAAATTTACAGAGACATAAAAATGGAGAAAAAAATTCATGTAACTCCAAATCGGCTGGTATTTACAAAATTTTTTACACAGTCAAAATTATTCACAATTTAATCATTAATCGTATGAATCGCGTTTCAAGGTTCCAGCGATCTAAAAATAATTTCACACCGCAGCGCCATCTCTGTGCACTGCGAAGGAACAATTCTAACTGCAGTTATTTAAGACCTTTTTTGGTGTCAATTATCCGCGATTTACAAATTTTAAGTATATTTATTATTTTACGAGATAATGACCCGGGACTTTTAGCTGAAACACCCTGTATATATAGATAAATAAAAATAAATTAAAAACTTACAATCACCGTTATCAAACTCGCAACAAAGACAATATATACATAAGTAGATATAACCTCTCTCTCTACATATAAGAAGTTCCCATTATGTGCAGGGAGTTATTTATTCAATACTTTGCACTCAAATATAAAAAATTGCATGCCGATAAAAAGTTCAAACTAAAACTAAGAACGTTTCTAGTCGAGAGTTGCTTTTATTCTATGGAAGGGTTTTTGGAACTGGTACAGTAGTTGCTTGTTTTTTATATATTTTTACTTGAAATGTGTTTTTTTTGTAATGTTTTTATTTTAATGTATTAAATTAATTAAAGTTAGATAGTTTAAATTATATTTGTCCATATTTTTATGTTATCTAGTTTTATAATTAACACCATGACAGTATCTATACTTATATAAATAAGTCACAGAAATATCTATATATCTATCTGTGGCAGATAATTCCAGAAAGAAAAACAAAAAAATTAAGAAAATGCCACAATTAACATTTAGACAATTAAAGTCTTTTGTTGTGATGATTTATATCATCGATGTACATATCTATTTAGACTTCTCTAAGTTTAGTGCAAGGGGTATTTTATGATGGTGTGGATTATGTTTCCACCGTTATTCCCCCTCAAGTTACATTATCTTGGACGAAGTATTCATAAAGAATCCCATAAATGAACTGGAATCAGGAGTGTCGCTATGGGGGGACGCCCCCCCCCCCCCATATCGTGGCCGAGCTGGGAGAATTCGGGAAAAATCCCCCCCCTGCTCATCAAATTTTTGAACTTGAATCTTCAAGTTGGGAGAACACTTTTTTGAGGGGTTGGGAAAATTTCTGTAATGAGAGTTGGGAATTATTAACCTCCCCCACCCACCAAAAAAAAAACCCTAGCGACACCCCTGACTGGAATGAACTAAAAAATTAAATTTATTGTTATCAAGTTATTTGAATAAAAATCTTCATTGCCTGTTAATGTCCGTGAATTGTGGATGTCTTTCTAACTTTTAGGTAAATAAACGCAAAAATAGATTAGATACTGGTGATAGTTATTTCCCCCTCTTCTATTAAAAAAGTTCTCCACCGATCTTCCAAAGTTTTCAGTGTAAAAAGTTGTTAAGGCTAAGAATTGTTTTTGCATTTTCTGTTTCAGGTTGCGATGATATTATCAGACAGCATAAGGCTGCGTGTCTTCGAATAACAGCTGTAGTGGCTTGCAAAGATCTACTGTGGGTTGGAACCTCTGCTGGGGTACTGCTAACAATACCACTGCCACACATTACGGGTACCACCAATAGATTAGCTAGCACTCCCGCCGTTACTGGTGTTCCACATGGCCATACAGGTCATGTCCGATTTTTAACATCTGTTGAAACTACCTTTGGTACAGCGGACGTCTCCCACAGGAATTCATATAAAGTTAAGCAAGATCAACGCGGCAACACCAAATTGTTAGTGATTTCCGGTGGGGATGGGTATGAGGACTTTCGCACCTCTAACTTGTCAGAGGTAGCAGGGAGAGAAGATTCCACCAACCATTTGTTGCTGTGGAATATTTGATCCCGATGGTAACCCTAGAGGTAAAAAAACGCGTAATGTGGCATATCGGAGCCTGAACTCAATACAGGGTGTTTCTATAAAATGTAAAGCAAAAGGTTGTGTGAAGAAATTTGTAAAATTCTTTAAAAAATGAGTGTGAATATATTCGTGCATTTGTTGGTAAGGTCAAAGAAACAGTAAAGGAAATCGTGCCACTTACTCCAAAAAATCAAACAGAAAATCGCCATTAACAGCGATGTTTTGAAATTATCCTTCCTCATCAGTGCAGCTTGATCAATAAATAGTTTCGTTGAGCCTGTGTTTGAGTGGCATTTTGTGTTTATTTTTTTGGGATACATGACACGACTTCCATTATTTTGTTGTTTAAGATCTTTTTCATTTATCTTAATATTTTTTAAATTACTTCGATATTGGTCTACTCAAGTCATTTTCGTAAAAAGCTCTTTCCAACACGAAATAAATAAATAAATAAATGAATAAATAAATAAATAAATATTTATTTATTTTAGAGCTTCGAAATTGTTTTGTTCAGTAATTAAACTATCAAGTTGTATTCAAATCAGTTATTATAGGCTACCGTTATTTTCATTTGTGAAAAATATTTCAGAATATTCTATATTCGTCGTAAAGAACATCGAGATCAATGATTCCACGCGATTCGTTATTTTACGTACCTTACGATACAACAAAATTAGTTCACCCTAATTACATTAGCCAAGTATACATCGGAAGTGTGGACATGGGCGCCGTCTATTGTTTAACAAAAGGGGCATGTATTTAAGAGCACCTATTTTAATAGGAACACACCATATTCGCAATCAATACTAACAAGTTTATTCAAAGTTTCAAAGGAATAAAGTACTTTGTAGAATCTGAAAACGTATTTTAAAATTATTATTATTATTATTATTATTATTATTTAACATAATAATAAAAAACGCCTGAATTATTATCATGTGCAGGTATTTAATGCTTAGTTGTCCATTGTTTAATTGAATAGAATAACTATTTTTTTTTTTGAATTTATTTTTTACAATATATAATTTTGATAATTTGCTTTGAATATACTTTGGCCTAATATTTTCTGTAGGTGGCGTGAATGTCGGCGCCCGTGAGTATGGAAACTTTTTATGAAATAAATTAGCCAAACATTATTTTTTAGTGGTAATTTCAAGAACAATGAAAACATATTTAACAAACAAGATAATGATATGGATTATGCTAAAAAGGCACCACGAAAAAATACCATAAACATCTATTTAAGAAAGTACGGACAACGTCACAGCTCGAACATCGATGACGTCACAAATAAGTGACTAACAAAAAAACGCGTGAAAATAAAAGTGTTTACGTCCGAGAATTTTGGCAACGATGTTCAAGTTACCTAATTTTTTTCAAAAGTAAATGCGTCAATTTGAAAAATCCGCACGCCCGATGATTCCCAAACCTAACAGACACCTTCCCAGGTGTCAAGGATACATAAGAATAATAATCTTGAATTTTTCAATGGCAGTGCTGCCCCTTGTGATACTTAAATTGAGAATCTCGAAAATTCTATCATTTAACGTATTGTAGATTGAAATCGGTTCAGTGATTGTGGAAAACTTAAGACAAGGTGTGCACTTTTGACTTTACTGACGATTTTATTACTTAAAATTTCATCAATTCTCGATAATGCCGACTGTGTTAGCGAACGTGTGTCAACATAATTTACAATATTTTGGTCTTTGTAGAAACTACTATAGTCTTAGTAAAGGTTGAAACTCCCTTCACAATATATATTTTTTAATGTCCTATAACATTTTTATTTACAAATCGATTTCTTTTAAAAATAACAAAAATCTTCCTCCAGCTAACACTATCTTACCATCCAAATTTCAATACTATCAGATTTTCTGTTCCTAAGTTATCATGCTAAAGAACATAGTGATAGATATACAGACAGACGGATATTTTGATAGCTGTTCGGAATTCGATGATTCATACAACATATTAAACCTGTTGACAATGGTGTCAATAAAATAATTATAGTAACTGTTCAAAGTGAAGTATCTCTGCAAATAGGCCTGCATTCGGTAACAATCTACTGCCTTAGGTCTTCCATATTGTTTCCAGTTTTGTAAATGATGATTTCTCATGCCTCGTGGAAAAAATCGAAGTGTTTAAATCTGGTGACCTAGCTGGACAGTTCGTGAGTCATCTTGTTCCAATCCACATACCTGAGAACTGGAGCACCATCTTATTTAAAACAAAGTTATACCTCATTTACGGTTTTGTGTTCATTCTGTCCATTTTCGAGAATTTGTATCAGAAGACAGATTAGATTGTCTAGCAGATCCAAATAGATGTTGCCGTCTAAAATGCGTTCAATGATTTTGTGATACCAGCCTAGATGTTCCTCTTGTGGTCCTAGATAAGCTCTTCTTTTGAATTTATCAAAACACGTCAAAATTAAACAGAGCCGTAGACTGAATTAAATATTAATAATGGGCACATCTTTTGGCCAATTCTAACGTCAACACTAATGGACTTCTTCCACTCAAAATAAAAAAAAAATTTAACTTTTTTTTTATCATGGTTCAATTCTTATTATCGAGGCTTAGCCCTTTCCTGCCCCTTTGACTATGGTCCTATAACTAAATCAACAATTTGTTTGCTAAAAATGATTAGTGTGTGTGTACTTTGCTGTACACTTTGGTGAAAGAATAAAAAAAAAGTATTTTTTTTCTGGAAAAAAATACGTATTTTATTATACTTTAAAAACCATGATAATATGCTTCGATATATAATATGAATTCGCTATTGACTGATACCTTGAGAAAACTTGTTTTGTTTTCTTTAAAACTGGTTGTTCGACTTCATACAATACGTTATAAAATACGACATTTTTCAAGACAATCAATATGAGCTATCACAAAAGATAGAGCGCCATTGAAGATTTCAAAGTTGAGGCTGCTGGAGGTGAAGTGATAAGTTATTCGATGTTTAGAAAATACAGAGGGTGGGAATTTTCAAATTAACACTTATGTGTGTAGTGAACTGGTAAATGTTCGCTAGTAAGGTTTCCTCATCCAACCAATTAGACTTTAGCGAGTAGATCAGGAAATTCTCGTGATTCTCGATCCTCAGTCAAGTTACCGCTCTATATTCGGTAACTTAACTGAAATTTATCAAATAATAATATATAATATGAAGATTGCTTATAATCATTACAAAGAGATAGCTTTAATAACTTGATAAGGTAGTTTATAAAAAATATATACAAATATTGAATTTAAATTATATCATATATGTCCTTAGTGGAGCGGGAAGAGTTTTGTCTCTCTGTTTCTCCCCCTTTCTCTCTATTTTTGACCAGAAATTTCTGGTTAAAAGAAAGGGGACTGTATTCGAACACGTGTCAACTCATATATTGGATATATTGAATGTGTCAATTGTTTGTAAATGTTGTAGCTTCCTCCCGCTCAACCCAGTTTTAGGGAACATGGGGTTATCGTTACCTGTGTGTCTAATTAATAAGAACCGTGTGAATTGAATGCTTTATTTTAAAATTTACATATATTTTATTTTTGTATGTACTTATATATAAATGTTTGATTATTCACTACATATCTTCTAAAATATAATGAATCAACCTAATAAGGAAAAAAGAGCTTTAAATAGGATAGTTTCTATATCTTTGGAGGACTATTGATAATGATAACTTAATAAAGGATTCGTATTTATTTATATTTTTGATACAATTTTCATAGGTCCAATGTTTTATCTATTTAATACGTTAAAAAATACCTTTTGCTTTTTTGTCCACCAAAAATAAAAAGAAGTTGTGCTAAATCGGGATTTATTTCGGTTAGATCTCGAAACAATCTGACCAAGTCAATTATTTCCGAGTAATCGTTTTCTCTTCCTCATATGATTTTCACTAGCTACAAAAGTAATATATTTTGTGTCTAAAACTGTTATTTTTTTATAGAAAACTCCTGTACGTTCACGTGATACTTGCATTTCGTTAAAATGTGTGATAGTATTTATAGGAATCTGTATATGGATTGTATTTTATTGAGGTGGTAGCGTTTATTTGTTATACTATATTTTTGCCTAACATGATTGTTCCTAATATGTTGTTGCTATTTAAAAGGAATTGAAAATCTGTATATAATATGATTACAATATTTATGGTAGCATGTATTAATGTCAACTGAAACTGATGTATTGTGTTTTTTAATGGATATACTTATTTCTAATTATATTTATATTTTTTGCTTTGAAACTCGATCGTTTTATATGAATTTTTCTAATGCAATGTACCTATCTATATAGTATTTTTTTATTTTATAAACAAATCCTTTATATTGCTCAAAATCACAATAAATCAACTTTGATCAATCTTTTTCACATAGTAATCGTAATGAAATATATTTATTTATTTAAAAGAACTTTTATTTTTCCCTCCTTATATTTGTGATAAATATTTTACAATAAATAAAACGAATGTAGAAGAAACCTAGACTTCAAAAGTTTGTATAAATGTTATATTGTAACTGCTACTGTCGTATACACCTATACGGCTATTAATTTTGCTATAAATGGCAAAATTATATCTCAATTCATATTTTGATATAAAATATATACTGGAGAATGATAGGTTTTTATTCGTATTATATGTAGTTGTAAATTCCGAAAACCGGTTTGAACTCTATAAAGATTAGAATTTCAAATGAAAACCGGTTTTCGAAGACACTATTTAAATCATATGTGTGTAAAATTGGAAATATCGGCCTAAATAGTGAAATCAAATAATTGTAATCCAATTGTTGTTATTATGTTATATGTTAAGTGATTAACTAAAAATAAAATTTTCTTCAATGAAAATATAGTTAATATTATTTCTGGACATAACATTTATAACCGACTATTGTATCCTGCCTTACTTTACATTTTGTATTTTCCTTTGTTCATATCGCAGGACGTATGTTTTATTGATCAAGTTCAATAAACGAATAAACCAAATATATAAGTAGGTACCCTTTCAGTACCGTCTTATATACGGGGTGCTCCAAAAGCCCTACGAAGATGGGACCGATAGTACTTTCCGTGATACAACGCGATAAAGGACTATCTTGGCAAAACCAGTACTGATCACTTTGTTGTTACGACAGAAAATTGTGTACAGAATGCATACCGATCGGGAATATTGGCTTAAAATCCCTTTGGCCTAGGCATGGCTATCCGTTTAATGTCGTCGGCCGAATATCATTATTTGTCATTATTTCGCCAGGTAAATAGTAGAGAGCCCTGCACACACAATTTCTGGCGAATCTGTACTCGAAGAAGTACTCGGAAAAATATGTAAACAAGTAATGAGTACCTACCATGTTGCCGAAGCTACTGAGTGGAATAATTAGGAGTGATCCACAATAGACCAGAGGCTCAATTTTCGAATCTCTATTAGCAAAAGTCGCATACGACTCTGGGAAAATATCTACCGAAATTTACACGACTCTAAAAACATGCATTCACATTCTACAATATTCAGCAGAATGTTTACAGAATGGGTAAAAAATTTTTAGAGTCTTTCAAATTTCGGTAGATATTTACCCAAAGTCGAATGCGACTTTTGCTAATATAAATTCGAGAATTGAGCCAATGTATATTAGTCTACTCACATACCAATCTAACCTAACCTAACCCATGTATGTTTAATATGAATATCAAGTGCTCAAACACCAATGAACTAATTTTTAAAAATAGTACTTTTGATACTTGAGTACAATTTCTAGTTCTTTTACTTAAGTACTTCTTCAGCTACTCATAGTAAAGATCAAAACGTTTTTACAACCGATCTTGAAGAAATCCAACGATGACAGATGAATTTAAATTGAAAAATAGGATGCCATGGGTTCAATATGGGTTTAGCGACAATCCCATACCACATATCCGGTCATACAGAAACAGTTACCTTCATTAGAGACAAAAAATGTCTTTATAGACATGGTGAAGACATGTTTTTAAAGAGAGTACAAGATTTAAACTTTATACTATATAAGGACTATAGGTTTATTAAGTTATTAAGTGTTTGTAGAAAACACCAAAATCATCGCACTTCAATGTCCCAGGCAACATGGTCACGTCATTTCAACGTAAATTTTATGTCACCTTTGTCACCAATGTGACATTACATATGACTTGAGAATGACGTGAAATATGATGGCCTAATGTCACAGCACAAGGACGTCTTTTTGTGATTCAGATTGACATTTAGCTGTGTTTATATGACTATAACAGCCCCATGCTGGAACGTTTACGTTATTCATAACACTTATGTTTCGGTCATCTGTCTCTCTTATTCTCATATATTTTTTGGTCAGCGCTCAACATAACAGGTGTATGTTAAATAACGTAAACGTTCCATCATAGGCCTGTATGTACGGTGCCATCTAGAAATAACTTCCATAACAAACGACGTGGTAATGCATAAAATCACCCAACAATAAAAAATGACGTTACAAGTACGTCAAATTTAGGTGAGAAAGAAACGTCAAAATATTGTGAATAATATATTGTTACAGAGATATCATTAATGTGTCGTAGTGGATCAACAATCATTCAAAAAGGACGTTAATACGATGACAGTCTACCTAGATATCTAATAGGGATGGGGAATTTGTAAACGAACGTTCGTTTATAGAGGTTTTCACAAATGCTACTACAAAGTACTAAAAATAGCCCATTTTTGCAAACGTATTTATTGAATGATCGCTTATAAATATGAAGTATTTTCCACTCACACCCAGAGGTGGATGGGACAGGAGGGCAAACAGGCAAATGCCCGTCGGGCCGGTGGCTCTGGGGCCGAGCAGGGCCGGTCCGAGGTAAATAAGTATTTGTTCCGGCTGATAGAAGACGTCCGAGAAAATTTAAACGGCAGCTCTTTTCCCTCCTTAGTCCTTACTTATAACGGAAGAAGTCTCAAATGTGATTTTCAGGTAGCTATCTTAAAAACTCGACCACTGACATAAATGCCAGATGTCACTTATAAAAAGTTGTTAACCCAATAACCGAATTTTGCATGTTTGTCCCAAATTCTGCACGTTTACTTGAGAAAGTTCTGATATGTATTGAGGGGTTTTCTTTCTTTTTCTTTTGACCTCTGACACTTTAGATTTATTTTTGTTTTTTTTTTTATGTTTGGAGATGTTTATATAGACAATATTAGTCATAATTATTATTGATTATTATTTATTGTTATACTGTTGAAATTGTTTATTTCGTTCTTTGTTTTTCAACGTCATTAAATTTTAGTAAAGAGTATGGGTGTTTAGTGCCATTTTTAAAAATGTTACCAAGACGGTAGTAGTCTGCTTTAGACCGTTGTTGAGTCAGACTCAGGGACCGAATCTAAAACCGAAATCCGAACCGTAATTACGAATTTGAAGTTAAAAAATATGGTTGAAATCCAAGATTCAAATCTTTAAACCATGATGTAGAAATACCAAATTGTATGGTGAAAACCATATAACTCGATTCATTCATTATAAAGATTATATAAGTTAAAGGGCAAGTAAAAAGCCAGAAACCGAAATCGAAACCGAAAACCGCACCGGAATTACTAATTTTTTCTAACAGAAATCGAATTTTCGAGGATCTGTAAACCGAAACCATAACCGAGAACCGAATTGTCGCTGCCTTGACAACCGAAACCGTAAATGAAAACCAAATTGTCGCTGCTATGAAAACGAAAAATGGTATACGTTATTTAATCCTAACCGAAATTAACCGAAATTAATTTCGGTTTCGGTCCCTGGTCAGACTGCGTGTTAGTACTTTGAACCTTTAAATAATTTTTGCTATTATATGAAAGAAAGGAAAATTCTTATGAGGAAATCTATTTTTCGAAGAAAATGTTTTTGCTACTCGAACTTCTAACTTTTCATTTTAGAGCGTTCGACCTTGAAAAATACAAAATTTTCGGCTGCGGCGCATTTTTCCTCTTGAGCCTTGGCCCACAAAAAAAAAATTCCCTAGCCCACTCAAATTGGAGGTTCTAGTTCCGTGCTTGATTGAGCCGTTTCCTTAAAACTGTCAGGGCCGGTTGGACTGCTGACACCCACCCCTGCTGACACCAAAACACTTAAACAGTCAATTTCAATTTACATGGTTAAACCTGAGCAGCTACAATCAACCTCAGATGATGGCAACGTAATTGGCAAAATCGTGTTTAGTATATATAGCATTCGAGTTTAGCGTTAAATTGTTTTAGTGTTTGTGAAACTGTTTCAGAGCAGTGGCGGCTCGTCAGGGGAGGCTGAGCCTCCCTTTGGAAGAAGCAGCATATCTTCCAATCTTCCAAATTAATACCTTTTACTTGTCTTTCAAACTATCAAGCCTTCTCTGCAGACAATATCACGAGCCGCCACTGTTTCAGAGGTAAGGTTCCAATCACCCAGATATAAAAGGTTTGCCAAACACTGATGCCTTCCGTGCAACTCTCTCGTGAATATGCCTTTTAACAACTAACATCCAGGAGTTTAGTGAGGAGATGTCGTTAACCTTCTTGATCGGTCAACATCTTATCTTTGGCCTATGGTTAGTTGACAGAAGTTTATTCCAGTTTTAAGGAAATATGTGCGGGAGATCATATAGGTTAATAATAAATAAAAAAAGAAATCCTGTCTTGTTTATTATTTAACCGTACGTAGAGGTGTAATTTTTGTTTAAGAAAATATTTTCTATTTAACAATTTCATATCATGTCAAATATTTTGCGATAGCTCCTGAAATACCTCCTAACATGGAGGTAAAATAAATAAGGAGTAGCCATAAAGCTTATATTCTACATTGAGAAACGGTCGCAGAAGGCGTGGCTTGTGGTCAGACATTATCGTGAACGACTCGCCAGGTTCTGATTTAAAAATAAGTTTATACAGCATTTAAAAAGATACATGTTAGTTGACTTTGCACATTGACACTACCGCATATCAAGCCAGTAGAGGTTTCACATTTCAGGCAAATATAATATAATATAAAATAAATAGACAATAATTTCAGCACATCTTTTGAGTACAGACCTGTTTTAACTTATGGTAAGTGATTCTGGAACATTTCTTTTTATCGATACTACTTTGATTCGTACAGCTACGTAGCGCACACGAAACCATGCTATGGCGAAAAACATTACTTTCTATCAAAAACATTTATTTTATAATAATATTAAACCAAGACACAATGTCTCATGTTGACGTTTCTGTCCTATTAAAATGAGAAATGTGCTGCCACACTCTGCTTCTTATTTATTCTACCTCCATGCCTCATAATCAAACCAAAACGGAAAATATATGTATATGCAACTAGATATTACCAAATTTAAATTGTGGGTTGCCTATCGTACAGAATACTGATTTTCTATTCTGTAAGGTTTCCGTTATAAAGGAGAACTGCAACTTCCAGCCGTGTGAGTGGTTGGAATCTTCTATTTGAGTATGTATCCATCGGATGGCAGCCACACACAAAGTTGAGTTATTGCTATTAGCTACTAGTTGTCCAGCAGCCGTATCCACTACCTAGGGTGATAAATTAAAGTATCTACATTATTTTTGTGGTTCTTGGTGAAGGATTCAAAATGATATGGCTAATTCAGCTTCAGCTTAACGAATATTTTTCAACTTTCGACGTTGAATACGTTAAATGTAATTGAATTCAGGTAACTTCCTGATTGTAAAAGAAAATAAACGTTTAAAGATGGAAAGTGCATATATATGTAACATTATTTTTAGCAATAAGGCCAATAAGTGCAACTATTATTCTATATTTACTTACAATGCTATTTAATAATACTCTAGCTGTAATATTTTCATGTTTTGCTTGACATAAGCATAAAATTGCATAAGCTTTAATCCGTTTAGCTAACGTCAATCTAATTCTGAAATAACTATTTGCTGGATATTTTTATATAACATTTTTAGGAAACTATAATTATTATATTACCTTGATAAATATCTTAGATTCATACACCTAACAGGGAAAATTTGAATATAGATTTTCGTTTGTTCAATAACCCCAAAAGCGACTCTCCAACATCATATCCTCTCGAATCCCGAATACCTTCATTTTTTTGTTCAGAGCGACCGCAAAGAGCACAATATAGAACGGTCTGAAAGGTTGATAATTTAGAGAAGAGAAATTTATTTAGATGCGCTACGAGAGAAGAATTACTAATATGTAAAGTTCCCAAAGGCATCGGACGGGGCTGTTCTTCTGTCAACATTCTTTTTTAATATCTATTGAAATCCGTGCTGGAAACTGGCAGGATGAAGTAGCTAGAGGCGGAACGAAAATTTCTAACTTGAAACTGCACGACAATTTTCAAACAATAAGGTCTGATTACGGTTTAAGCGTAAATTGCAACAAAAGGAAAATTATAATTATAGACCGAGCACAATGGGCACACGTACGTTTAATAAACGTTTTTAAAACAGCGTAGTCCTTGATTAAAAGTTTTACGTTGAAATTTCAACGTTTAAATAAGACGTTTAAAATACGGTACTATTACACGCATTTTTAACCATTAGTAGAAGAAAATACTGGAAGAAAACGTTTTAGTGAGTACGTTTTTTCACAAATATGTAATAACGTATAAAATACGTTTATAATGTAAGGAGTTTTAACAACTCGCTAAAAGTAACGTTTGTGAAACTAAAAAGTTTTTTATTACATATATTTAAAACGGAGATACAAACGTTTCATTTCAAGAAAAAAAAACGTATTTTTTACAACGTCAAAATGACTTACTAAATGAAAGGGGATTATAAATCCACAGGTGAAATAAATGGTAGAAGATTAGGTTTTTAAACGTATTTCTACGAATCTCTATCAACGCATAAAATTCGGTTGTAAAATTTTATATTTAAATAAAACTTATAAGATATGTAACTCCTACACACATTCTCAACCTGTAGTGGAAGGGAATACTGAAATAAAACGTTTCTTTTACTGATATATTAACGTATAATAAACGTTCATAATATGAGAAGTTGTAACAATCCTTTAAATGTAACGTTTGTGAAACTAGAAAATTAAACGTTTTTTATTGCATTACTTACAATCTAATATAGCAATTGAAATATTTTTTATTTAAAGGAAAAAAACGTTTTTAGACAACGTTAAAATAACTGATGCTTTCAACTTATTTAAATTCATTGACATTCTAGATCTACAGGTGAAATAAATGGTTAGATGATGACTTTTGTTAGCGTTTTTCTACTCATCTATATTAATGCATAAAATTTGCTTGCTTACCACGTAGTATTTTGCAGAAATTATTTCTAGATGGCGCCACATACAAACCACTGACAATAATTAGTCATGCTTTATCTTATACCCTTATAAAGTTATAAAAAATAAATAACATTAATGCAATGTTTAAATTCTTTTAGGGAACGTCGATTTATTTGGATGGATCTTGTAACGATCATTATTCTGTGGCTGGGTCGAGGTAGCATAAAAGTTTTATGCTATCTGTTTAAGAGCTAAGCACCCACTGGTTTTATGATAAAACCAGTGCGGGTGCTTAACCTATCAATTGTCCATTCATCTTGATAGCGGCTCATCCTGTAACCCATCATATATTGGAAAATGGAGACCTCCTGGAGTCTGTTTAATTTCATTTAATTAACGTGCATAATTAGAAAATATTTAACACTATTTAAACCTTTAATAAAACGTGTATATTCTACGTTTACTTTCGTTTCGTAAACGTTGAGAATTAACGTATATTTTTCGTTTTCTTAATGTTATTTAATCGTTATCTATGATGTTTAAAAGACGTTTATATTCGGTCAATAAAAACGTTTTTTCACGCGACATTTTTTCATTGAATCAACTCGTTTCTAAAAACCCTATAACAACGTGTGGTTTTCAATCCTTTTTTAACGTTTTTGGGCACACATACGTGTGCCCATTGGGAGCAAACATTGAAATATCTAAACATGTTAAGGATATGTGATTGTGAGATAATAGGCAAGACAATAGTTGCTCTATTTACACCAGTGAGCTGAACTAAATTTAAGAAATCTAATTTAGTTCGGCGTTCTATATGATCTCCCTATTTTAGATTAGCTCTGCCAAATATCACTCCCCCTACCTACGCCAAGTCTACCGGATTTATTTCATCTTAAACTTTAAAAACTTGCCTAAGTTGATTTGAACGTGGCGATTGGTCGAAATACCTTAATCTTAACAACGCGAATGGGTACATTTTCTGGTCCGCTTTGGTAATCTTTTTGCAAGTTAAGTTGGGTGTAAGAATCTCAAATTTAGGTAAGGCAAGGTGATCGGTAGAAAGAAAGCACCTGAAATACCCCGGGAATTGCTGAGATGAGATCTGCCACAGAATATGGATAGCGTATTCCCCAGAGAGCACGAGTATATCCTATATATACGTCCTATGGATATCCGCATTGCACATAAAGGACATAACGCGGACATCCTTCAGGAGCAGATATCGACCACATAGGTATTCTATGGGTATTCTTTTGTCGCAACTTTGGACGTCCATAAAATATTCATTGTAAAGCTTAGGAATATCCACTGGACATGCATAGTACGTATTTGTTATACTATGTTGGACAATGGACATACAGCGGATATCCACTGTATGTCTATAGGTCAGCTTTATGAATATCCAGGTTTATAAAAATATGTCCAGTGCCCGTAAGCTCTGAATAAATCTGGAGGGCATTTAAATTGTTACTTGGTATGTCAGTATTTTTTATTAATTGGTATTTTGTATTTAACTAATATATGCATATTGGAACAAATGGAAGCCAACGCATGTGACATTTTACACATGTATTGTGAAGAGGATTAAAAATGAGGTATTTTCGCAATTTTTTTATTTCAAAATCGAAAACTGGAAATTAAAATACAAGACCAGCCTGTTTTCTTTCTTTATTTTCTTTTCATTTAAACCAAAAAAAAGTATTTATTTATTTTATTTATTTACTTATTTGATTACACTGCCCAACAGGTACTTGACCCAACTATAGGAGAGGGAGGTACAGAGAAATTCTACTATATATACAATTATGTTAACAAACAATAGACGTGTATAAATAAAAAATGTATCTCAAAGATTAAAATAACTTATGGTTATGGTATATAACAAGACAGAGAAAAAACAAACATTTTTAATATTATCTATATAAAAGATGAAATACAAAAAAGGAAAAACAAACAAGTTCAACTAGTTTCTTTGGTAATATATTTTTAAAGTATTCAGACAGCAATTAAAAATGTCTATATCACCACAGATTGCGTTGGGATTGTCGCATATTATAGAGCAGCGATTTCTTAAGTCTATCGTGTCGTTGTTTTTTTTTGGCGTAGAACCAGTTCAAACATATTAGGTTCCTTTGAGTATGTCACCGGGCATATGAAATCATATTTTACGACATTTTTTTGTGGTCTCGAACTTTTTAAATCAATAAAAAGTGAAAAAATGTATTTTTAAAGAAAATTGTTTTTTTTTGTTTCCACCTTTAAAACTATTAAAGGTACCGAAATTTGTTTTGTGTCAAATTAAAGCACACACTGTAGCGCTTTTACCAATATAAACGGTTTGGGCACAATTCGCACTTTCATTTCTCTAAAAATCAAATAAACTAAAAATACATATTTTGTGTATTGAAATCTTCACCAATCGATAAACTTTTTTATTTTTGAAAATATTTGCATACATGCAGCGAAGAAAATAAAGCCTAATAATCACAAAAGTTTTTGAAAAAATATGTTTTTGCCTAAAGTGTACCGTTTGGCAACAGCGATTTTTTTTATCAGCGCTAAACGCGACATTGGGACGCAATTAATACACCTCGCATGCAGGTTGGTCAGATTAGTCACGTAGAAGTAGCGTTAGTTGAATGTAGATTAATATATGGCATTCTAGGTTGGGGTGGAGTTGCTTACTGTCATCTAAAAAATTAGATATCATTCAGAAAAAATGTGCCACCCCCTCTCAGGGGGTGGCACTTAAAAAATATATATATTTATTGGAGCTGTAATAGAATCAAATTTTAAGAAGAAAAGGTTCCATGCAATTTTTCACATAAATTGATAGTTTTTAAGTTATAACGACTTCAAAATTGCGATTTTAGCTTAAAATAAAAGCTTTTAAAAAAGGTATTTTCAAACGGATTTCGTCAAGTATCTCGAAAAGTATTACTTTATCGAAAAAATGTTATAGACCAATTACAGAAAGCACCCTACAAACTGGGAATTAATTATATTTTTTGTTTATTGATGTAGGATTAATCATTTCGGAAATAGTTAAGTTTATATTTGGTATCCAAGGGTTTCGAAATTACCTTTAAAGTTTAAAATGCATTTTTTTCTAAAGCAAGTGCTTTAAATGAGCAAAAAAGAATTTGAGCATTTAGGTAATGCTACATTTTAACGAAAAACTGTATTTGAGATAATTTTTTTAGATTATTGGCTAATTAGAGTAACAAAACGAGTAAAAAATAATTTGAAAGCGCAATTAATTGTCTTTAATTTCCTTTCTTAGCATGCGTCACAATTTCTGAGGTATTTAACATTTAAACTGCATTTTTCGTCTTATGAACGTTCGGATGCCATTTGTAAACTCATATCTCCGAAACTATTAAATCTATGTAACTAAATAAACAAGCGAAATTCATTATTATTAGATTATGAGCTTTATTTTTGGTCTCTACACATTTTTGAACAAAACTAATATTTATTGAGATATTTGGAATAGGAAAAAAAAATACGTTTTATCGAAAATACCTTTATAGTTTAAACTGTATTTTTTCTAAAGCAAGTGCTGTATACGAACCAAAAAATTTGAGCATCTACGTCATGCTGTATATTAATGAGAAACCGTGTTTGAAATTATTTTTTTTTTTAATTACTGGCTAATTACAGTAACAAAATGGCAACGTTGTTATTAAAATAATGTGTAGACGGACATTGCTTCGGTCATAACTTCTTTGTTTTTTATGCTACATAAACAAATAAAAAAATAGTTGAAAGCTTAATTAATAACCTATTATTCTACCTATTAGCATCCTTGACGTAGGTGTCACAGTTTTTGAGATATTTAACTCTAAATAATTTTCTTATGAACACTTGTATGCCAAATGTAAATATCTCCGAATTATTAATCCTACATCAATAAAAAAAATATATAATTAAATCCCAATTTGTACTTTCTGTAATTGGTCTGTAACCTTTTTTTCGATAAAGTAATACTTTTTGAGATACTTGACGAAAGCCGTTTAGAAATACCTTTTTTTAAGCTAAAATCGCAATTTTGAAGTCGTTATAACTTAAAAACTTCAATTTATGTGAAAAATTGCATAGAACCTTTTCTTCTTAAAATATGATTGTACTTCATATATTTTTTAAGTGCCGCCCCCTCAAAGGGGGTGGCATCCACCCCTATAAATTAGCAAGCCCCCGCTCAATATAGAAACTTTTCTGTGAAACATTTACTATTATACTGCCAAAAATGAACGAAATCCGTTCAATATGACATTACTTCGAAGTTTTTTTTACCTCTAGGTACTGTACTACTACCACCTGTCTTTTTATTATTAAAAGGAGACTATTTAATATTTATTATACAATTTCTTAATATTAACAACATATGATCAATACTACTGTACAATATATGAAATATTTAACAATAATATTGATCCCCTAGATGCTTTTGATCACTACTGGTTTTGTACCTATTGATATAAGTTAAACTATTATATACATCCCGACCGGGATCGTCAGATCGTTGCAGTCGGCAGGCTTGCTACAGCGGAGCGCGCAAGAATATGACTTTGGGCCGTTAAAAAAAACCGCTGACTCAATACTATGAACGGGACATGAAAAATTTTTATCCTAAAAACTTTTTTCAACTATTGGCTTCAATTTGTACGCAGCATGTATATACAAATTTTCATAAATAAACTTTTTTCTCGATTGCCTAAAATTACGTTACTGAAAATAACAAGTTTGAGTTTCCTATTATTTTACCAACTTAAAAAAAAATAAATCTTCAGAGATATAGCGGTGGAGACGTTAAAAAACATATTTCATTAAAAATCTATTTTTTTGAGTTTTTCCGAAATAAAAAAGTTCTCGACCACCGAAAAATGTCGTAAAAAACGATTTCGTGTACACGATTATCTTACTAAAGAATCCCACTAAGTCTGGTTTGGTTCTACGCCGGTTTTTTTTTTCTCGGAAACTAAGCGACTTTACTTCCAGATTTTACTCTACTATTACGTAAATGGGTGAAAACTTTAGGATATTTGTACGAGGCGTAGCTAGGTAAAATATAGAACTGTCACGGGACATTGTTCTGCGGATGTTAAAAGAGAGTTTTGACAGTAATATTGGTGCGTCATTAATATTGGTAATAATTTTAAAAAGAAAAATTTGAGACAAGCATTCTCGCCTACGCACAGTGTGGAATTTACGTATTTTTTTGGACAAAATTACCTCCGGCTCTGAATTCTTAACCAATTTTGATGTACTTTGGCTTAAAATATAGAGAATTAAATATACTTTTAGATGTGACTGCCACTTTTCCATTTTGGGGATGATTAATTACTTGAATAAGGGATGCTATCAAGAATTTTTTTCTCCACATCCGATCCAATCTATGAAGATGAATAAATATATATATGGAAACAATAGAAGATGATTAAATTTTTGGAGAAAAGATGTTAATATAGAGTTGTTGAAAAAAATACTTGGTAGTGTTTCTTGTATTATAAACCCTTATAATTTTTCTCTATTCTTATTAGGATGCTCTGCCACATGTATTCTTCTAAACAATGTCTGAAATCTACAAAATAATACAATTAACCAGTAGTTTACTGGAAAATAACCTCTACGCCTGTGACTTTTACGTCAAAGGATCAGTTAGAGGGTGGTTTTGACAAATAATGATGTGGCAGAGCATCCCAATAAGAATAGAGAAAAATTAAGAAAATGCCACAACCAACGTTTAAACCCTTATAATTCACCCCTAAATAGAAAAACAATAAATCATCCCCAAAATGGAAAAGTGGCAGTCACATTTGAAAGTATATTTAATTCCCTACATTTTAAGCCAAAGTATATCAAAACTGGTTAAGAATTCAGGGCCGGAGGTAATTTTGTCCAAAAAAATACGTAAATTCCACACTGTGCTACGGCTTAAATTATAACTAAAGAGTACTTATCCAGCAGGTCTTCTTATGGAAAACCGATCGCTGGATAAGTTACCTTCAGATCTGAAATGCATACATTTAAGGAATTTGCGTTGAACCAATTCTAACTGGTTCACACATTATAGTGTGGAGTCCAAGCAAGTGACGCATATTTAAGCTTAGATCTGACATAACAAATAGAGCATCTTAAACGTATCTGGGTTTGAAAAATCACGGGAATTTCTAACTATGAACCCATGAGTCTTACTGGCTTCTGATACTATGGTGCTAACATGTGTATTAAAAGAAAGGGTTTTGTCAAAGATAACACCTAAGTCACGTAGTGTTTCGGGCCGATGAAGTATTAATATAATAGACTATAATTTGTCTACCGGGTGTCCAAAAACTCTGGAAACTGTCAAATATCTCGAGAAATACACATTGGATGCAAGAAATCAAAAACACATCTTTAATAATTTTGAAAGGACTATCTAATGATACCAAACGCGACCCCCCACACCCACCCCTTGGAGTGGGGCGGGACTCAACTTTAAAATCTTAAATGGGTACCCCCATTTTTTATTGCAGAATCGGATTCTACGGCAAAAACTACGTCAATTTTGTCTGAAACGTTTTTTCGATTCGTGACAGATGGCGCTGTAATCGCAAAAATATTTCATTTCGTAATTTCTAAAAAATTCCACAGAAGGTTGAAAAATAATAAAGTACGACTTCATTTTCTTGAAAAAGCCATTCAATGGTGTTAAATTGGTGTGGTGAACAAACAATTCAATTTCATTAAAAAAAAAAAAAAAATATTTCTTAAAAATTAAACATTTTTTACGAATAATAAAAAATGAGGGTTTCCATTTAGAATTTGAAAGTTGCCCTCCATTCCCCCCCCCCCCCCCCCACGGTGGTGATGGTGGTGGGGGGCGGGGGGTTAAGAAATTTAACACCATTGAATATTTTTGCGATTACAGCGTCATCTGTCACGAATCAAAAAAAACCTTTCAGACAAACTTGACGTAATTTTGCCGTAGAATCCGATTCTGCAATAAAAAAATAGGGGTACCCATTTAATATTTTAAAGTTGCCCCCCGCCCTACTCCAACTGGTGGGGGTCACGTTTGGTATCATTGGATAGCTCTTTCAAGATTATTAAGGACGTGTTTTTTTCTTTTTTGGATCCAATGTGCATTTCTCGAGATATTTGACCGTTTCCAGACTTTTTGGACACCCTGTATATTATAATTGTAAGAAACAGGTATGGACTGAAGATTGTATTTAGTACACCAGTTACTTATTTTGTTTAAATTTTCCTACATATGAAGACAATCGTCAATGGTATAAATTCTAGAAAAGAGCTTCAAATCATCAGCATACATTAAACAAGCTAAAAACGTATTCTTCGCCTGTTCACTGAACTTTTTATATAATTGTTACACATTCTATAGAATACTCTTCGCAGTTTTTTGTAGATAATGTTAGTTTTATACATTTGTAATTTCATAGTACAAACTTGGTAAAAGACTCAGTGTAAAATAAAGTAAAAATTAAAAAAAAACATACCAAACCCCATTTGGGTTTCGAACTCGGGACCCTTCGATTCCCAGTCAAAAGCGTGAGAACTACACCACCACCTTACACGTAAAAAAAATGTACATTTTTATATTGTAAGACACGAGCTAAAACCATATTTTCACGGTTGTATATTACAATATGAAATGTATATTTGCAAAATATATAAATATTTAGATATTAAAATGAAATATCATTCCACCAGATTTCTATTTAATCGCAAAAACATAAAAATCAAAATATTTGTTTTCAAATTTAAATCATTAATAACATTTTTATTTACCGATCGATTTTATTAAAAAACAATAGGGTTCTTCCTCTAACACTAACTTACTGTCCAAATTTCAGTTCAATCGGATTTTTCATTCTTGAGTTATCGTGCTTACAAGAAACGTGACGGACGGACGGACGGACGGACGGACGGACAGACGAACATTTTGAAAGTTGTTCAGAATTCATTCACTAACACAATGATATGAACATTTGTTGTCTGCGAGCGATATTTACGGTTTTAGAAATGTGCCGATCAAATGCAATATACTCTTCGTTTTCGTATTTGCGAAGAGTATAATAATTAAGATTGTCTGTTAAGTCATCCGCTATGTCATTGATAAATATTGTGAAAAATAGTGGTCCAAGAACCGACCCTTGCGGTACTCCCGAGGTAGCAACGTATTCGACAGACTTGAATCCATTGAAGGGAACATATTGGATTTTGTTTGACAGGTAAGGCCTGAAAAATGTCATCAAGCTATCAGAAAGTCCGCCATAATTTAGATTTTTAAGCAACATATTATTGTCAAGTCTGTCGAATGTCTTGGAGAAATCAGTATAAATTATGTAGGTTTGGGATTGATCGTCAATGGATTCCGAAATAAATTATGTAAAACGGTGTTGATTGATAGTGATTTTTGTACTGATTTTATCATAAATGACATTGTGTAGTAGAAATTCAAGTACTTTTGCAAAATTGCATATTATTGAAATGGCCCGAAAGTTTTATGTCAGATTTGTCACCCTTTTTAAAAATTGGACAAACTTTAGAACGTTTCCACATATCGGGAAAATCACCATTTTTTAAAGTTAAATTAAAAATTGTTACTAAAGGTGTGAAATACATGCACAATCTCTTAGCAGAAATGCAGGTATGGCCGTTATGCGAGTTATTATTAAAGCTATATCCATTATCTACATCTCCCATCACTAGGAGGTGAAAAAGATAAAAGAATTGCGAAAAAGGTCCGCATTTAATATTTGGACAGGTTCAGATAATTCATTACCATTATATTGCATGATATTCGATACGTTACTTGTTCCGTTTTTGTTCTTTAAAAAGGCCCAAAATTTCATTGGATTCCTCTAATATTATTTTCGACCGTATGAACATAACTTTTATACGCTATGTCTACAGCGTGTTTCACTTCTCGTGAAGACACCCCTGTATCTTTTTTATTTGTGGCCCAATTGATTTCAAATTTTTATCAGTCATACAACTCCATAAGACGACTTTTTTCAACACAAATGGAGCCCAGATCTAAAACGCCGGCCTACTGCGATAAAAGAAAATCGCAACTTTCGAGAAATCATAGTAGGCTTAGAGATAGACAAAAATTTTGTTAATGAAAGTTATTTGGAATCACTTGATGTGCTCCCCTGTAAAAAAATTTTTTGCTTCACTTCTCGTGAAGACACTATCTTTTTTATTTATGGCCGAATTCATTTCAAATTTTTATTAGCCATACAACTCCATAAGACGACTTTATCTAACACCTATATAGAACTTTTCCCAACAAATAAAAGACATGCACAATTATTATTGAAATTATTTATTATTTAACTACATGTGTACGCAAAATTTCAGCTCGATTGGATAACGGGAAGTGGGTAAATTTGGTACATACATACATAATACATACATACAGACAGTGGCGGCTCGTGATATTTTGAGCAGATGAGGCTTGATATTTAAAAGACAATTAACTTGCAATATGATTACAATTTGTACATTTCTTCTCAGGCTCAGTCTCCACTGCTTCCTCTGACGAGCCGCCACTGCATACAGATTTCCAAGTATTATAAAACCATTGAAAAAAGAAAACGATGTTACATTTAAGTTGATGAAAAGTGGTCCATTTAGCGTTTTATTGAATGCCGATTTTTGTTCACAACTTTCATTTGTTGGAAAAAGTTCTCTTTAGATGTTAGATAAAATCGCCTTATGGAGTTGTGTAGCTGATCAAAATTTGAAATGAATTTGCCTACAAATAAAAAAGATACAGGGATGTCTTCACGAGAAGTGAAACAAAAATTTTTTTTTTGAAAATATTGCGATTTCCCAAAATTTTACAGGGGGGCATATCAAGTGATTCCGAACAACTTTTATTAACAAAATTTTTGTCTATCTCTCAGTCTACCATGATTTTTCTAAAATTGCGATTTTCTTTTTATCGCAGTAGGCCGGAGTTTTAGATCTAGGTGACATTTATGTGTTGAATAAAGTCGTCTTATGAAGTTGTATGGCTGATAAAAATTTGAAATGAATTGGGCAACAAATAAAAAAGATACAGGGATGTCTTCACGAGAAGTGAAACACACTGTACATCGGTTTGATTTCTTTCCGCAGGTGCTTAAAATCATTATAATATATTATATCGCCGTTTCTTTTATACTCTTTTAATTTTTGTGCTTTTAATTTAATATCCTTTATGATTGAGAGGGTAAATCATGAAGGGTATTTGTTTGCTGTTTTGGATCTGAATTTTGGTATGCAAGAGTCAAAAATGTTGGTAAGTTTCGTTATGTCACTAACAGAAAATTGCTATAGGGCACCAAAATAGTTATTTTTTACTATATTTCATAACCACAATATTTGATCATTTCACACGGATATAAAAGGATTATTTAGCAGGAAAATTATTTGACCTATCTTTGACATATTTTTTAAAATATTTGTGCGCATATGGAACGTTTTAAAGCAAATATACAAATGAAAATGCTAAAACACAAATCACCACACAATGTTAAAGCACCACCTCACCAATGTTGTCGATAACTTTTTACTGATTTCGTTAGTTTTGCACTTAGTGATGTCATTATGAAAAATTGTAACTCTGAATTTTAGTTACAATTTTGTATGCATATGTAATTTATTTTTTCTGTACCAAATATAATTAAAAGAAATATGTTTTCAAAATTTCGATTTTCATTTCAGAACAGAAAAATACCTTATTCTATTAGATGCTTAAATTAGAAACGTCTTTTAAATAATTTCAAGCATGTATCTGATGAAGGGCAAAATAGTGCAAATCGCCGGTTGGCACTTATTAGAGAAATTTTGTAAATTATATTTGTTTTGAAAAAAATGTATCGTACTTATACATTCTTCTTTATATTCCCAAAGTCTTGGCAACACTTTATAATCTTTGCACTATTCTGGTTGGCCTGTACTTGTTGCATGGCACGTCTGACAGCATCGTGGCACCCGGGTTGCTTCATAGACGCACAACCTCACCAAAGCCCTTTTTCATCAGCTCCTTTGCCTTTGCGAAAGCACCGTTAGGAAGGCAGACACCTTCCTAACGGTCCATGTCTCAGAGGCGTAAAGAAAGATGGTTAGCAGGTCTGATTTCTGTGCGTTCCATGATGTTTCTGTCACACCAAAGTTCAACTGACAAATTGCCGATCTTGTCATCTATATTGTTCGTCAATCCTTATATTTGCAGTTGCCGGTGTTGTCCACAAGAGCTTCAAAGTATATCATCTTGTTCGCAATAATTTTTGGAAATATCTGAAGATGGTCGAAATATATTTTCCACGCTCTGCACAATTTAATATAATTTTACTTCCACATCCAGTGGTTTTTAAATTTTTATTGTTCAAATAGGCTTAGAATGTCATGAAACGTCGAGATTTTAAGTTTGAGCGAAAAAAAATTCTGTCTGTCGGTCTGTCTGTAACTTTTTTGTGCACACGTTTACTCTGCAACAGTTTAAGATATTGACTTGAAATTTGGTACACATATGTACTTTAACGAGATCTGGAACTAGATTGTGTTTTCATGTTGTTCCGTCTAAGGGTTGGGGGGTAAATTGGGGTAAAGCGTTAATCAAGCAGGTAAGAGTCCATAAAATTGGTATTTAGTATATACAAGAGAAGCTAAGGTCTCAAAAAAATTTTTGGCATTAGCCACCCTCCCCCCATTATTAAAGGGGATGAAAGAAAGAAATGTGGTTTAGTGTGTGTACAAGAACCAGACACCTCAAAATATTTTTTTACTTCATCCACCCCCACTATCACCCCTTATCACCACCCCCACCCCACTACCGATATGGGTTTTTGGGGTAGAGGATTTCAAATATTATATTATTAAAGTTGGATAGAAATCTGGATGTGGAAGTAGTAACTCCTTGGGCAGCGGTTTTTACTAGTTGATATAACAGTGTGTTCAAGTATAGAATATACTTTTCATTTGAAGATGTGTCTAAATCAGTTTCTGCTAATTTTCTTTCAAGATACGTAATGTGATGAGATTAAATGAATTTAAAAACGAGGTTGAAATTGTTTGATAACAGAACGTAGGGTAGATTTTTTGGAAATGGCTGATAATTTAATAAATAATGTAAGTATAATTGATTTTATTTTCGTTTTAGTTTAAAATGCTGTAACCATCCTGTAACTCAACACTTCTTATAAGGCCTTATTTTCATAGTCTCCAAAAATGTGTTTTTAAAGTGTTTCTTTAGAATGCATTTAAAATAAATTAGTGATTTTCAATACGATATTATAAAAATATATATTCATTCCCTTAATAGCCTTAATGACTTTTCAGTTTTTTTTTTGTAATTTATATATTTTTGACATGCTTTTAGTAGGTTGTCCTGTATGTACACTTATGTGCAATAAAATCCCGTACACTTGAAAAATCAAGTAATCCAGTTTTTACTAATATTAAGTGATGCTGATATTAAGTGAATCAGTCTTTTTGGAATTTAGGTTATTAAAAAGTGACATTGATTGTGAAATGTTAATGATTTAATGATTTCGAATTATAACAAATGTAAAAATTGACGTTGAAAAATTGCGTCCGAGATAAGGCCAGATTCTGAGAGCTCAAAACATTAAAAAACAGTTTTCTGAAATGGCTGTTCTACACGTGCCTGCCTGTGATAATTTTACTTCCACATCCAGTGGAAATATATTAACGACAAAAAAAAAATGAAAATTTTTATTGTTCAAATAGCTTTAGAATGTCATGAAACGTCGAGATTTTAAGTTTGAGAAAAAAAAATCTGTTTGCCGGTCTGTAACTTTTTTTTTTATAAAATTGAACATATTTTGTTTAGAGGTGTTGGGAAAGGTGAAAAGATGTTTGCGTTTCGT
Organism: Rutpela maculata; assembly: GCA_936432065.2. NCBI lineage: Eukaryota > Metazoa > Arthropoda > Insecta > Coleoptera > Cerambycidae > Rutpela > Rutpela maculata. The sequence goes on from OW386294.2 coordinate 56,138,707, forward strand.
TCCGTGGCTACTCTATGAACTCGTCAGTAAGTAAATTTAATAATGTAATAATAAATTTAATACCTAATTAATAATATCGAATAAAAGACTAAAAGAGGTTAGAGCTGGCGAGGTTTAACTGTCAATAAAATTTTGTACCGTCTGCGCATGTTGCAGTGCACGTATTTTTTTTGCTGCACCGACTAGATAGTACAGTAGTCACTCTCTTGTGTTTATTTTCTAAATAATACAACCTAATATTTTGTCATGGCTCCGTTCTCCGTTTCCTTCAAAGACGTGATTAAATCTTGTTGGAATAGAAGCAATTAGTCTACGACAATAGTTTTCGTCTTCTCTTAGCTCCTCCCAACAATTTTCAATGGCCGACCACAATTCTTCTTCATTTCCTGGTCTGAAGTTTCGTTCACAATTTTTTTTTACTAGCAAACCCGTTTTACTTCCACATCCAGTGGAAGTATAGTAACGACAAAAAAATTTTTTTTAAATTTTTATTGTTCAAATAGGCTTAACATGGAACGTCGAGATTTTAAGTTTGAGCGAAAAAAAAATTCGGTCTGTCTGTCTGTCTGTAACTTTATTTGTGCGCACGTTTACTCTGGAACCGTTTAAGATATTGACTTGAAATTTGGTACAAGTATGTACTTTAACGAGATCTGGAACTAGATTATATTTTCATGTTGTTCCGACGAAGGTCTGGGGGGTAAATTGGGGTAATTTTGTTTTAAATGGGTAAATCAAGCAGGTAAGAGTCCATAAAATTGATATTTAGTATATATAAGAGAAGCTAAGGTCTCAAAAAAAATTTTGGCATTAGCCACCCCCATTACCACCATCACCCCCCTTATTAAAGGGGATGAAAAAAATGTGATTTAGTGTATGTACAAGAACCAGAAACCTCAAAATATTTTTTTACTTCATCCACATCCACTACCCACTACCACCCCCTATCACCACTCCCACCCCACTATCGATGTGGGGTATCGTTTCATAGGTTTTTGGGGTAGAGGATTTTAAATATTGTTTTATTAAAGTTCCATAAACAATTATTTCCACATACAAAGTTTTTTCGTTGTGAGTGACTTGGATAGAGAATCTGGATGTGGAAGTAGTGATTCCTTGGGCAGCGGTTTCAATTGGGTTTATATCGGGACTGTGCGAAGGCCACGGTAATAATTCAATATTGTTGTTCCCAAACCATTGAGTAATTATCCTGGCAGTATGAATAGGAGAATAGGGCAATTGTCTTGTTGATAAATGAATGAGTTGTTTGGATATAATTGCCCCACCGAAGGAAGCATAACGTTTTCCAAAATATCCCTATAAACCTGTCCATTAAATCTACCATTACCCATGATACGCCACGCTACGCCAAGGCCATACACGCTTATCCAGGCCCAAACATTAACAGACAATTGCCCGGACCTGTTCCGCGGAGACACGTAGCGTTCATGAAACCTGGTATTTGCAGGACGGTACACCCGAATATGTCCGTCATCGCAAGACTGCAAAACTTTTTCATCGGTAAACAGAACATTGTTCCAAAACTCGATAGACATAATTTAAACAAAACAGAATGCGGACTTGCTTACGTTCTTCTGTTAATATGGTCTTCTTGGCATTTACACAGTTTTTTATTTCCTTCGGCTAGCTGTTGACCTCAGTGCTAGAAAATTTATCATGGACACAGCGTCTAGTGCTGTTTGAAACGGATTTTCCCTCAAATAGCCAAGGAGCGCTTCATCTTGAGCGAGATTTGAACTTCTCGGTCGGCCTGAACCGTCTTTTCTCTTTATGATACCTTCCTCCTCCCACCTTGTCTTCACACTCATAACGGTACTTTCATTGAAGTGATAATGTTTAGCAACTGCTCTGATAGACCATCCCTCCTCAATTTTAGAGAGAATTAGAATTTTTTCATGTTCAGTTAATTTCGGCATTTCGAAAATATGACACTGACACTGACAAATAAATAAAGAATGATTTAATATAGTGAAAAATAGGTGTACGGGATTTTATTGCACAGAAGCGTCAGTGTATGTATGTAAAAAAATCTAAGGAACTGACTTTCACCCACTTCTAATTATTGTATCATTATGAAATTTGGCAAATGTATGTAGCTCTAATGATAATACAATATATACAGTATTCTCAATATTATAATGTGTTCAAAATGGCCGCCGCCCCAAGATGGCGGATTATCATTTTCTTTACAACCCCCTTGATATGGGTATCAAAAGAAAGGACTTGATAAATAGAAAACAAATATGTGATCAAAACTTAAAATTGAAAATGGCTGCGTCAACATGGCGGATATGTTTTTATCATTTTCTTTACAATCCTCTTGATATGAGTATCAAAAGAAAGGGCTTGATAAGTAGAAAACAAATATGTGATCACAACTTAAAAATTCAAAATGGCGGCGTCAACATGGCGGATAGGTTTTATCATTTTCTTTACAACCCCCTTAATAAGAAAGGGCTTGATAAGTAGAAAAGAAATATGTGATCAAAACTTAAAAATTTAAAATGACGTCGTCAACATGGCGGATAGGTTTTATCAATTATCGTCGGATTCGACTGAAAATCGGTATCTGTGGGATATCGAGGGTGCAGATTAGGTACAATTATCCGGTCCAAATTTAACAAATTGTTTATTTTTCCGAAAGTGATAAAATTCTAAAAGACTAAAAAGTAAAAAACAAACTAATGGTTTAAAAGACTAAAAACACATACTTGCACTAAGAAGCAAAAAATAATCATCGAACCTATTTCCTCTGTCAACTAATTTATTTTACCCAAACTAATGATGACTTTATTTCATTTTTCGTGTAAGCGAATGCCTCAGAGTAACGTGTAACGATTTTATTACATCCAAAGAAATGTTAGCCATAACATAGAATTTTACGAATTTTACCATTTTGTAATTCTATGAAAAATTTACAGGATGCAAGTTCTAACAAGGGTTGAATAACTTGGCTGCATTATTTAGGGAAATGTTCCCAAATGACACGGAAGCGTCAAAACCATATTAGCTACCCCTTACCTAAGCTTCTAATAGTTGGATATCATAAAAGGGTCTTGACTAAATGTAGGCGATCCCTAGAGACTGTATCGAACATCAGCTCCTTCAGAAGTACTTAATGGATCTAATTTGTTTTCATACGCCCTGACAGCTAATAGAACATTAAAAGACAACCGTTAAATATATAGAGGGTTTTGCAGTGATTCTTAAAGCCCACCACGCAACCCCAAATATAGGATGATATATTTATTATATTTTGTCTCGATAAATTTAAATGCACTTTTGTCATATATCATTTGTTTAAACTTCTTAGACGCAAACAAGACCTGTCAATTACCAAAGAGGACTGTACACCTACTATGTATACGTACATTTTTTTTAAAGTATCAATGGCCGTTGCATATCTCTGTATATAGACAAAAAATAATGACATCACTGACAAATCGTACAATTGTATGTAACATAATCTCAATGATATGCACTTGTCTCAAAAATCATAAATCATAATAGATACTCATCTCTTATTTGCTGCATATGCAGTATGTATATTGGACATATCGACACCATGAATCTCCTAACCGAAACTGAAATAACAACACATTCTGTACCTGAATAAAATACCTAATGTTTTGATAATTTGTTTTGCTGATAACATTAATATTCTTATATTTGAAGACAGTTTAGATAAATTAAAATTTACCACTGAAAAAATTTATAACGCAATAACTAAGTGGACGGACAAAAACAAATTATATTTAAATAATAATAAGACCAGTTTAATACTGTTTAGTTTAAAGAGAAATGCAGACAAATTACATTTCTCTGGCAATTTTCAAATCTTTCCTACAGATCCAGATCCAAAATGTTGGGCATTGCTTGAAAAAAAGCATCTACAATTTATTCATCTGTATATGACAAACGCTATGGTGTGAAATTAAGAAGCTGTTGTTTCGGGCTAAAATATCCAGTCATTGTAGTATGGGCATTCAACTTACTCTTTATTATGCTAACTTTAATTCGAGCCTAAAATATGAAATAGTTAATAGCTCACAAGTTTGTTGAGTTTTCTACAGAAATATACAGTACGCATAGCTGGGGACTAAAAAGAATGCTTTTAAAAGTCTTAGAATCTTAACTTTAGTGAGTATTTATATATTGGAGATCTGTACATATGTTTACAAAAACAAGTCTATGTTCTTAACCATAACACAGTTCCACAAAATAAAAAAAGTGATCTGTTCTTGGAACTCCATTGGGTGACCCTTATGTATTTCGACGTACTGACCACGAATCAGGTGTCCGTTTAGCTCCATCACCGCGAAAATAACCTAAAAAACTCATCATTTAAGTTTTTTCGCGATTTACTAAAAATTGGTGGGTGATGGAGCTAAACGGACAAAAGATTCGAATTCAGCATGTCGAAATACATAGGGCTTACCCAATGAAGTCCCAGAAACAGCCCACTTTTCACTTTTTTTTTGGTGTATTTGCATACGCGGTTTTCTATAAAATGGCGGAGCATCCGGTAATATTCGTATATTACAAAGGCACACATAAGACAAAAATTGTATGTTTCTGGGACTCCATTGGGCAATCCGGTGTTCGTTTATCTCCATCACTCACCAATTCTTAGGTATGCGAAACACGGCATAAGGAACAGCTTTAAACCAATTCCTTTCGAAAAACAATGTTTCAAAAAAGTTTTATACAGGGTGATCTACCATGACATGCGAAAAATGTATCAGTAGGTTGTCCCTGTTGTAGAACTCTCCAAAATCGTTCTAAGTTGAAGACAGAATCAAAATTCGGCTCAGGCAAAAAATTTCATTTAAGGACATTTTTATGAGTCTGCAGAGGCTCAGATCAGTCCATAAAGACCGTTATGAGTTCTATAGGCGTCAGAAATAACCAGGTGAAAATTCAGAGAAACACCGAATTTTCACTTAGGAAAATATGTTTTGGTTCAGGATATGAGAGTGAAAGTATATAATAGCAAGGATTTTTGAATAATATACTTTTTTCAGAGGCGCAACAAAGTTGGACTTTGAAAAATAATATTCTTAAAAGTGCGTCGAAAGGACCCCGGAACAAAACCCATGAAAATGGTCATTCGGTGGAATTGGCTGAAATTTTGGTATTTTGTAGTTCGAGTCATGCTGATCAAAAGTTCTTATCACATCGAGCCAATCCTATGGACAGTTTTTGAGATACAGCTTGTCAAAGTTAGGTAATTTGCGTCATTTTAGACATTCAAGAACTTTTTACTCTTAAACTATTAACTTTAGCAAAAAATTGCAAGAGTCGAAATATTCTTGTTATAGTCCAATAAAGCTCAAGACTTTTTTTCAGAATTTTTTTATCAATTTTTAGGTTAAGTAAAATTTATATATGTCAAATTTCGGCATACTTCGGTGGGATTGGCTGAAACTTTGCTATTTTGTAGTCAAAGTCCTGCTGATCAAAAATTCCTATTGCACTGAACCGATCCTATGAGTGGTTTTTGCTCCAGGAGTGCTTGAAGGTCTTAACAACGAGGTAACGAGTAATCTATATGTATGTGTTTATGAATGGCTTCCAGCGCGTTTATGTACTGCGTGCATGCGTTTGTGTGTATGTATGTGCCAATATATACAGGGTTATCCGGAAATATCGCTAACAAACTTCTGGTGCAGATTCTACATATAAAAATATGTCCGCAAATACCTCGAGCTACGGCCCTTTGAAGATAGCACGCAAAAACTGATAATTATTTTATATTTCAGAAATCTTTTGATTTACAGGGACGCGTCTATACACACGTATTAACAATAATACAAGCTTATTTTTACATTATATTACATTACATTTTTTGTGCATGTACACAAACACGCTGGAAGCCATTCATAAACTCATACATAGATTACCCAATACCTCGTTGTTAGGACGTTCAAGCATTCCTGGAGTGAAAACCACTCATAGGATAGACTAAGTGCAATAAGAATTTTTGATTAGCATGACTTTAACTACAAAATAGCAAAATATGACATATATATATTTTACCTAACCTAAAAATTGATAAAAAAATTCTGAAAAAAAGTCTTGAGCTTTATTGGACTATAACAAAAATATTTCAACCCTTGCAATTTTTTGCTGAAGTTAATAGTTTAAGAGTAAAAAGTTTTTGAATGTCTAAAATGACGCGAATTACCTAACTTTGACAAGCTGTATCTCAAAAACTGTCCATAGGATTGGCTCGATGTGATAAGAACTTTTGATCAGCATGACTTGAACTACAAAATATCAAAATTTCAGCCGATTCCACCGAATGACCTTTTTCATGGGTTTTGTTCCGGGGTCCTTTGGCTTGAAAATCGATTTATCAAAAGTACGCCAAAATTTCACTTGCAGACTAATTTTTCAAAACTGCGTCAAAATTTGGCTTGAAAATCGATTTATCAAAAATACGCCGAAATTTCACTTACAGTTAATTTTTCAAAACTGCGTCGAAATTTTGCTTGAAAATTGATTTTTCAAAAGTACGCTAAAGTTGGACTTAATTAATTTTTCAAAAGTACCACGAAGCTAGTTTAAAAAATACTCCAAAAATGTAAATATTGAAATATTTTCCATTTTTATTCCTCAACCAAAGACATGGACCATTGAGGTATGGTCATTGAAAGCCCTGTTCTAAAGTATGAGCATAAAATTTTAGCGATACATGGCATCCAAAAGGCAAAATAGACGATTTTGACAAAGCCGGCGTAGTGCCGATAAACAAAAATTGATAAAAATCAGTGCACATGCACAAGGCCGGTTTCTCGCATAGAAAGAGTTTGGATTGACTCAGCGGCTCGCAATTTGGTCGAGCGCGTTGAGTGGTCCAGACAAAGCAATGGTAGGAAAGCCAATAGCAGGGCTTTCCAAATGACAAAGTTATAGAGGAAAACGCCTTGTGCATAAAAAACCAAATATTCAATTTTGCCTAAAAGTTGCTCGAAGGTGGGTTGCTGCCATATCGATAATATTGAACAACTGTATAGGGGCAAGTAAATTGTGGACTGATTGAACGCCATTAAATTTATGCAGTAATAAGTCCTCACGAATGTGTTTGAGTACGTGAACCGCCACGATACAAGAACTTTAAAGCTAAGTAGTCTCTAACGAAACTAAATTCATTTAGTAAAACTTTTTTAAGTTAAAATCAGTCAGTCGTAATTATGAAATTACAAATAGTCTCAAACTTCTCTAAAAAGCTCGCATTTTGATTCTGAGAAGGTATGCATGAATCTTTTCTGCCTAATCGATCGTTAGCGTAAGCGCTCTCGCTTGTATGGTCTGAAAGCCATCGCCTTGATTGGGGAAGGCATGATTCTTCCTTAAGAATTTCGTGTAACCATTTCTGTTAAATAAACGGATTCTTTGAACTTTTGCATTTTAATTGATCTTGAGACCTGTTGACGGTCTATAATCCATGGAACTTTCGTATCGAAAACCGGATGTGTCGAGTTAACTCACATTAACACTTGACCTTCTGGTTGCCTTACGGAGGTTTGATAGGGATTTTTTTATGCGTTTTTTGAGAAATCCCTAAGGTGTAGAGTCCGTTATTAACAGATAAAAACGTGGATACTACGTACAAAATTAATCCCTCCGAAGAACAATTCTTCGGTTGGGCTTTTTTTTATATAAAAATTCAGAATTTCAAAAGGTACCTAAACCCCTAACGAGGAAATTCATGTCGTTACCGATCTGTGGTAGTGCAGCCTTGGTCCATTATTCGACTATCGAAGTGCATCTTATCTCGAATCCGCCTGGGAGGTAGGGGGTAATACGCGACTGGCACCCCCTGAGAAATTAAATTGTGTCGCGTCATTTGACGCCCGGTAGTGCGTTCTTCTACATCCCCACCGAAAGGAGATAAAAAAGGAAAAATTAAAAAAAATTGACCAAAAAAAATACCTTATTATTTTGTAGAAATGACTTTAACCAATCTGACGTAAAGCGGTACAACTATATCACTTTATCAGACTTGGGATTGACACTATTGACAGCAAAGCTGGAGAGGGTAGAAGTGACTTTTTGGTTTTAATCAAATCACATTACAAAAATAGTGAAATAAATCGAATAGACATTGAACCTTTGCTAGTGAACTCTGCAAAAACAAGTAGTTATAAGAGAAATTTACTTAAACCCGTCAATAACACGCCGGTGTCCTGATTGTTCGACCGAAAGCGAAAAACGCGGCACTTTGACAGCACTCGCCGGCTTTTTATGCCAATTAAGGAAATGTAAACATCTCCAATATGTTCTTTCATAAGTAAGTTTGTTGCACTATTACTGACCTAGACAATAACAGTAGTGTATCTTCGTAAATTTTACACTAAATTACCTCAGAGCACTCTAAAATTCTGCAGGGGCTTTCCCACATTGAAGACTAGTACACCATTTTATTTTCTGCATATCATGATAAATCACGTTGTATATGTCTGTAAATGTTTCAACATTTTAACCATGAAATTAAATCATCTCCAAACATTAAGATTTTTAGAACAAAACTCAAAAAGTTTTTAGTAAATAAAGTTTGCCATACCCTAGACGAATTTTACTTCCACATCCAGTGGAAGTATAGTAACGACAAAAAATTTTTTTAAAAATTTTATTGTTCAAATAGGCTTAGAATGTCATGAAACGTCGAGATTTCCAGTTTGAGCGAAAAATAAATTTCTGTCTGTCTGTCGATCTGTCGGTCTGTCTGTCGGTCTGTCGGCCTGTAACTTTTTTTTGTGCGCACGTTTACTCTGGAACCGTTTGAGATATTGACTTGAAATTTGGTACACATATGTACTTTAACGAGATCTAGAACTAGATTATATTTTCATCTTGTTCCGTCGAAGGGTTGGGAGGTAAATTGGGGTAAATTTGGAGTAAATAGGTAAATCAAGCAGGTAAGATTTCATAAAATTGATATTTAGTATAGACAAGAGAAGCTAAGGTCTCAAAAAAAATTTTGGCATTAGCCACCCCCATTACCACCCCCACCCCATTATTAAAGATGAAAAAAAATGTGATTTAGTGTGTGTATAAGAACCAGAAACCTCAAAATATTTTTTTACTGTATTCACCCCCCACTACCACCCCCTGTCACCACCCCCACCCCACTACCGATGTGGGGTATCGTTTTATGGGTTTTTGGGGTAGAGGATTTCAAATATTATATTATTAAAGTTCCATAAACAATTATTTCCAGATACAAAATTTTTTCATTGTGTGACTTGGATAGAAAATCCGGATGTGAAAGTAGTGATTCCTTGGGCAGCGGTTTTTTGCTTTTGCTTAATATTTTACTTTTACCTACTTCATGTTATTTATTTATTTGTTTTTAATCTTGTTCGTTGACAATTCCAGTTTTCATTATTGTTTATTACTATTTTTACATTTACATTTATACGTCAGTTTTAGGAGCTGACGTATTCCACATTTTGTTGTATATCTGTTACATTTTAAATGTGGAAATAAATGTCATTATTATTATTGATTCATAATTTAAAACAGCACCACCTCCTATAAAAGTCTATGCTGTAATATGACTTCCTCCACATAGTCCAATCAAATATGTCGACAAATTTCAAGTCAATATCTTAAACTGTTCTAGAGTAATCGTGCGCACAAAAAAGTTAGAAGACCGACAGACAGATAGAAATTTTTTTCAATCAAACTTAAAATCTCGACGTTTCATGACATTCTAAGCCTATTTGAATAATAAAATTTTTTTTTGTCGTTACTATACTTCCACTGAATGTGGAAGTAATTGACGTAATTTCAAAGGAAAGAAAATTAAAGGATTAAATAAACGGAAATTATCTCGAATCTTCTTTTCGGATCTTTATATCAAGTATTATGTAAGTATTATGTACAATAGAGTTCGTATTCATTCTTCATTTGTATTGGTTAGGGTTTTTGAAAAAAAGAGTATAAATTTTATTCAGTGCAATTTCCGAAAAGTTCTTTATTTGAGATTTTTTAGAAAAACAACAAAATGTACTTTTCAGCGTGGCGACCAACCTTAAAAAAAATTAAAAGATAAGAAGTAAGTTAGTCAATTATTGCTTTTAGCATTGCAATCAGGAGCATCGAAGTGGATGAATAATAAACAACTCTGTTTTTATTTTGACGCTATTTTGAGTTTCATTATCTTAATAGTTTAGTTTTTAAACGTTGTTTTTTAAAAGTTTTTATTTAACTTGCAATGTTTGTTTGTATGTGTGTTTATATGTTTGTTTGTTTGTTAGTTTAGGTCAAATCGTGCAAGCTGAATTTCGACTAGTTCTAATTAAGCTAGAGCTTTGAAATTTGGCATACGTGTATAAGTCCGGTGACAATGCAACATAGTATAGCCATTATCGGTCTAAATCCAATATGGCAGACGTCCCAAGATGGCGGATCGGCTTTTAGTAACAACCCCCTTGATATGGGTATCAAAAGAAAGGGTTTGACGGGTAAAATACGATAAAGTATGTGACGTCATTCTAAATCTAATATGGCGGACGTCCCAAGATGGTGGATCGGCTTTTTAGTAACAACCCCCTTGATATGGATATCAAAAGAAAGGGTTTGACGAGTAAAATACGATAAAGTATGTGACGTCATTCTAAATTCAATATGGCGGATGTGGGAGAGGTGGAAAGAGGTGGGGAAGGGGTGGGAAGAGGTGGGAAGAAATGGGAAAGCGTGGGTGGTTGGTAAGAGGTGGGAAGGGGCGGAAGGGGCGGAAGGGGTGGGGAGAGGTGGGAATGGGGTGCAAAGAGATGGGGAGAGATGGGAAAAGGCAGGGGAAGGGGTCGGCAGAGGTGGGAAAGGAGTGGGGAGTAGTGTTAGAGGGGAAAGAAGACGGGAGAGGGAAGGGGTGGATGGCGGTGGCAAATTAAAGGGTTTTGTCTGTAAAATAAGTAGACTAAAAAGTAAAAAATAAAATTATATAAAAAAAATATTTTTAAGAAAAAGCTTTTATTTGAAAAAACTACTAAAAAGTAAAAATAATTTTTTTAAAATTCATACACCTGGAAACCAAAAGCTTTGGGGGCGGTCAATTGAGCAAATTAACTATGCAATAGCGCTATATGACCGCCCCAAAGCTTTTGGTTTCCAGGTGTATGCATTTTAAAAAAATTATTTTTACTTTTTAGTAGTTTTTCAAATAAAAGCTTTTTCTTAAAAATATTTTTTTTATATAATTTTATTTGTTATTAGGAATTTACGCTATTTCGATTTTGTTTAATTCATTTATAGGATAAAATGTGTTTGTTTAGGGATGACAATATCTATTTTCATCATGGAAAACAAGGGCGGATCTAGAAATTTCAATAATTTTTTTCTCGTCTGTGGCGCATGGGACCCATGCGAAATATGGGAAATAACATAAGCACTCCTCTAATGACCCCTAAAAAATTTTGAAAAAGCAGTTTGCGAAAATTTTTTTCAAAATTCGAGCCCCCCCCCCCCCCCGAGCCAAGAGACTCTCGTTTAAAATTATTCTTTTTTTGTCATATACATTTTACTTTACATAAAAATGCAACAATAGGTTTTGGAGTTTATGAAAATATTTTTATTACTAACTGAGATATAACGAATTGAAATTTTGTAATTTGTTAAATTGTAAATTACAAAATTTCAGTTCATTGTATTTCAGTTAATAATGAAAATATTTTCATAAACTCCAAAACCTATTGTTGGATTTTGACGAAAAGTAAAATGTATATGACAAAAAAGAATAATTTTAAACGGGACTCCCTTGGCTGGGGGCACTCGAATTGTGAAAAAATTTTTCGCAAACTGCTTTTTCAAAACTTTTTAGGGGCCGTTAGAGGAGTGCTTCTCTAGATGTTATTTCCCATATTTCGTGTGGGTCCCATGCGCCACAGACGAGAAGAAAATTATTGAAATTTCTAGATCCGCCCTTGATGGAAAAACGTCGCCTAAAATGGTATTTCCCATTTTAGGCGACGGCAACCGTTTATTTCACTATGTTTTTTATTATTTATTTGATAATGACGAGCATTATCGCGAAATCCGCATTCGAATCGTCAAAAAGATTAAAAATGAATGGGAACATTACGAAGGTTTTGTTGTTGGTGACCCATCTTATAGTCTGCTCATTAATAATTCAACTGAATATGAAATTTGTTATCGTTAGATGGTGAATACGCTGGTCATGTTGAATCGCATTGCATTACTTCGCAAAAACGAAGAGTATATTGTATTTGATCGGCGCATTTCTAAAATCGTAAATATCGCTCGTAGAGAAAATTTTTTTATATCATTGTGTTAGTGAACGAATTCTGAACAACTTTCTAAATGTCCGTCTGTCCGTCAGTCCGTCCGTTCGTCCGTCCGTCCGTCCGTCCGTCCGTCCGTCCGTCCGTCCGTCCGTCCGTCCGTCCGTCCGTCTGTCCGTCCGTCACGTTTCTTGTAAGCACGATAACTTAAGAAAGAAAAGTTCGATTATATTGAAATTTAGAAAGTAAGTTAGTTTTAGCTAGAGGAAGAACCCTATTGTTTTTGAAGAAAATCGATCGGTAAATAAAAAAGTTATTAATTATTTAATTTAAAAAAAATATATTCTCTTAATTATTTTCGCTTGTACTAAAATGGAAATCTTGCGAAATATTATTTCCATAATACATTTTTTTTGTTTATGAATTTTACTAATATATATTTCATAGAAGTACGAGTTGAAATATATATGATTGTCAATAGATATAGGTATATGACAGACAATCAATTTTAATAGCAACATGTGGTGGCGCAGCGGCTAAAGCTTTGCGTTTGCAATCCAAAGGTCCCGTGTTCGAATCTCACGGTTGGATATTTTTTTTTCATTTTTTTTTCATATAATTTTTTTCACAACAAAGATGGTATCAGAAAATTTAGGATGCCCAAAAACTAACATTATCTAGAAGAAAACTGCGAAGAGTATCCTATAGAATGTGTAACAATTTTATATAAAAAGCTGAGTAAATTGGCGAAGAGTACGTTTTTAGCTTGTTTCTTAATTATTTATTTAAGGTGTACAAAGAGACGATAATAATGACAGTTTTGAATATGGTACGGGAAATATTATTTTTGTAATTTACTTTTTTTGGCAATGTTGAGCGGGGCATTATAGTGTTTTAGAATTCCATCCAATATCTAATTTTATGCATGTCTCCAATGTTGTACAAGATTCTCTTTCTAATATTATGAACAAATAGTTCGAAAAAGTCGACTACATTAACAAATACATTCAATGGTCTACATTCAATGTTTACAATACGAAAAAAAAAGCTTTTTTAATTCAATATAGATGTGCCCTCGCGTATGTGGTTTCTGTTGCTACTTCAAAAGCAACTCCATTTAACTTGGGCAATTTAAACCATGAGTGTAAAAATTGCTCTGAACTGTACTTTTCACGTGAAAAAAATCAGGGATTATTTTGGTTGTAATAAAAAGTTCAAAAGTATTATAAATGTGAAATAACAAGAACAAAGGTATTTTTTACCCATTCTCAGATTCTTCAGACTGACAGTTTTTATCTGTCAATAACTCTATCCGATAATCGAACATTGCCTAATATTACCACATGGTACATAATAATATTGTTTCTTCCACTTATGAAAGTTATTTTGTATGCTACTTTGATAACTGTCAAATGCCAATACTGATTTTTAAACCCATGAATACTAGAGACAAGGATGACGCATCCCGTGCTTTCTACATGTCCGTGAAACTGGAAGAAGAAAGAAGCCGCACGTTAGGTGACGCAGTTCTCACTATCGCACTGGAACGTGGAAAAATATGAATTTTATATGCAATCGCGTTATTATCGTTACTCGTGACTATTATAAAGAGCCTTTGTGATGAAAGATGATTTCATTGTTGGCAGCACTATTCATTATTTAAAATAATAAACACAAGCGTTTCTGTTTTTGAAATAATAACGACACAAATAAGAAAATTGACAATATCCAGTGGCGGATCCAGGGGGGGCACAGGGGCACGTGCCCCCCTGTCGTCTATTTTGGTATTTGTTTTTATTAAATAAGAGTGATTTATGAAAAACAGTATTAATTGTTATTGTATTATATATACAGGGTGGGGCAATACTGCATCGGACTTCGATATCTCGAGTTCTACGATAGCAAGAAATTAAAAAAAAAATGCAAGTAAACTAGATAAAAAAAGTCTATAACTGGAAATAATTTTCGAATATACACGGCGGGCCAAGCCTCTTCCTAGACTATTTCATTCCTATGTTATTATTGACTATCTCCCAACCACTTGAATGTAATGATTTTTTTTTTGTTGAAATAATGCCATCTGCAGATACATATTGAAAAAATCACCATAGTCACAATTCTAGGTTTTAAGAAAAACTTATGTGAATGCTAGTTACGAGACATATCTAATCAATGTTATTGAATCATATTTACTTCCTAAAAATGTATAGGGTGGCCAAAAATTATTTTTCAATTAACTTTTTAAATTGAATTTTCTCAATTTTTCGACGATGTGATGTAGAAATAAAAAACGAACATTTTTTTATAAGTACTTTCCTATGGCTAATTGCAACCATTTTCGTTTTATTGAGCAATAAGTACAAAATTCAACAATATACAAAAAAAATAGAGGTTTCTGCAAATAATTTATTTGAAAAAATTATAATAAATGGTCTACATGTTGCCCATTTTAATTGACACACATCTCTAGCGCTCTAGAAATGAGGTTTCTACTGTTCCTAAAATTTCTGGTGTGATAGATCTAAAAGCATATTTTGTACTGTTGTTGGTGTGTCTTTATAAACAATTTCCTTCACGTATCCCCATAAAAATAAATCAATTTTTGTAAGATCTGGGGATCTAGCAGGCCATTTAGTGGGTCAATTTCTTCCAATCCATTGAAGTAGGTAGGTATTATTTAAGTGGCCTCTAACTGCATTTAAATAATGTGGTGGAGCACCATCTTGCTGAAACCACATCCTATTTCGAGTCCTTTTAGGAAGATTCACCAATAATTATGGCAGATAGTTTTTCAGAAAATGAAGATAAATAGCTCCAGTCAATGTACCATCAAAGAAATGTGGCCATATTACGTGTTCTGGCCTCATTTCAAAACTGCACAAAGACGTGTGTCAATCAAAATGGGCAACATGTGGAGCACCTATTATAATTTTTTCTAACTAATTATTTGAAGAAACCTTTATTTTTTAAGTTTATTCTTGAATTTTGTGCTTATTGTTCGATAAAACCAAAATGGTTGCAATTAGCCATAGGGAAGCACTTACAAAAAATGTTCGTTTTCCATTTCCACATCACATCGTCGAAGAATATACAGGGTGTTATATTTGAAAAAAATGAGAAAATTCAATTTAAAAAGTTCTTAATTGAAAAATAATTTTTGGCCACCCTGTACATTTTTAGGAAGTGAAAATGATTCAAAAACATTGAATAGATGTCTCATAACTAGTAGTCACATAAGTTTCCGTTAAAACCCATCACTGTGACTTTGGTGATTTTTTCAATATGCAGCTGCAGATGCATTATTTCAACAAAAAAATTCATTGTATCCAAGTGGTTGGGAGATAGTCAATAATAATATAGGAATGAATAGAGTATAGAAAGAGGCTTCAAAAAATGTACTGATATACATAGCATTCCATTTAAAAGCCACTTGATCCTGAAATTTCGTCTTGGCTCGCCCTGTATATTCGAAAATAATTTCCGGTTATAGACTTTTTACTTAGTTTACTTGTATTTTTTTAATTTCTAGCTATCGTAGAACTCGAGAAATCGAAGTCCGACGCACTATTGCCCCACCCTGTATATGTACATGTACTGTACGTGCCCTCCCTGCCGTTTATTTTGGCAAAAAGGCCGAGCATAAAAAATTTGTTGATTTTTGATTTGTGAGCGGAAAAATTTTTGGTGATTTTCTTCCACTCTCGCTCATTGCATTAATTTTCATTGATGAGTGGAAAATTTTATGATTCCCGCTCATCAATTTTCATTGCTGGGTAAAAAATATTGTGATATCCCCCACCGCTCATCAATTTTTTCATTTCCGAATAAAAGAAAATATTTGTTTGTTTGCTATGGCGGCGCATTTTTAATGGTTGTGGCCCCCCTGTCAATTTGTTCAGGATCCGCCACTGACAATATCCGATAAACTTAGTGTGCTAGTATTACTGGCGCCACCTGTGGCATGGCACGTCTTGAGTCCACATTTTGCGGATCGGTTTTCATCGGAATTCCCATAAACGTCCGTAATCCTGGTCTTTAGTATTCACGGACCATTTGACATCTGTCAACTGTTAGTAGTTACTTTTGACAATATGGACAATGTAGTATTGCAAGGACAACATTATTTGCTATACACAGTTTTATGTTAATAAAAATCAATAAAGTATAATTGACTGACAGAATTTGGCAGTTGTCAACCGTCAAAGTAATATAATTTACTCATGAAAAAATACTTCTTACACAGCAGAATTCATAGTACCAGTAGACCCTTCAGTCAACTAAAGGCCCTATATATACCCCTTACTGTTTCACTCGTGGCATTGACAACGTTATAACAGCTGTCAACTGTCATAATAATCCTATTTGCAGAAAAAAAACTTATACAGCAGATTTAGTACCATCCATTGACCCTTGTCTTAAATAAAGGATCAGTTGTGTATCTATTAACGTCATAAATGGCCATTGGCAGCTTATCGCAACTGTCGAACTGTCAACTGTCAAACAATGTTATTATGTACCATGTGCTAATCTTAGGCAATATTCGATTACAGGATAGAGTCATTGATAGTTAAAAACTGCCAATTTGACCAATGCCAATTTTCACAATCATATTTTGCAGGCAGTTGATACAAGGAAGAAACCGATTATGATGATTTTAGTGGTTACTAGAAAAAAAAATGAAACGACAGGAAAATAATACCTTTACAATTTTGATGACGAATAATATATCAGAAGGTCACCGAAAAGAAGAAAATAACACAGGCACACACAAAAAAAAAATGTCGAGTGCTAGAAGGCAGACGTATGTATTCCCATGCATTTAGACCCGTGAACACGAATCCGATGTCTGTTTTGCCGGATTGGCTCTTACATTTTTCCTAACCCCAAAAAACACCCTAAGGCTGCCCGAAAAATCTCAAACAAGTAAATAAAAAGCTTAAATGAGCTGACCACCATATCTAAACGTATTTTGGGGCGCTGAGAACGAATCTGAGATCAGAATTGGCCGATCAGTTAGGAATTTTGACATAACCTCAAAAAATACCTAAAAAATGCCCGAAAAATCCCAAACAAAAAGCTTACATGAACTGATCACTATATCTATACGTAATCTGAAGCACTGAAACCGAATCCAAGGTAAGAATTTATGCGCGACGATCGAATATCTTGTAAAATCCATATTTAGGATGAAAACGTAGTTAAACGTACCCAAAAATGACTGAATCATAGCCCGAAATTGACTTTGCTCTACACAATATCTGAATATATAATTTCCGACGTATTTTCACGAGCTGAACACAATATCGTAATCAGAATTAAAGCGCAATCTGTAAACTTTATAGAGAAATATCATTTCAACATATTTTCTCATCAACCCTAGTAAGCGGAGATGGGTAACTTTTAAATTTTCAAATATCTAAAGGAAAATATTACTGGACAATGACATTTTTAGGAAAAAATTTTCGGACAAAGTTTGCTCTGTTGAGAGAGGAATATCGTTTGGTCTTAACATTTACCTACACCCTCCCTTGATGGTTTTTTACTTTTCTTCTTAGAGCTGTTTAGAATCGTATAGTTTTTTAATTCTGTTTGATTGTCATATGCCATTTGTTGTTTCTTTTTCTATTTTTGCGACTAGGACACCTCCACGTGGTGACGGTGGGCAACGACTTATTTCGGCTAAGTTTCTAGGTAAGAAAAATCCCGTCATGGCAAAAGTAGAGAAAGAGTTTACGATTTAGGGCGGTCGGTTTGGGAAAGCGGGACCGCGGGTATCGTTATCAAGCATCCGCAGCTCTGGTGAAGTGGAAAACTTGGCTTCCTATGAGTACAAGAAATTTGCACAACTGTGTAAATAATGCGAATTCCTTCTGTTTTGTTTGTAGTAAATTCGAGGTTTCGAAAAGTCTTTTTCTCTTTTTCTGTATGAGCTAGAACGAACATCACTTGATACTAAATTGTCTTTTTCCATAATCACCGCTAAATATTCTTCCCTACCATTAGATAGACCAAGATTTCTAATAACATTATTAAGTTTATCATTTCACCAAATATTGGGAGTTTTAGTTCTTATCGAACACTCACATTCACTGTCATCTTCTTGACTTTCGGGAACATTTTCGTGGCTTGGTTCTAAAAGGGCCAATGTTACATTTGTTTTATTAATGACTTTGGCCCTTTTAGCACGAAGCCACAGATTTGTATTGCTAAAAAATAAGTCTCTTCACGGATTCCAGGCTCCTTCCATATTGTTGGATTTTTATATTTTACTTTTTAACGTTCTTTCCTTTTGTTCAACATCTTATAACATACGATGCAAGGTACCATGGAAAACCTTTATCCACTATTTCCATACTATAACATTTTAGATAAATATTTTTTTATTTTATCGTTGATTTTTTTCAATATTTCGGAACATCGAATTTACTAAAAACAAGGCAAGAATTTTACACAAATACCTTTAAAACAAGAACTCTAAATCTAACAAAACTTAAGGCAAGAACTTTTCACCAAGAACTCTAAATATAACATATTCTAAGACAGGAACTTTACACAAAGAACTGTAAACCAGGAACTTTAAACCTTAATAGTTCTTGCATTAGGAACTTAACAGTCTTGTCTTAATTTAAGGTTTAAGTTTTTGGTTTAAAGTTCTTGTCTCAGGTTATGTTGGGTTAAGAATTCTTGGTTTAAAGTTCTTCGTTTAAAGCTCTTGCCTTAGGTTATGTTAGGTTTAGAGTTCTTGATTCAAAGTTTTAAAGTTCTTGGTTTAAGCTTTTAATTTATTTGTTTTGGATTTTTGGGCATTTTTTAGGTGTTTTTTGAGGTTATGTCAAGATTCCTAACTGATCGGCCAATTCTGACCTCATATTCAGTTTCAGCGCCCCAAATTACGTATAGATATAGTGATCAGCTCATTTAAACTTTTTATTTACTTGTTTGGGATTTTTCGGGCATTTTTAAGGTGTTTTTTGAGGTTAGCAAAAATGCAAGAGCCAATCTGGCAAAACGGACATCGGATTCGTGTTCAGTGGGTCAAAATGCATGGGAATACATAGGTCTGCCTTCTAGCAGTCGACATTTTTTTTTGTGTGTGCCTGTGTAATTAATAAACAGATGGTGTCAAATAGAGAGGGAAGATATTTACAAATAATTTTACAAATTCTTTACATTCCTTGCTTATCGAAGGGAAGTATTGTAAATCGTGAAAAATCACTATCATAGATTACTTAGATTTTTACATTTCGGATCATCTTAGGATTATAAAAATTAAGGTCTTTCAATTCAGTATGTCTGTCTGTCGGTCATAGTGATAGATCTAAAAAAGCTATTTGCCTGAGAAAAGTAATACCCAAGTAGCACAAAGATGCCATTCAGCTGAGATAACCAAAATGCAGCTACTAAAACGTTTCAACGGTTTTAGTATATTTTGGTCATTTTAGTCGTAGTTTAGCGTCAAATTTAAAAACGAAAAACGAAATAGTCATGATGATCTCTTTTTAGGTATATACTGGTCATTACTAGTAGTCATAATATTGCCATGCAGGTTTGGTTATAAAGTCATTTTCAAGATGTCATATATGAGCAAGTAATTATGAATAGCAACAATATTAAGTCCTAATACTGCCATTTTATCTATAAATATGGCTAGAATATGTTGACATGGTTTTTGTTATTACTAAGAAATCAGCCTAAACACGACTATGACTCCATTAGTTAGGCTTTACTCTGGCGGTTTTCTTAGCTGTTGTTACCGAATCATGACTGAAACAATAATGAAAAAATATCCTTATTAATGACTATTTTAGAAGTAATTTTGTACATATTAAAATCTAAATTGAGGCCAAACGGCGAGATAAAAGTATAACCTAAAAACAAGTATTAATAATGTTGAAAACTTTATACATACGCAAATAAGTTTTATATCAACAGAAAAATAAGAATGAAATGTGAAAGAAAATATAGGCAGAGTTCCACATATTATTGGAAAATGAATGTCGCCTAAAAGTAAGTTCAGAGAGTAGGTACTTATATAGCGGCATAACACTTTTCACGGGCTGTTTTCGACATTTGTGTCTACAGAAGCTTATTCATTAATATAAATATTTAGATTATCAAAGTGAAAGTGTCAACCTATCTTTTGCATCAGTGTCCAAGACTGCTGACATTCCATTTTCTATGGCTGGTCATCATTAACATTTTACTATTACTCCTTTTTATTGTACATGGTTGCTGGGAGTATTTTGAGTCTGGTTTTGATTGCGAATTAGTCAAAATGTATGTATGCTTTTTTATTTGACCAGTAAGTTGGCTATTTACTACCTACCCAACTTGAAGGTACTGCACTAAGGAAAATTTGCTCCTCGATGGTTTCGTCCACGCAATACATTTTCAGAAACTTTAGTAACAAATTTTAATTTAGTTGGAGAAAGGAAATGTAAAGACGTTGGAGAAACAAAGGCCAAAATACAAAGTAACCCGTTCCACACAATAGCAGTTAAAAAAACGTAAAAAGAGAAGTTCATAGTTTAGCCGTATTTTGATACTAAAACTCGCTAACCACTTCAACTAATTTTCTGGTAATAGTTTGGCTAATATGACCGGTTAAATTTGACGAAAAAACTTTATTAGATCTCTTACACTCATATTCTGGTTTATTTCTAGCATCATTAGCGAAAGCATATGCCAAATGATGACAACTTGCCGCCATGTTTTCTATCAATCAAGAAGAACCCGAACGACGGCCATTACGTTCATTTTCAATACTTTATTAATTATACCTATAAAATAACGTTTTGGTTTACTAATTCGCTATCTTAGTAAGTGTTAATAACCTTACCATCGATTGCGCTTCTTGAAATTACAAATTGTTTGTATGTATATGTTTCAAATTAATTTAATTATACCTAAAATTTAGACATTTTTGGAGGTCCCTTTGTTTTTATGAGTATTATATATAAGTTTACAGAAAAAATCGTGCGTTGATAAAATTTAACCCTGTTGATTGACCATATATGCAATCATGATGTTCATGTAATTTTAAAGATGGACAAAGTCCATTTTATCTAAAAACACCTACTTAAAGTCAAAGGATGGCCATAATAGTGTTCTTGTTTTATATTAGGCCTAAAAGTCATGAATTAGTCACGGTGAAGTAGATCCATTTCGTATATTAAGAACCATTTTATAACTAGTAATAAAGCAGCCACACAAATCAAAAATAGAGCCAAATGAGTTGCACATGCGTTATGGCCATTTGGCTTATTTTCGGGATTTACTAAATATTGGTCGTGGTGGAGCTAAACGCGCACCTGATTCGTATTTAGCAAGTCGAAATACATAAGGGTTGCCCAATGGAGTCTCAGAAATTTATTTATTTTTTTTGTGTTTGTGTAATATATGAATATCACCGGGTCCTCCTCCATTTTATAGAAAACCGCGTATGCAAATATATTACACAAACACACACAAAAAAAGTGAAATGTGGGCTGTTTCTGGGACTCCATTGGGTAAGCCTTATCTATTTCGACATGCTGAATACGAATCAGGTGTCCGTTTAGCTCCATCACCCACCAATTTTTAACAAATCCTTAAAATAACCTAAATTATGAGATTCTTTTTAGGTTATTTTCGCGATTTACAAAAAAATGGTGGGTGATGGAGCTAAACGGACACCTGATTCGTGTTCAGCACGTCGAAATACATGGGGGTCACCCAATGGAATTCCAGGAACAGACCAGAAACTTGTTTTAATTTTAGTGAAAAAAATATACAGGGAGGTGACCAAAATAATAACATAATTAACTAGGCAAAACCAGTCGATATTCGATGGAGGATGTGAATCTGAAAATGTAAGTACTTGCACTTAGTACTTGTTTTTTATCAACTTATCTAAGAAAAGGATGAATACGTTGAATTAGTGCCGAATTTTTTTAAAAAATGATTCTGCTAGTTGCAAATTTAATGGTGTAAACATCCCCTCTCCGTTAAATCTCGACGGGGTTAGTCTGTGTAATATTAAAAATGTCTTTGTTGACGATAACATATTTGACTAAATGACTAAATGGAAATTTTCATCGGTTAATGATGTGATGACTTGATTAGTGAAACATTCGTCGAGTATAATATTGCTTAAGGTGTTAATAAAAAAATTTAATATATGTTTTATTGTCCAAAGTTTTAAAAACCAGAAAGCTTAACGATTACTGTGCGTTCACCATCATTCTCAAACGCAGAATGCAAATTATGAAGGATGTTCCATTTTTCATATTGTTTCTTCGTAGTCCAATACTGCTCGTAGAGACAAATGAAAAGGGTAACAATACTGATATGATAATCTAAACGAGTTGATCTGACACGTAACCTGTGTTCAACAAGGCCCTTGGCTTTAAATCGCCTGCTTTCAAAACAATATTCTAGAAACTTCTTATCTACGATTTTATAGCATCCCTTAAATGTCGACATGAGAGGGCTGTAAAATATTCAGATACCAAGTGAAAAGCTGAAATAAATTTGCAGTCGGAAATTAAAACACAAAAATATATCGCCGTGAAAAGTGATTCTAGTTAAGAATTATCTAATCGTAACCAATGAATTTATGTGAATAATTAAATTTGATTGGGGCTGATATTGTATTCTTTTATGCGTATAATGTGCTTCAGGCACACCTTTATTTTAGACAAGCAGAGAAATAAGGGTTGTCGGTAGAGCTAAGAGGTTTCTTAAGTTTACACATTTTGTGACGCGCCGCTCAATAGGGGTAAGTCATAAAACTTAACTACCTAAACAGTATCTCTATTTGTGTATTCATTAGACTAGTCAAAACACGACAAAAGCGATTAAACTATTTCTTTTTGTTTATCACCGAGATTTTTAAATAAACTACCTTCAAATAATTCATACATTTTAGATCCTAAGGATCCTAAAATACATTTTACTTGATAAACCAATAAATACTTTATTATTTGGGGAGATATGACGATTCATTTTGCAGAGGCATTTTCTTTTATCTGAACTTTGAACCTAATCCAAAAAGAATGCAAAAATCATATTTCCATAAAGGAGGGGAACTAAATTGAACCCCTTTGTACAGTAATGAAATAGTGGTAATTCAAAAGCTTGTGTGTAGATAATAAAAGTTGGAAAATTAGAAACATATAAGATAAAGCTGAGCGACGCTATAGGACTTAACTTATATCAGTTGTAGTACAGGTTTCATTCAATCGGAATCGGTACTATCAACTGCAACGGTAATGCCATCCAAGAAGCTTGCTGGCCAACGGAGAGTCGTAAAATGCTTTCCGTAGCCTAGGTACCAAAAAACAGTAAAAACTCATAGATTTCGCAATCCTTGCAACCATCGGTCAAAATGATCTACTTTATCGGACTTAGTACTATAATGATTTCATTATCATAGACAGTAGCATGACAGTAGCCTACTTGAATGTCAATTGAAATAATTACTGCCCAAAGCTTCAAAATACAATAGAGATAAGTATTACTTTTATTTTAATTAACTTACGCCAGAAGATAAAATTTTCTATGAAATTTGGATCATAAACAGTCATTATAGTACACACCATGTTATCAAGCTCGGCTAGCGCCTCACCTGAAAATATTCACAGCTAGTACCATAATGATTGTCATAAATAATTATTAGAATCCATAGCTACAAGATAACCGCGCCGATCGTCCTATCGAATGAGACGCTACTCCATTACGCGAGTACGGTATTGTAACTGAACACTCCACTCGTCCACTTCCACTCTACTCGACACGTCGTTCGCCTGCGCACAGTGGTGCTTTTTTTAGAAAACAGGCGTCAAAAATCGGTAACCTAACCAATTTTCGATAAAAATTTACGAAACTTGGTAGAGTTAAGTATTTAAATATGCTAAACTCAATTTTGCTGCAGAATTTTTTTTTCAATATGGCGGCTTTAAAATTTGGGCCAGACGAAGCAAAAAAGATGAAAAATTCAATGCCAGCCACAAAAAAAGTCCTGATCTTGGAACTCGACCCGAGTACTCGACGCTGAATTCGAATCCGACCTCAGAAAAGCCCAACACCCTCAAAACACCCTGAGCATAGGGTAAAATTCGCCTCTCATATACGGTGACAATAAAGTACATGCAAAAAGCACTCCTAATGTACAATCCTAGGGTTTTTGAGGTTGCTGATTTCAAATTTCAAAATGCCAAAAGCCAAAAAGCTGTGAAAATCGAGTAAAATAGGGGTTGAAAGAGGTGTAAAAATGAAAATTTGACAAAATACGTAATTTTCATTCGAAACTTATATTTTTGAGGTTAATGATTTCAAATTTCAACATGCCAGAAGCCAAAAACGTATTCTTAGAGTGAAAATTGAGTAAAATGGGTGTTGAAAGGGGTGAAAATGAAAATTTGACAAAATACGTAATTTTTATTCCACAAGTATATTTCTAGGGGTTTTTGAGGTTGCTGATTTCAAATTTCAGCATGCCAAAAGCCTTGAATTTATTATTAGGTTGAAAATAGAGTACATTAGTGGTTGAAAGAGGTGTAGAAATAAAAAGTTGAAAAACTACGTAATTTATGTTCTGAAATTATATTTTTAGGGGTTTTGAACTTGTTGAATTCAAGTTCGAATCCGATCTCAGAAAAGCCCATGTGCCCTCAAAATTTTGAGCTTTTAGGGAATAAACAAAAATAGGGTAAATCATCCCTGATTTGTGGTAACAATAAATACATGCAAAAAGTAATTAACAAGCGCAAACGTATTGTGTTTAGATATAGATCTTTGGTATATGGCAAAGGATTTTCTACTCTGAGGTAGTTAAGCAACCCCTAGATAGAGAAAAACTTCCCTAATATAAAAATAAAAGTTCATGAGAGGGGTTAAAATCACTTTAGTTTCTTAAAAAATATTATTTTGGGTATTCAGCAGATAACTTTCAAAGAAAACATTCGTTTCTTTCATATACCTTTGGTGCAAGTCTGACCAAAAATGGAAGATCGACAAGACTCCCCCCTACGGTGACTTGTCGACATCTTTCATACACCTACCATATCAAGATTCAGGATGAAAAGCAATAAAACAACCACTCTTTCTATATATTGATGATTCAAGTCTGATCATGCTAATATATATAATATTAAGTATCTCTAGCCCTACCTAGAGGATACTACATCACAATCAAACGTTTATTACATTTCAAAGTCAAGAAAATACCAAAAAGCACAGAAAATAGTTATAAAATTTCGCTCACCGCATGCATGTCCAATAATTGAAGTATTTCATATAATATTTTCGATGGAATAATTCCTTTAAACATTGTACAATCTTTTTCGTTCTCTTTAGAACTCGTCAGAAGGACATAAATCCAATTCGAAATAAAAGTTAATATTGAAAATAAAAATGAAATATTTTCATGTCAAGAAACTGACAGGAAGACATCTATTTACATGACAAATATATTAAAAATAACAAAAAACAAACATTCCTTTAGAGCCCCAAAACTCGTCTAGTTTAATAAATAAATACCTATTATTTCTGCTTAGATCATTGTTAAAAAATATTATTTTGGGTATTCAGCAGATAACTTTCAAAGAAAACATTCGTTTCTTTCATATACCTTTGGTGCAAGTCTGACCAAAAATGGAAGATCGACAAGACTCCCCCCTACGGTGACTTGTCGACATCTTTCATACACCTACCATATCAAGATTCAGCATGAAAAGCAATAAAACAACCACTCTTTCTATATATTGATGATTCAAGTCTGATCATGCTAATATATATAATATTAAGTATCTCTAGCCCTACCTAGAGGATACTACATCACAATCAAACGTTTATTACATTTCAAAGTCAAGAAAATACCAAAAAGCACAGAGAAAATAGTTATAAAATTTCGCTCACCGCATGCATGTCCAATAATTGAAGTATTTCATATAATATTTTCGATGGAATAATTCCTTTAAACATTGTACAATCTTTTTCGTTCTCTTTAGAACTCGTCAGAAGGACATAAATCCAATTCGAAATAAAAGTTAATATTGAAAATAAAAATGAAATATTTTCATGTCAAGAAACTGACAGGAAGACATCTATTTACATGACAAATATATTAAAAATAACAAAAAACAAACATTCCTTTAGAGCCCCAAAACTCGTCTAGTTTAATAAATAAATACCTATTATTTCTGCTTAGATCATTGTTAAAAAATATTATTTTGGGTATTCAGCAGATAACTTTCAAAGAAAACATTCGTTTCTTTCATATACCTTTGGTGCAAGTCTGACCAAAAATGGAAGATCGACAAGACTCCCCCCTACGGTGACTTGTCGACATCTTTCATACACCTACCATATCAAGATTCAGCATGAAAAGCAATAAAACAACCACTCTTTCTATATATTGATGATTCAAGTCTGATCATGCTAATATATATAATATTAAGTATCTCTAGCCCTACCTAGAGGATACTACATCACAATCAAACGTTTATTACATTTCAAAGTCAAGAAAATACCAAAA